>OY776280.1:56267713-56422713 GCA_963675445.1 Linnaemya vulpina | reverse complement strand
TAAGCGAAACTTACAGAAAATAAAATAGGACTTGATAACTATTTGATTCATATTAACTAACATTAAGCTTGCCTCTAAATGCAATCATACAGTAGAAATAGAAATAATTCGAATAACAGATATTTAGTTAACATTTGCAAGAGTATTATCACTTCTCTTGAGTAGTCATTTAAAGGCCCTTAATGTAAGAAAATAACTTTTATAGCACATATCAAATATAATCTTAAACAAAAGAAAAAAAAAAACGAGGACAAATGTGTTTTTAAATTGCGCAACCGTACATTTATTAAAGCTGTAAAATTTAAAAATCATTACCTGAGTTGCTAACCTTTCCATTGTCATTTATTTCTCCTTTGGAAAAAAATTCTTACACCGCTACTTATGTACATACATATATACATTTTTATAAAATTCAAGTCATTATTGGATCATATACAGAAGAATACACAAGTGACAGTCGCAAGTAAAGTCATAGAGTTTTTAAACAAAAAAGTTAAACAGCGAGATCCGTGTTTCAAAATAGCTTCACAATTGCACTTAAAGTTTTTTGAAAACGATTCAAAAGCATTTATTTCTTTAATAATACATAACAAAATTGCATTAAAGAATTTTTTTTACACTATTAGTGGAATCTACTCAGTATGCGCTACAACTGGAACATATCTCTTGTATTAATTTGAAAGCCACCAGAAAATTAAAATCCCAGAAGCAGCATTGCGAAATTCGTATTGATCAAATTCACTAAAATTCGCTCTACAGAACTCGAGGGAAAAGGGATTCATCTGCACCACAATATAACTTGGGCATTACAACGCATTATATATAGAAACTTAATCGTCCACAGGAAGAAGGCTTAAAAACCATGGACAATATCATATTTTAATTCGTTGAAAAATAATGTCTTTAAAATAACCTTCACCATGTAGAAATTAAATATTTAAATAACCTTTATACTTAATCTTTACGACTTCAATTAAATCTATTCATGTCTATCACGATAATTTTCCCAATTTGTATATCTATTTTTATGTTTTTACATAATGAAGATAATTAATTATTAATTTGAAATATTGCTTATTGAAATAACAATTTGAATTGCTAGTATATAACTAAACATAATATTCCTTATGTAATACTTATACATTTATATTAATTATTTACTAACATTTTTGCCTTGGTGTAATCCCTAGTGAGCATATTTTTTATATTTTTTATTTAAGTATATTCATTTCATTCATAAAACACGTTTAAGACAAAAAGAAAAACAACAACTTATATCACACAAAACGCATTGACTGCTGGGCCCAACACATCAATCGTCGTGGATTAATTATATTCATCTAATTTTTAAACCACGCAAGTGATGATTATTCTTTAAAATTTCCCGTTATTATATTATATTAACTTTCATCATAAGTCAATTTTAGTTTTTCATTCCCTTTCTGAATATATGTTATCAATAGTTTAGTGTATATGTAAGGTATGAACTTTATATTCGATTTTCTTTTCTTTAACAATAAATATTTTTGCTGATTTGTAAAGTTTTAGAATGAATCACTAAATAATTTTTCCTGGGTAAAACAGGCATAATGAGTATCTTAGGGCAGATAAATTAATAGTTATCTTTTGAGATAGATACATACATTTGTATATGTATGTTGAGGCTAGTGAGCCTGTCATGGATTGTAACTATTCAATTAAGAAAGATATTACTTTTCCATGTTTCTTTTAATTAACATAATTTTATCTTTTGCACACTCCATGTATGATGAGTGTGTTATATGTCTACGTGTCAAAACAGGGTTAAGAACCACATATGCTTTAGATATAGTTAGGCGGAAGATCTTTTAAATCATGCCCCTTGACAAATGTTTTGATAGGCAGTGGGATAGTTTTACAATGTGTATTCCACTAATAATTCGGCACGTAACACCTTCTTTCAGTAATTAATGAGACTTCCTCATGTTTTCAACTTTCTCATAGACCTGCGGCCATAAGGTGGTGTTCTGATATGTTTTATAATTCTACTAAAATCTTTTAGTTTAGAACTTACGGCCATCACAGTTCTTAAAGAGTTCGGGAGTCCAAGCCTAAAAGCTCCTTCCATGACCATCAGAATCCCAGAGTTTATTTATCTAAAACTACTAAACAGATCTGTTGCAACACATTGCCTTGTACCATTAGCGCTGGATTTGCGAGGCAAGTAAGCAATTGCGACAGCTTTTAAAGAAATTGTGAGGATCACGACCTACCAACGACCACTATTAACTATATTGGGTGCACCGCATGCGCTAATTAAAGTACCATTTCAAGCAACGATTTCAGTATCACAATCCGAGAGCCTCTTAGAAGAATATTACCAGGTTATGGAAACTTCAAGCCAAACACTAAATAATTATTTTATTTCTCATATCCCGTATTGATATGTGGTCAACTATTAGAAACTTACCGCACTTTTATTAGTTACGAGAGCTATTCCAAAAACTAATGGGAGCTGAATTTCACATTACATGTAATATATTAGCTTCACAATTCTGATCAAATGAACTTGTATGAGAAATTTTACGAAGCATAGATCGCGAATACGCTATAGTTTCCTTTCCTTATCAGATCCGCCAAATAATAATCAAATATTTGGGCCGAAGAGACAGGAGCGAAGGTCTTCGTTTTAGTATACGAATATCTCTACTTGACTAGCATCTGCTACCACTCGAGTTCTTTCCTTGAATTTAGTATTTGAGATAGCTGAGGTTTTTAATGTGGAAGAGCCGTCACTTGGTTTCGGTTGGTCATAAAAATGTTTCATCTAATTTTCATAAGACTCTCAATGGTTCATTGACATCTGCTAGATAAGGTATGAATTTAACAAAATAAATTATCAAACCTATTTTAGACAACTGCCACATGACAACAATAGGCCTTCTAATATACGTAAAAAATTTCCAGTGCCCCAAGTACGCAGAACAGTAAGTTTTATGTATAATAAAAGTGGTAACTTCTTGGCTTACAACTGATGAAATGCGATTTTGAGATCAAGTCCTGATATATAATTAAACCCTCTTAATTTTGTCATGAAGGAGCCTACCAGATAAATTTTTCTTAAAGTAGCTTTGTTCGCCCTACGCATATCAATACATAACATTATTTTGTCATTTTACTTAAACACAATCACAGATAAAACCACGGATTTAGTACATAAACTGCTTCAATTATACATAAACCTACATTTTTATTTTTATGGAATGGCTTCACAATGTCAACATTATTGGCTATTTATCAGAAGAAGCCCAGAGAAACACAAACAAGAATGTTATACAGGTTTATTTCATATATTATTGGCAACGTCAGATCCTTTTATCTCTAGCATACGAAAACAATAAAAAGTCGAGCTGACATCACTAAGTCAAAAATATAATATAACATAGAACAGAACATGGAATATACACCAGCAATATTTCAGTCAAATTTGTATATAATAATCATAATTAGAATTTAATATTATATAAGTGAAATTATGCTTAAAATTTTAATATATAATACAATTTTGTTATTTTATGCTATTGTACATGTGAGCTTTAGGAATTCAAAATAGAATAATATTAAAATAACGTTTTTTCGTGGTTCGTGTATAGCGCGTGGATTCAGTCTGACAGGTAAATTAAATTTTCGTCATGTACTAACATATAATTTTAAATTATGGTTAAAGTTTCTCATAAATCCATTGTAAAAAAATTTTATATCTAGATTTTAGAAGAAATACCACAATATCTAATACTAAGTGTATTATCACGTAATTTTTTCTTTAATTCATACTTAATTTTGTTAAACTAGATATATGATTATCTTGAGAAGTAATTACACAATTTAAATATTTTTCAACTCACTATATGGCAGATAATCAGTTAGTAGAAGCGTTGCAATAGTCTAGAATATATTTGTGAGTGAAAAAAGAAGATTCAATTTTCATAAATAAAAGGCACAAGTTTCTATGCAAAATGTTGAACAAAAGTTCAACATTAACCTCAACAACGAAAGATTTTGCCCATCTACGAAACAAACGAATTTTAAAAAATCTTTATAAGTTCAAAAGTTACATTGTGCTCCTGCATATCATGGCTCTAAAACGGTCACAAAGTGCGAAGCAATAATTCCACCAGCGCATAAGACACAAACACACACATGCGGCCTTTTGTCATTCAAGTTGAAATGCCACACCAATATAAACATAAATCACTTGACAAAATCGAGTTCCCATCAAATCTCTACGTTTTGAGTTCCTAGGAAACGTTCCTAAACAATTTTGGGATTGCGTCAATATTTCTGTAATTAAGTCTATGTACATAATTATGAGTCATTATAGCTTTTGAACGGGTAAACAGAATCAAACCAAACTATTGAAACTATTCGAACTGGTTTAAGGAAACCTCAAAAAGTGGCTTTTTTATATAATTTCAATTCGACTTTTAAGCAAACCAGCTAATGACCTTGAGAAACCACGTCGACCGCTGAAAACCGAGTCAAAATCATTTAATGCGTTTGTGAGATAACATGACCGAAAATATTTAAAAAAAGTAATTGTTCTAAGAACTTCCGGAGTTATATATATGATCAGATAGTGGTCTTGATTCTTTTGTAATAATCGAAAACTACATCAATCATCGCTTATCAAGTTTGAATTATTTGATTCGTTCAAAACTTACAGCAGTTGGAAAATTTAAAAAACCTTGTGGCTAAAACTTGAAGGAAGTTGCAGAGAGGCCGCTATCCTCCTCAGACCGTGGGTGCACCTTGAATAATATAAACTTTTTATAACTTATGCCGTTTTGTGGTAGGTCGTTTTACTTCTATTACCTTCAGAACTATCAATTTGCTAAATAGCAAAAGATGGCTTCGTTTTTATATAGAAGATATATATTTTGCATTTGAATCATGCGAATAATTTATTTTTCTAGTAGTCCATGAGTAGAAATTGTATTTTATTTTAGATTTTAGATTTATTTCATGTGTTTTTATTTGATTTTAATTTCTTGTGGTTTTATACCGCAATACTTTCTTGATAAAAATATATGTTCATCAGTGTTCAAAAAGTGTTTTACATAAAAACTAATTGTGTTCGAATTCGAAATGAATGATCAGCAGATTGTGAATTTCTCACCGATGGCAAGTTGGATTTTTCTTCAGACGCCTGAAGATTGTGTTGATGTTGATATGATGAAACTGCTACAAAAAATTAATGAAGCCTGAAACTCATCACGTATGTTGTGGCGATACGTGACTAAATATGGTCCAGATATTGTTTGATAGTTGGACCTAGAATTTTTAAAACTAATTGCAGAACAGAAATATGTATATTCGGTACATAAGCAGAACTTTAAATCAATCAGGACAAAATACGTTGAATCGAGATCTTAATTTACTAGTTACAAGAAATACAATCTACCGCGATAATTTTTTTTTAATTATTCAGGTATGATATATTTCTTTCTCCGATAATACGTGCCACCCAAGCCTTGGCCAGTAAGGCTAAAAAGAGACCTATTAGCGATAGATTTCGAGACCTAGTCTGCGACTGGAGCTGTAGTTTCAGAAAATCTCAGCCGTACTTTTACTGGCACCTGTGTTTTACACACGGATAGGTTTTTCATTTATTTGAACCGATATTTTTGTAATCGGAACTGTTATGATTAATAGAATTGGAGAAGCATCAAAAGAGTTAATGTCAGACAACCAGTTGAAAAGAGGAGAGTTGGATAAAGAATCCCGAACATTTAAAAGCAGTGAACAATTATCCAATTGTTCAAACAGCGCTCCTCTACATACATGCAAACAATAGTGCAAGAAAAATATGTATATAGAAAACGGTTAACCTTTAACGTCCCGCTAATTTTAACCGCAAAGTTATCGCAACCAGATTTTTCTGCTATTCTATGCTTTTGAGCTCTTCGAGCTAAAACACTATAATTTTGACATTCAAATCAACCGATTCCCACGCGATAAGTTGTGATTGATGTAGTTCTCGATTACTATAAAACAAATAAATTTTTTCGTTGACGATATCTGTTAAAAAATTACCCGATTTTGAAGAGGTTTGTGGTGATCGACGTAATTTTGAAATGATAATTAATTTTTGGAATTGATAGGTGAAGCCATTAAAAGATGTGGTTCTTAGCAAACCATATCTTGAAAATCACAAACAAACACACACAAACGGGCTATCAGAACTATCCAAGGACCTCAAAACGTGGAGATCTGATGAAAACTGGATTTTTTCAAAACAGGGTAAAACTGAAAGCTTTACGACTTTTTTAAAAAAATTTCCTAGCGGGAAGTTAAACATTTTTCAACCCGTCCAGCTGCAGCAGGACTCTATAAAACATTCATGGGTGGCATAGATTTGTGTGATAGGTTAATAACGTTTTATCAAAGTCCCATGCGTTCAAGGAAGTGGCCTGTGAGATTATTCTCCTACTTTTTTGATTCGCTGCTGTTTGCAAAAGAAAACATACCAAAAAAAGATAAAATTTTTTACTTCTGTACAGATTGAAACTTGCCAAAGCTTTCATAAAATATCATTTTATTTATAAAAATTTTTTACAGCATGACTGGATATCTCGTCCCAGTACAAGCAGCCCTGATGCACCCCGAAAAAATTTCGTAGACTATATACATGGCTGCCAAAATGAGTCCCTTACTAAGAAAAACAGAGTGGCTGTGCCACATCTAGTAGCTGATAAGAAACTTGACAAGGTTAGATATCTACCGCGATTAGTAGAAAATAAGTTCACATCTAAATATCGCCACCCTAGATGCACTTCGCTCTGCCTTGCTATCTGTATAAAATGCTGTTTACTTGTGTATTTTAAAACAGAACTGCTTTGAAAACTACCATTCAGTTAAGGTTAACATGTGTGAACGGTTCCTATACATCAAAAAGAGTTTAAGCAACCAACCAAAAAAATTACGTTAGTTTCTCCCTAGAGTGTAAAAAAGTACATACATCAGATATATAAAAAATCGTTATCTTCATGTTTAGATCTTAAGTTTTCCATATATTTTTTTTTTAATTTACAGCACTATAAGGCGCTTAATGTATTTAAATTTTAATTGTCATATAAGAAAGTGTGCCATATTATATATTTTTTCACGTCGTTCTTTTCTTTAATAAATTTAACGTTGAAGTAAAAACTTCCCTGTAGCTGTTAGAACTTTTATTATTTTTTTTTTTTTATTCTGGAAATATATGAAAATTCATGCAACTGTTTCTTTAACAAAAACTTTTTACACGATATGTGTAATTCTTTAGAAAACTTACATACATACAAACCTACATAAATATTTATGTGCCTCAGATTAAAACTTTTAAAAACTGTTGTAACTTCATCGCAAGATGCAGTTAATTTTGATATAAAACCATATTGTTTTCTGAGAGCGTAATAAAGTAAATTGTTATCTCAAATTAAGATTCGCAAGGGCCATAGAATTCTAAAACAAAGGCAAACGAACAAAAAGTGGCAAGAATAAAATGCTTTCAGACGCAGACCATTCTGCTTATATCCAAATTCTATGAAACATTTCGCATAGCAATTCGAGCAAAAGAAAAAAGTTTTTGAAAATTTGTTTACAAACGAAATCAATTTTTTTAACACTTTGTTTGAAAGCATTTTGTGTACGGACGTGTTAGTTTATAGTTAGATAAGTGTGCTTAGAAATAACACGTTTTATTTTTAAAAAATCACAAATGCAATGGTTTAGTATGTACATCGCGTACCTAAGAAAATTGTACAACTGTTTGCTCTGTCGAAATAAAATTTTCAAATAAATAAACGTTTATATGTATTGTATGTAGCTTGAGCCTCTAAATCCAATTGCATAAGGTGTGCATGTCTCAGCGTTACCATACTTATTTTTTTAATCTGTAAAAAATTAACGGCATATTTAATTTTCATAAATTCAAAAGGTTTGTCATTAATTTGTTCCACTATCACCCAAAAACCGATTAATGTATATGGTCCATATTAAACTACAGAGTAGTAGATACAAGATCTCGAATACACTCAGTACAGTTTCTATTTGAATTGTTGTAAGCAGACGGTATGATGGCTTCGTTAAAGAGCATATTTTTAAAACGTCTTAAGGGGGAATATTGAACTCTGCCAGTGTCGTGGAATATTAAACGTGTTATAGGTATATGTAAGTACAGTTAAACCTCGATTAACCAGGCCTCTATTAACCGGCATGCGGTGATTTTTATTTTTTTCCTCTATTATCCGTGCTTTACCTTTATTAACCGTGCTTTATATGTTTTTCACTATATAAATCTAAGTCCCTTGTTTCCGCTTTTTTAAATTTATACAAAACAAAGGTTATAAAATGTACACATTTTGTGCAGACATATAGGTTTAATTAACCAAGGCATTATGATACGTATAAAAATGTTTGAATCTGTAGTTACATATGTATATCGAATGTTTCAATAAAAATAGATGTAAGAAAATTATTTCTGTATATTTTAATATAACCTCTATTAACCATGTATTTCGATTATACATGCTGGTGCCGCTCCCACTAGAGCCGAATAATCCACGTTTAACTATATATGTATATGTAGCTTAAAGACTATAAGTAACCTTAAGAATATTTTCAAACAATTGAGCCAGAATGAAGAGTTGCATATATGTAACTCATTAATTACCAAAATAGCAAATAATTCAAATGTCACGCATTATAAAATTGAAAAACAAGCCTTAAAACTAAAGTTGCCTTACAAAAAAACAATCAACCGTAATATATATAGAAATTATTGTTTAAGCTAAAACTTCAATCTGTTTTTATAAATTTGTTTTAGTTTTTTCAGGTTTCTTAAAAAATACTGGTCTGAACTGGTTCCAAATTATGGGAATTCTAAGCTCATCGAAATTCTCTAGAACGTCAACAGTTTGGTTCGATGCCGCCTAGCATTTCAAAAATTATAAGCGGTTAACACATTTAAACACAGGGAATGTAGACGCATTACCTTATAAAATATCTGATTCCGTGGGTTAGGGGGCGCGTGGTGCCTTGAACTATTATTTAACGCAAATGCGTTAGTTGTTCCAAAAGTGTCTAAAATTGACGTGATAACTATTCCAAAGCAGAATGTTTAAAAACTGATGTGGACACTCCCTTCTGCTATGAAATATTTATCATGACTTTCTAAATTTTGGACACTCTCGAACAATTAGTCTATAAAATCAAATTTAATATAGAAATATATCGTTCGAAACAAACTACATATAAAAACAATTACATTAAAAAAACACTTATATACAGACATTGTTATGGGCTCTTAAAAGTAGTTAGGGAAGCTTTCCTTGACTACCCGAGATCTGATGACCTCGATTTACGAAATGGAAAAAACTTTGTACTGTGTTGTCTTGTGTACCCATTCTGACTCGTTTAAATTACACAACTTTCCCTCTTAAGTCTTTATTTTCCATCTCTGGAATTTGTTTGTTTTGCTTTTATCCTTTGCAAATACTCGAAGTGTATCGAATACACTGCTTTAAAAAAATGGTATGTATTTATAGTACTCTATTTGGTACTTTTTCACGACTGCGTTATATGATTTTTAATTTTAAATACTATACGCACTCGCTTCTGGAACATATTATTACAACGCTTAAATGTGTGGTGTCTCGGCTACAACACAACACAAATATTTTTTCCGATTATCATTATTACGCATCTATACACGAGCACATTTTTTTGGTCCGCACATATTTTGTCCTTTTCAAAATACACGAGATGAATTCATGTGGCATAAATTTGTATACGTATAGACAGCTTTTAGTGTGTTAGGATTTCTTTGTTCATTTGGTGTTATTTTTCGTTCGCTGTACACATGCGTTTTGAAACAAAATTAGCGGATAAATGATTAGAAATGGGCAATAATCTTAGGAGAAATTTCTAGATTCATTATAAATATATTTTCATGTAAATAAATAAAGCCTAAATCAAATGTTGTAGAAATCAACTAGGACAATATTAAAAATGCATATGTATATACATATGTAAAAAAGTATTTATATTGTTAACTAATGTTTTTATAGTTTATATATAATTGTTTTTTTTAACGAATAAACAAAAAAAAAGTATGTAGTGCAAATTGCACAAACATGAAAAGTGAATTTTCAAAGGTACATTCATATAACCAATAGCAGTTTTTGCTTATTCATGCAACCATTAAAATTTATTTAAGTAATTTCAGTAAAATATTGCTGAAATTTTCTGTAACCAAAAATTATTACTTGTACTAGTTACTAAAAATTACTGCAAAAACTTTTATGAGTTTCTTTTATTAATTCTACTGTTTGTGGTTGCCGCGATCAACCCCTTTTGTTTTCATATTCATGTTGACGCACCGAACGACAACGCTCTGTAAAATAGAAAACACAGAAGCTGTGTTTTCTTTGTTTTCATAAGTGCGTATGTATTAGTTTTGTTCTGCTAGTGCGGGATTGAAGCCGGATGAAAAATTATGCCTGAAAATAGCCACTCCCCTCACCGAAAATGCCCACAAACTGCCGTATTGTGCTCGTGTATAGACACGTATTTACAACATTTACATGTTGTGTACGTCACAGGATTGTATTTCAATGTTAATGCAAATACTACGTAAAAAAACATGTATGCGTACAAAATAGTGTCTAGTTGAAAAGAAATTTAAACCAAATTAAGAACGATTTCATAACATTTTATATGAATTTTAAATGAATAAACTTTTATATGATTTTTATAATATTCAGTCTTTAATTCAACTCTTAACACTAAAAAAAACATGTAAGGGAACAAGAAAAACCAATATATGAATTCTTTAACAAAATAAACTTAAATATTAATTCATTATCAACAAAAATTAAAATTGTCTACATATGCATTTTCATGCGAGTAGGTTCCAGTTTTGTAAGAGAGTGTGTTCCTTTTTAGTTCATATATTTTTATTTTTTTTTATCTGATAGTTCCCATAGGATGTATTTTCTAATTTCTTAAGGTTTTTTAAAATTAACCCCTGGGGTTTTGACTGCGCTTTTATTTATTTTTCAATTTAGGTTGGCTTTTTCTTCGTTGCTGCTCCTTGCTGCAGTTCACAACTGAAGGAAGTTCTTGAATATTGGAAATTGACGCATCAGAATCTTGCTGTCTTTGTAAGCCCTTCGGTAATCTATTTGGGTTTACTTGCGATTGCATTGACAGTAACTCGACAGTGCTTTGTTCTAACGGGTTCAAACTTATTTCGGTGGACGGTCCACCACCAGTGGCTCAAACATTTCTTTTATTATTAGCTAATTTTCTTTTTAAATTTGCTTTATGGTGTGTCCACACTTAGAATTAAAAAAAACCTTTAAGAAAATATTTGATACAATTATTAAAAACTTAGTTCCAACCCTTTTCAGTGTAAATCTATACCATTTCTCTTTAAGCTGCATTTTGTTAAACCCAAATGGCAGCTTCCCGCGGCCAATGTCAGGATTTTCCGTCAACAACTCCACTAACTTCTCCATTTCTTATTTATTAAAATTTAATAAGATTCAACAAAAAAACTTACAATTCTTTTTCCATTTTTGAAATTTATCCGACAAAACAACATCAACCAACACGAAACAAGTAATGATCAGTTGTAAATTTTTGAAAGTGCTGACAACACATAAAAATATATGTTGTAAAAGATAATCACAATAAATTAACATAGGCAACTCAATTTACAACCTTACCGACAACAGTTGTAAACCATAATCGCAGTTTAAGAAATACAACACTAAAAACATTAGTGTCGTGAACTATAATCGGGACCTTAATTTATGTTAATTGAACTTAAAAGGCCTCCTGCTGACATTTTCATCAAAATTGTATCTTAAAATTATAAATATTTGATGACAAGCACTTTTTAATTAATTGATTTATTGAAGCTTTTTATATAATTATATCCTTCGTTAAGATAGCAAAACAAAAATATACAAAAGCTTAAGAATATTATGCAGTACTAACAAGATTATTTAAACCAGCAAAAGCCGCCCTAAAGGCATTGTGAAATAAATGCCGAGCATTTAATTACATCATAATAAACAAAATACGAATAATTTGTATTGTAATCACAATACAAATTATAAAGTTAATTAATCTAACATTAGAAGAACAGGACGGATTTGATAAATATGTACACATATACATATATATATATATATATATATATATATATATATATATATATATAATATGAAATTTATTTGTTGGGTGGTTAAGCAATGTCTATATGCATTTCATTGGCGTTTTTTACCAAATCGTCAGTAGACTATAACCATAGTTTTGAAAAGTTTCAAACTTCTCGACTTATTAAAAGACTTTTATAAACCATATAAAAATTATCTTAATAAATTACCTATAAAAATTCACAAATGATTTAAAAAATCACATTATAAAAAGTGTAGTAGACAATGACAAACCATATAACAAACCAAACCCAACAAACAGCTCTTATTCGATATGACTCTATTTTATTTTTCTACACCTTTATACAATTAGAAATTTCTTTCGCATAATTATATTTGGATTTTTTTATGTAGTTTTGCGAAAGAAAGA
This sequence comes from Linnaemya vulpina, assembly GCA_963675445.1. Classification (NCBI taxonomy): domain Eukaryota; kingdom Metazoa; phylum Arthropoda; class Insecta; order Diptera; family Tachinidae; genus Linnaemya; species Linnaemya vulpina. The sequence goes on along the minus strand of OY776280.1, from coordinate 56,410,098 downwards.
GAGCCTTCGACATCGCGAAACTGGCAATAAATCTATTAATTTTTGCCACCTAATATTGGCACCGTGCGGTGCATTTGATGATCTAAAAGTTGGCATCAATGATACTTAATGTAATAGTCTAAAAGCAAAATAGTAATATGCCATCTCAGCATATAAACTTAGCAACAATTACGGTTTCCTACAAAACAGGTTTGTAAGCGAAAGATTTTCAACTCTCACCAACCATCCTACTTAAATGAAAAATCTCGACTCACAGTATGAAAGTTTTATTTTATTATCATCGCTCACAAAACTTTCATGATGTGAAACGAGAAACCTATACAATATAATATTACAAGAAGATCATGTTGAGGGTATTTTGCAAAGCACATACAAAATGTACATGTATTGCTTTGTTTTATGATAATACAAACAAAAAAATGTAGTAATCAGATTGTCGCATAAAATATATGTATATGACTTAACACTCTTTTATCAAACAAATAAGGTAACATTGTTTCCTCAAAAATTTGCAATATATTAGAAAAATTGGAAAATTTATATATACGAGTACATAAGTACGTATATATATATATATATATATATATATATATATATATGTATAAAATCAAAAATATGCATTTATTTTAATTTTTCTGTTTTAGGTTGCTTTCAATTAAACTGAATTTGTCCAAAAAGTGTGTTTTTGAGCCAATTTGATTCCCAACGCTCAATTTGCAGATTCTTTATAAAGGATTGGTAGCCAGAGTTTTATTTTGAGGTATAGAAATAATATGTTAAAACTCAAGTTCTCTATAGTCAATTCTCTGTATTAAATCTATAGCAATGTCTAATTTCATGTTGCTTTTTATGTATGGATGTGCCATCTTGCACCCTCGTTTCGTTCTATTCTGTAATACAATCAAAAAAATTTATACATACATATATACATAAGTAAGTAAGTATATGTGTAACAAACAAAAACACGCGCAAACCTGCAAAAATGGACTAAAAGTGCGAAATGGCAACGCTGGTGTCCTCTTATGTACAATTTTTGCCATTTTGAATTTAGAAAACACATATGCACACACATACATACTCCATACATACATTCATGTGTATCACGATGTTGATGCAGATATATGGAAAGGATTTTGCATTTAGAAATGTAGAACAGCTTTGAATGCATGAATAGATAAAAATGTAGTTAATACTCATGTAACACATATACACACATAGTCGGCTCCAACGCTCATCGTTTTCAATGCTTTTCACAAGAAGTCCTTGTGTATTTATAGATAACAAATGCTTTTATTGTAATAATTTAGAAAATGGAAATTTAAGTTCAACTAGGACTTTAAAATTATTTTTAAGCAATATTAATAAGTACGTGGATACATATGTATGTATGTATATACTAAAGAGCTGCGCAAAATGATTCAAAAGTTTTGTGTTCTGCTTCACCTACATACTTCCAAGCACAAAACTTATTGTAAACGTTTGTATACAACAAAACAGAAATATCAAAATATCACTCTCCCTAGAGAGCATCAGTCTAGAATTTATTTTTAGTGCTTGTGTTTGCAAAATATATAATATATCAATACAAAACCTATTACATGATTAAATAGAACTGGGCTGAAGAATTCTTTCCGTACAATTTGATATAAAGTTTTGTCAGGGAATGCGGTTGTGAAATAGAATCTATTTTATTTTAGCAACGGGTTTTCGCCTTTCTATACTCATTATCAAAATATGTTACCATGCTTTAATTTGATTTCATACATTTTGTAAACAGATCAATAAGAGCGATAAATATGTAAAAAATATGACGGAGCTTTTGAAGTTTCTGCCATTGATTTAGAGATGGGCTTTTCTTTTCAGTCAGCGTTTTAGTTGCTGATAAATTCTCTTCCAAAATTAATGCAGTAAAATAACTGCAAATTATAAAGGAGGCAGCGAGTGCTCCACCACATTTTTATAATAGATATGTATGTTGTTGTTTCGTACAATAGAAATGTTCAAAAATATTTTGAATGTTTTCAAATAGTTCTCATCTCTTACTTCATTTTTATTTTTTATTAAATTCATATTACTTCAACAATTTTTAAGTAAAATTTTGTTCTTTTATATGTTGATCGAAAAACAAATCACGTGTTTTTGTTAGTATTTGTATTTGATTTTGGTGTAAAAGCTTGTAAGCCATTTTTCTCGGCCTTGTGTAGAGGTTTAATATATGTGTACCTTTTATTCATGAAAAAAGTGAATATTATATATGTATGTACAAATATGTATGTATGTATATATGTAAATAGGTATTAGAGATAAAAATCAGATTTAAGTCCAGAATCTAGTTGCCAGAATCTTGTTTTCAAGCATCCATGGTTTATGAACGTATCATGATTAGAAAATACATATATACGTTTGCTGTCACTCTGCAGAAGAAGTTCGTATTACTTTTTGGTAAATTTCCAACAAAAATGTCTACCAGTTGAAAATATTTCGTACTGGGAAAATGCTTTTATAAACCAATCTGGCAAACGATTTGGCGAAAATTTCTAATCGTTGAAAATATGTTTTACTGGAAAAATGCTTTATAAAAATATGTGCAAAAATTTGTTGTCGCTTAAAGTCTTCTGAAGAGACACTTTATATTAATTTTTATACATACATACATATATGAATTATTTATAAATGGTGGGCAAAGTTGAGGTTAGGAGGTAAACTGACTGTACATTGATTCAAGGAATTGAGCTGTCATCTTTTGACATTTATTTAGTAAAAGCTGGGCAATTTCATGGAACAAAGATTCTCTTGAACAAAGAATTCTAATGGTGAATACTTACTCAATATCATGTGAATTTGGTGTTTGAAAAACTGTACGAAAACAACGAATTTCTAACAAAATCCCATTTTCAAATGGTTGCCTCGCTCTTGAGACTTAATGCCGTTCTCTGGTACCATTTATGAAAAGAGCGGACATCTGCCGACGTGGTAGAGGTCATATTTCTGCATTTATTTCCATTTTTCTGTTTTACGCTGCTATCAATTAAACTGAATTTGTCCAAAAAGTGTGTTTTTGAGCCAATTTGATTCCCAACGCTCAATTCGCACACCCTTTATAAAAGGATTGGGAGCCACAGTTCTATCTTGAGGTATAGAAATAATAAAACTCAAGTTCTTACTAATAAATTCTCTGCATTAAATCTATAACAATGTCTAATTCCATGTTGCTTTTTATGTATGGAGGTGCCATCTTTACGTTTCTTTCTATTCTTTAATACATATTTTCCTGTGAGAGTGGTACTCGGTAGCGTTTGTCCACAATTGGATCATCGGTGGTTACCCTAACTCCCATGGCTGTTGACTTACTACGGCCTAGGTTAGTAGTATCTTCAAAAAAGCTTTTATTGTAAAGTTTCAGCATGTTGTTTGCTCTGCCATAATTATTATCTCCTATGGCCTTATTTACTTTAAACTTAAATCCACTGTCTGACTCAGATAACAGAAGAGGGAGCCTCTTTCTGTTAGCTCGGTCTGACTAATTATATTTTATTATTGACATACCTTGCGACCTATACGCCTTGAAACTTTTGACATTTTCTGCGCCGAACAAAACAAATCGTTACACGTCTTAAAACTACTTGCAGAAAATGTCGGCATGGCGTCGTTGTGATTTATTCCATCGATTATATACGAAATAAGCATCATCCAAATCTCCATGTCGGCCCCTCGCCAACATTGTAAAATAATAATCTACAAAAGATTCGTTAGATCTTATCTTCCTGGTGATGAGCTTGCGATGTCATCAACTCTCGTGACATCAGGAAAAATTTTCACCTGTATCACTTCCCCGAATGTACAAAAAACTTTTGGGAGTCGAGCAAAGTTTTATCATGGCCTCTTAACTTATGCTGGACACTAAATAACACCATCTCGTCGCCCAAGCCGTAACCCCGTTGCAATTGTTGCACCTTGTTTAAAAACTGGTTTTGAGATGTTGTTATCATGTTCGTTTGGTGTCTGTACGTTCATACTTGATGGCACCGCCTCGACCCCTGCGTTTTGATTGAGGACACATGCAAACCTACATTTTTTAAACTCGTTGATTTGTACTTCCAATGGCTCTGTTTCCGGGTTGTTTTCGTCTACCTCGTCAGAATTCAACGCTTGTGTCACTGATAAACTCGTTTGTGTCTTTGAACCATTAGATGTTATCTTGTAATTCTTAAGTAGACCGTTTACTTGTTGTATTTTTAAAGATTACAATTTTATCTTAATTTTTCTTGAAACTAATTCTAGATTCTTCTAATAATTTCCGTTTGTATCGTTTTACATTGTGTTGTTCACGTTTTTAATCATAAAAGTTGCCGTCTTCTTCTTTGTTACTTCAACAAGACTTGTTAAAATCTGCGTACCTTTATTCGTAATGCTGATCTAGCATTTTACTCTCTTCTGCATGTAAATAAGTTGTTGTACATGAGCGTCTTTCTCCCTTTTATTCGCTTAGTGTGAACGTTGCTAACCTGAACTTTGACTGTGTTTCTTTTTCTTGTAGGTTGAGCGCCATTAACGGTGCTCCTTTTTTCCCTCTTCCTTTCTTAATCGTTTTATCTTGGTAAACTTGAGTGTCTATCTTCTTTATTTCATACGTTGGGCGTAGACGTTGCTCATTCCTTTTCCCTTAACTATATCTGCGTTCGTATCTCTCTTCTGACTTGTCATGAATGAAAGAATAAGCAGAAACACTTCATAGGAATAAAAGGAATTCAATATATTTATTTCATGTTAGGTTAAAGGCCTGTGTAAGTATGAAAATTAAGATTCAATTGATCGTAGCTGCCACAATCCGCACCAACACTTAACATCAACTAACTTTACTTGACAGTTTCAAATCCAAAAATAATGCTAACAACTCTTCTGGAGTAAATTCCTTGTTTTTATTCGGTGCAAGAATATTTTTCAAAATAATTTTTGTTCGCCTTAGGCTTGCTTCTATTATTGCTTCAATTACCCCAATAAAAACAATTTTCTTATTTTGTGTCGCTTGAATTGCGTGCCAAATAAGTCCTTAATGATTATTGGAGATATTTCTTTATTAATATTCCGAAGTTTGCATCTTCAAGTTCTTTCGCTACATTCATCAATAGGTTTTTGCTGGTCAACCCTGTTTTCCACATTTAGCATTTGTAGATATAATATCGACAACAAGTTCCTTTGACAACCATTCATGCCTACGTTCGTATATAATTTCGTTATTATATGTTAAGATCATTCGATATAAAACGCTTTCAATCTCTTTCTAATATTTATAATTTTTTGTTTGTGTAGTTGAATTTCTCCTGTATTGCATGTATCAAAAATTTTAAGATGCAATTTGATATCCTGTGAATCATTTTGTTTAAAGAAAATACCAGGCAGATCTCTGTAAGTGTATTTAGAAATTGTTGAAATTCTACTGAATAACTATTAGAGGGACAGTACTTTGGATAATCATACTCGCAAAAAAACATCGAAAAAATTCAGGCACACAATCAAGAAATGAACACATAAACACTCCTACATACGAAGGACGAAAAAACAACAGCTCAAATAATAGGCGTGTACCTATGCGCCCTTGAAGTACCGTTTTTCCAGGAAATTCCCTATTAATTTTTAATAGGTTTTGATTTTGTTCTTCTATCTTAGTTGAGATAAGGTCTTTATTAGACGCAGTTGTCAATATCATCAAATACATTTTTCCAAACCAATTCGGAAAATAACTATTTTATACCTTATAACGTTGTACCTGTAAAAACTATTTTTTTTTTATTTGCCATTCGCTCTGAATGGTTTTATGCTGCCATAGTAAAAGACCGTATTACAATCTAGGTTACCAGACTATTGGCCGTGCTGGCATTATGGCGTTTGCTCCGGCTGAAGCTCGCCGTCTTGGTGGGGTTCTTGGTCATCAGTCTATGTATTAGCAAGTAAATTATAAATATGGCTTTATGTGTCAGCTGTTCTACACAAACAAAACTTTTTGTTGAATAGGAGTCCAAAATCAAATGTCTTTTCACCCTCTGAAACACATATACTTACACGGAGCAAACCAAACCCACTCACGGCTGGTTTGCCAGGACTTACACACTTCCCTTACGAGTCTTATTGCTCCTCCGTGACATCCTCATCCTAAATTTTATGTCCCAAAGACGATTCCTTGACTTGCTTTTCCTTTCCCCTTACCTACTGCATTTTAAATTTCTATTCCATTCTAAAAAATGCTGAAAGTTTCCAAAAACGTTAACATACATATTTATTCAATAAAAATATTGGTAAATTTAAAAGTTGAGTTTATTTTCTGTTAAGTTTTAGTAATTTTGCAACTAAGAAAACATACTAGCAGACTATATATATATATATATATATATATATATAAATATATATATAAATATATATATATATATATATATATATATATATATATAAATATATATATATATATATATATATATATAATATGAAATCTATTTGTTGGGTGGTTAAGCAATGTCTATATGCATTTCATTGGCGCTTTTTACCAAATCGTCAGTAGACTTCAACCACAGTTTTGAAAAGTTTCAAACTTCTCAACTTATTAAAAGACCATCTGAGAATTATGTTGATAAATTAACCATAAAAATTCACAAATGATTTCAAAAAATCACATTATAATAAGTGCAGTAGGCTAAGAAACTTATACAAACCAAAACCCAACAAACAACTTTTATTCGATATGAATCTATTTTATTTTTCTACACGTTTATACAATTAGAAATCCTTTGGATAACAATGAAAGTATATATATATATATATATATATATATATATATTAAAGACTTGCAGGAGTGTAACTGAAAGTATTACCAATACAAATCCACCATATACATATCTGTTACTATTGATACAAGTGAGCGAATGAGTGTAACTGATATGGATGGTTTTGTTTTGCATACTCAATCTATTAATAAAAACAAGAGCGGTTTTTTGTTTTTTTGCAATGAGTAACAATTTCATTCAAATAACTGTTGTACCACAAATATTTCAGATATAATTGTTAGCACCACAAATAACACTGGTCTGTAAGCAATCATTTTTTTTCCCTCTTTTATATAAAATTATATGGATATATAGATTTTGATGCGGTAAACTAAATCCTTTTTTTTGAATCTGGTTAGAATTTTAATCTAAATTAGTCAGGTACGCAGACATATTTCACCCAATCTCGCGTACGAGTTATCCGATTTATAGAAGATGTGTAACAAAATTGTATTTATTTTGGTCGAATATAAATCTTCTCTATCTCCTATGATTTTGGAATTATTTAGAGATAAGAATTGATAAGAAATGTTTTTATTTTTGTTATGTTTATGAATTTTATGTTGTTATATTCAAGAATTGGATTTTGTATTTTTAGTTTATAGCATAAAGCTGAATTGTTTTTGTTAAAAAAAAACTTTTATATTATTAAAATTAATAAAACTTATTGTTGTACAATATTTCTATAATTTTTTAAGAAACATAATATATTGGGGCATTTTCAATTAATCATTTTGTTTTTATCTTCTTTGATTAATATTGTTAATATTTACTTACTAGTGTAATTGGATCAATGTTCTTGTTAATAACGAAATTAATTTTTTAATTTTAATTTTTGATAAGCGAAAAAGCGTTTTTTGTAGATATTTTTTATAATATGGTAGGAAACGAATTTCTTGCGCGGCAAAGTTTTGGCTGATGAGTAGAACTGCTTGAAATATTTTGCCAATGGTTTGCTTATTTTGAGTGTTTAAAGCACACATAATATAATGTAAATGTCTTTAAAGGGTGTTCTTATATTTGTAAACAAAATATCTTAAAAAATCTTTTATATATATATATGTAATCTACATATATAAAAATAAGTTGCATTGTGTTAGTAATTGATATTCTCCGGAATGTGTGAACCGATTTTGTTTCTGCAAAATTTATATGAAAGGTGACGACAATACCAAGTGTTTCTGTATGTGTATTGGTTTATGAGTTATAGCTATTTTAGTGAACACTGCAATCATTTCGAAATATTTGAGTTAATATTTTGAAAAACTGAAATACAATTCGTTTTTAAGTTCAATACAATTAAATTTTGGTCAAACCATTAATTTAATTTATATACTTATATTTAGTTTAATCGTTGACCTGTTGTATTACGATAATGTTCTTGTTTTATAGTTCGGCTATAGGCCAGGTTTCGCAGCTAAGAACTACAGGCGATCGACATATTGAAAATATGTTAATTCAATCTAATTTTATTTAATTTTTAAATTACATTGTTCCCCTGAAGATGAATAGCGAAGCTACTCGAAATATTGGGAAAAATAACATTAAATGAAGATTAAATAATCAAAAAATATTTAGTGTTTATTGATTTTTAAAAACCTGGCCTATAGCCGAACGATAAAACAAGAATTTATATACTTAGCTTTTCTAAATCACAACTTCGGAGATCTATGAAATAAATTACATATACATAAATACTAAAAACATAAATATTTAAATACATTATGCACAGCCCACGTCATATGCATGAGTACGCGCAGGATGCAATGACTTATGTGCGTCATTACGGTCGACCAGATTTATTTATAACATTTACGTGTAATCCGCAATGGAGTGACATTAAAGATAATTTTTTTGCTGGCCAAAGTCCTACCGACCGCCATGATATCACTTCCCGTGTTTTTAAGCAGAAATTGAACGCGCTTCTGGATTTTAGCGTGAAATCTAAAATGTTTGGTGAAGTGAACTTCTGGATGTATTCTGTGGAGTGGCAAAAGCGTGATTTGCAACACGCTCACATTTCAATATGGTTGGTGAATAAAATCACATCGCATGAAATTGACAACGTTATATGTTCTGAAATTCCAGATCAAATAAGTGATCCTGAATTATATGACGTTGTTGTGCAAAATATGATACACTGTCCATGCACAGCCCACGTCATATACTTGAGTACGCGAATAAGAAATCTGTTAAAGCTTTGGAAAGAACAATGAAAGATCTCCGACATAACTCTGAGTTGTTTGGTGGTGCGTTGAGTTTATTGCCAGGCGATTTTAGGCAAACAGTGCCCGTCATTCATATATATATGTATATATATATATATATATATATATATATATACATATATATCGTATATATATATATATATATATATATATATATACGAAATCGGGTTTCCCAAGCCCCCAGAGCTAGAGTATTCGTTCTTGGACTGATGGACTGGAATACCACTTAAATATGAAAATCCAAAATACGGTTCCAGAGCTGGGAAGTTTACACCTATATCTCGACACAAAATTAACACCAAAAAACAATTACTTTGGTTTGTAAATTGGTCATATTTCACGCTTTAGGAAGGATTAATTGTCTATTAAAAAACTGAAAAAAAAAAAAAATTCAGGGATGGGAAATTAAATGCTTTTTTTTGTACATTTAGTATTTTGCGGGACATGTAAAACTGAAACGTTTGAAAACTTTAAGTATTTCTTAAATAAAACCACTTTATACATTATAAAGATTTGCAAATTAAATTTCTCTTCCAGGGTTGGGATATTTAAATCTTTTTATACATAAACATAACCAAAAATCCACTAACGTTGCTTTATTTTTTTGTTAACTGAACTATTTTATAATATAGAAAGAACAAATTTGGTATCAAAATTTTAAAAAAAAAAAATTTTTATTTCTGGATTGAATAAATGTCATATATTGTAATACATGAATTTGACCAAAATGGTTTCAATTTTTTAGTTGTTCTTAAAAAGAACCGCTTTATACATCAATAATATTTACATTGGTTAAAAAATAAAATTTTCGCATCCAGGGATAGGAAATTTTAAATTTTTTACTGATCTAATCGTTGTTGAACTCAGGAAAAAAAAATTTGTATCTAATATTTAACAAAAATCTAAATAACGATTTCAGGACTGGATAACTGCAATATTTTGTATACCATGAAAGTGACCAAAATGCTTACAAATTTTAAGAATTTCTTAAATAAAACTAGTTCATGCCTCGTTAAGAGATGCATTGGTAAAAAAACAAAAAATTAGTTTCCAGGAATGGGAAATTGAAATTTTTTATGCATAAAAGTAACCAAAAAGACAACTAACATCGTTTTTGTACTAATTAAAACTATTAAAATTTCGATTCCAGGGGTGGCAAATTGTTATTTTTTCCTTCATAGAAGCAATCAAAAAGGAAACTGACGTTCTTTTTTTTTTTTGCTAACTAAAACTATCTTATAGCTTATAATTATAAAAAAATTGGTACTTAAAATTATATGTAAAGCAAGACGTACGTTGGTGGAGAGTATATAAGATTCGGCACAGCCAAATATAGCACTTTTACTTGTTTTTTTTGCTATGCGTACCTTAAACATCTAGCAGAAAATCAAACAACAAAAAGCTAAGTGCAACCAGCAATCAAACTTAAGTTTACTATACATAGATTTAAATAATTTTTATCTTTTACTTCCAGAAGCCTTTAGTTGGGGGTGAAAATATGGAAGCCAAACATGTAAGTACAGTGTTCGATGGAATGAACTGACCCCATACCTGTAGTACTAACCTTTGTACATACATTCGTTGCTATTGCGCGCGGCAACCGGCGCTCCTAAGGCAAGGCAAATTACCGATTAATCCCCTAAGTATATACTGTTAGGGAGTCTCTAGCGCCGGGATATACAGACTTACGCTGTCATCGGTCTCCTGAGTTAGTACATTAGAAAGAAAACAAATATATATATGCAAATTAGAGTATCTACATACATAATTAATAAAAATATATATGTATATAATAAAACTATATATATTAAAATATATATATATATATATATATATATATATATATATTAATTTAGCCTACAACTACTTCATCCACGCTCGCTTTATACCTACGTTGTTGGATCACTCGAAAGCATTCGACACTGTCGATCACACTATTCTTTGTTACAAGCTTAGGAAACTGTTTGGTTTTTCTAGAACATCTTCCAACCTGCTCAGATCCTATTTGAGTAATCGTACTCAATCAGTTGTCCTCAATGGGATATACTCTACGCCTTTAGCGATGCCCAAGGGTGTTCCACAAGGATCTATTCTGGGCCCCCTTTTGTTCTCAATGTATATCAATGATCTGCCGAATTACTTAACCTACTCTAAAATTCATCTTTACGCTGATGATGTGCAGCTTTACAGAAGTAGCTCTTTGGAATTATTGAAGGAAAATGGAATTATTGAAACTCAATTATGATTTGAATTGTGTCCACCGTTGGGCCACCTTCAATAAGCTACAGATAAACCCTAAGAAGTCTAAATGCGTCATCCTGCACAAAAAGACTTTGAAGTTTGATATTAACTTTGAGATACTACTGAACAATCAAAAGATGAATATAGTCTCTTCCACCAAAAATCTTGGTGTTCTAATAAATCACAACTTAGGTTGGTTTAATCAGATTAATTCTGCAGCGGGTAATATATTTATCAAACTCCGTGAGTTATGGCCTACGCAGTACTTTACTCCTCTTAACATTCGAATTTTAATAGCAAAGACGTACTTAATACCACGACTATTATATGGTTGTGAATTGTTTGCCAGTTGTGACTCTAACAGTAAAAGTAAATTAAATAAATCGTTCAATAACATTATTCGGTATGTATATGGTCTTCGGAGATACGACCACTTGTCACCTTACTCAAAACGGTTATATGGGATTTCCTTCAACAGCTTGATGGATGTAAGGGTGCTTATGTTATTACATAAAATTATTTATTTAAAGGAACCGTCCTATCTCTATGATCGTTTGATTTTCGCGCGATCCAACAGGGGTAAGAAAATTATCCCATTTAGACACCGCAGTATCGTATCTGAACATCAATTCTTCATATATTCTATCCGTCTTTGGAACCTACTTCCATGCCACATACAAACAAACAACAACGCAGTTCAATTCAAAAAACTTTTAATAGAACATTTTTCTGATTAAATATCTCTTGTATCGTGATACTATTCATGTGGTTTTATAATATTATAATATATAGTATGTATAATCTATAATTTATAGATCAAAATAAATTTATATCCATATATACTTTAGAAATCTTAATATTGTATTTTAAAAATGTAATTAACTCAACTCTTTTATTCCCCTACTATAATTATAAGATTCTAATCTTGTTGTACGGGATAGCCAAATCATAAATAAATAAATAAATAAATATATCTATTCTGCCCGACCTGCGCAACAACAACAACCTAAAGTTGTTTAAATAATGATTATATATATATATATATATATATATATATATATATATGTGTGTATATATATATATATATATATATATATATATATATGTGTATATATATATATATATATATATATATATAAATATATGTATATATATATATATATACATTATATATAACCTGACCTTTAACTATATATTTGTATATATATATATATATATATATATATATATATATATGTATATATATATATATATATATATATATATATATATGTATATATATATATATATATATGTATATATATATATATATATATATATATATATATGTATATATATATATATATATATATATATATATATGTTTATATATATATATATATATATATATGTATATATATATATATATATATATATATATATATACATTATATATAACCTGACCTTTAACTATACATATATACTAATATAAAAAAACATATCCGCCCTAACTATTCTTATAAGGGTTCATAAATATATTTATATATATATATATATATATATATATATATATATATATATATATATGCTCACATTCATACATGTATATTAGCTTGACCGTTATTTTTTTTATTCCAAATTAGAAAAAACAATATGCAAAAAACTTTAGATAGTTTTCATAATTGTTGGGCGTGCCTTAAGCCCACAAAATTTGCTAAAAATTATATTTTTCTCACTGTGACTCACCTAATTGTTCATAACTTCAGTAATATTTATTTTAGAGAAAAAGCTTATTCACAAATATTCTGGGGCTATATCTGATGAACAAGGATGCTCTGTATTAGTTTTCATTAACATTAATATATAATCCAGAAAAAAATCATATTAAAAAATAACGGCCTTGGGCCAATAATCAGGTAACACCTGCTTCAGCTGCTTCATATTTTTTTAACGTTAAATTATAAATTTTTTTTAAAGTTCACTGCCGACCATTCGACATATTCATTGAATTCAGATTAATTTGTTTCTAAAATGAATTAAGTTTATAATTATATTTTATTTAGTTTTTATATGATATATTTAGTTTTTTGCGATATTTATATGACCTAAGCCAGTTTCTTTATATGCTTTAATATTACCCTTTTCTTCTTCAATTAATTGCTTGCTGCGCTTCATTTTCAATCAAATTTGTAAAAACGTATTGCAGTAACTCACAAACATTTAAATTTAGAAGGTCAAACGCAAACTAATTTTGTTATAAGTGAGCCTATTCGATTGGTAAAATTTACACGTGTTTTTCTGCATTTTCAAGTAAAAGCAAGAAATGACAATTTATTTATATTTTACCGTTATTTTTTGCATCTTAAACTCTGATCATTTATAGTATCTCTTAATTTGAGTTAAAAAAATGTTTTCTTAGATTTTATATTAATAGAAAATTAAAATATAAGTGTAAAAATTAGTGAACCTATTCAATTGACCGGCAGTGTATTTGTGGTTGTGTATAGAAAATATATATGTAATAAATTTCAATTAAATAATTTTCAACACAAAGGCATATGTTTTTGACAACATTTTGTACTATTCTACCAACAAAATACGTGTGTTTATTGGTGTTGTTATTTGTTGTAGTAGTGGTGTTACCACATATCTTCGCCTTCTTTGCCTGGTGATTACACTGCTCTGCAAAAATAATTTTTTGTCTTTCCTTTAAATAAAACTATGTGGACTGCATGGATTTTAATGCGCTAAACTCACAACCGTTTCCGGTATTTTCCATCAGATCGGGATTTCTTTTTATGACCGTGGCAGTTTTTGCCCCCAAAACCAGTCAGGTACGCATACTTATATACCGAATCAAATGCACTTATACATATTGTACGTGCCGGTTTTATTTAAACGTAGCCAGTGCTCCTCAAAGGTAATATATATAGTGAAAAGAAAGTTCTTACAAAATTTCTAACTTTTTAGTCGTGTTTGTTTAAAATAGAGAATCTGTGTATGTATGTATTTTATTATATATTAATACGGTGCGTTAATAATTGTACCATGAAACATTTATGTTAATGATTTAAAATCATTATTTTAGTTATAAGTAAATAAAAATGAACGACTATTACTTAAAAAGCAAAAATGAAAATTCTGCACAGCCTAGCAAAAGGAAGTTTCTTAAGAATCATTAAATGAAATGAAATATACATTGTGCGAAAACCTATATATATGTATATATATATATATATATATATATATATATATATATATATATATATCTTATATTATTCTTTTCATTTCATATACTCAAATATGTACTAGTATCTTTATTTTACACGATTTTTTTTTACACGGCATCCTCCGGAACGTATCTACTGTGTAAAAACAGGATTGGGTGTAAATATATTAAACAAGTGAATTGTTAATAAAAGAGTGAGATATTTTAGTGCTAAAAAATACAATGTATAATGTGATAGTAGTGGTTGCTGAGCAACATGATAGGCGAAACATTTTGCCGATTTTCGCCAAAAATTAAGAAATACAACTGATCCTTTTACCAATACGGGGCAGTGTTTTAAGGACCTTTATCGTTGCAACTTTTGCTCTGCTAGCAGATATTAGCCCACACATGTTCAAGATGAGAACAACATATATCCCACAGCTAGATTTTGTAATTCAAATTAATATCTTTATTTTATATATTAGGTTTTGCAAACTATTACTATTATATTTATTATTATTATTATTATTATTATTATTATTATTATTATTATTATTATTATTATTATTATTATTATTAATAATATCATTATTATTATTATTATTATTATTATTATTATTATTATTATTATTATTATTATTATTATTATTATTACTATTATTATTATTATTATTATTATTATTATTATTATTATTATTATTATTATTATTATTATTATTATTATTATTATTATTATCATTACTATTATTAACTGTTTTTATTATTATTAAGTATAGTACAGTTTGTTAAATTTTTATGTATTGAATATACTAGTTGAGTAATATTACCTTACAGCTTCGAAGTTAAGAACACAAAAAAATAATAAATTATTAAATATTTAATGCAATGCTATGAGTTCAATAAATAATATGCAATTAGTATAAAATACATAACACCAAGCAAAGAACCGCTATCCACAATATACATATCTACATAATATTAACTGACCACAAGGTATATTGATATGTACTGAATATAAGGTGAAATGTCCCATTGGTGGTCGCGGAGTCTTGTTTGTCGGTTTTGACTCTTTGCTAGCCTAGCAGCTTAAACCGTAGTCACGTATTTGAGCATTTTGATTTCGCCAGTGAAAATACTCTTTTATGCGTCGGAGAGTTTTACTAACGCCTCCGTGAGCTGCCTACGGTGAGTTATATGCCTTGTCTACGATATTTGGTCAATTCATGAGGTACCCATAGCTTCCATGAAATTCTCATATAAGACTACCTTATCACTCAAGTGCTAAATAGTCACTTGATTTAAAAACCTTTGAATCGAGATCGATCAGGCCTTCTACATTAGCTGAGACTTCACCCATTTCATAGCGTGATGGGGTGTCGGGTACAACATTTTGTTTCCCCTGCCTATGTTTAATTATGAAATCATAAGATTGCAAATGTAGACTCCACCGGGCTAACCTGTCACTTAAGTCCTTATGTGAAATAAGTCGCTTCAGACTGCTGTGGTCAGTTATCACGGAGAAAGGCATAAGTTCTATATAGGGTCTAAAGTTCCTAATCGTCAAGACCACTGCCAGACATTCACGTTCAGTTACAGAATAATTTTTTGCGCAGATGCCAATTTGTGAGAAACATATGCAATTGGATGCTCATTTTCAGATTCGTTTTTCTGAAAGAGCACTGCACTAATGCCTTAATCTGACGCGTCTCACTGAATACAAAAATGTTTGTTGAAATCTGGGTGATTGAGTAGCGGATTTGATATTAGAGTGCTCTTGAGGCGATCAAAAGCTACCTTACCCTTTTTCAGCGAGTCAACGATTGGGGCCGCAGTGGTAGCTTGGTCGTTTTAGGGTGGAAAAAACGACTAATAGTTTGCACTTTGGAAGGATCAGGTTTAATTTTGCCATTTCCTATTATATAGCCTAGATATCTTAGCTCCTTGAAACAGAATTTAGATTTAGCTACATTGATAGTTAAACCTGCTTTCACCGAACTATTAGATACTTCGATTAGTAACTCTAGGTGTGTCTCGAAATCTGGAGATACTATCAAAAGGTCACCTAGATAAGCAAAAACTCGATCACGCAGTGCTGCAGGGACCACTTTATCCATTAACCGACATAACCTTTGAGTTGCTCTACACATCCCAAAAAGCATTACTGTAAATTGATAAAGCAGTCGCCCAGGAATCATAAATGCAGTTTTTTCTCTACTAGCCGGCGTCCGTTAAGTCGACACTTGATATGAATATAGTATCTCCTAGCCTACGGAGCGATCCCTCAATGTGTGGCAAAGATAGGCATCCTGGACCATTTATGCGTTGAGTTTTCAAGCGTCCAGGCACAAACGGTTCTTTTCACCCTTACGGACTAAAGTCACCGGGTGATTCCATGGACTCTCGCTAAGCTCAATGACCTATCTAACTCTGCAAACATAAATGCTTGTACAGCCGGAGAAATAGGATAATTTATATCTTTAACTAGGACTGTATCTCCTATATCTATAGAATGTGTTTCTAAATGTGTTTTATCTAGACCTTTTTTTGCATAGCAGGGGAATCTCGACAACACAAAATCTATTCTGGCGCTGTTCAGCAGTCCAGTTATGAGTTAAAATCTCTGGCGTATTCTCTGTCTCTTCACTGAGACTTATTACATTAGTAGTAAGACTATCTACGTTGGCTATTTATTTAAATACCTTCATAAAGTCTACCCCCAAAGACAACTCTCGTTAGGCCAAACGTTACGCTCGCACGCACACGACCTACAATATCGGGTAACGTCTGCTGTCTCAATTATTGTAGAATTTTACAACATGATTTTCAAAAATGCTTGTATTGTACAAAAGCTCTAAGACAGGTATACATGTCGACAGACATGTACATACGTTGGCGAAGATTGGGTTTTGCTATATTACACTGTCGAACATACTTCAGTACCAGTGTGGCCATGTCAAATATATTTTACAGCTAAATCAGCTATAAAATAATGCTAAAAAATGCTATAAAGAATTCTAAGCTGCAAAAAAAAAATAATGGTAAAATGTTAATTGTACTAACTTTTCTTACTTCAGGTAATATATCTTTATAAATCGTTTATTTTTCATAATGTTTCCCTATAAACACTTATTGCACAACATTTCAATGAAACAAACTGATTATAAAGTAAAAGAATATATATTGAAGTACATATACATATTTATACAGATTTCTAAAAAATTTTTTTTAAAAAGGTATCATTAAATTTAATATCACATTAAATTATTATTATAAATTTAAAAAAAATCAAACTTCAACAATAAATAGCTATTAATTAGTATTTCAATACAATTCATGTAACATATTTTAAAATTATAAATTGAATACGTCATCCAATAAATATTCTTTATCTTCTAAAATTCGTTCGATATATTATTATAACATATATTCTTATTATATTTTACATCATTCATTACAGCTTACATCATTCTATTTCGAATGCTTTTATGAGATTCATGCCACTAAAACGCCTTGCTATGAAAAAACCAGGAACTGTATTTTAATTTAAATTCTCAAATATTTTATAAAAGTCTTTTGATAAGATGAGCGCTTTGAAACTTTTCAAAACTGTGGTTGAAGTCTACTGACGATTTGGTATAAAGCGCCAATGAAATGCATATAGAATTTGCTTAACCACCCAACAAAAAAATTTCGTATATAATGACAGTATGTCAAATAGTTAATTTATTAACTAAACAAATAAGGTTAGATATATTTAAAATTACATTCAGTATATGCAAAAGATTGAGAGATCGGAAAATTGTTAAAAATTCTTGAAAGTAAAATTTTTACTTTCAATAATTGTCCAAATAGCTGTTTTGTGTTTATATTTAGAAATAAAATTTTCTAAAAGAAGCTAAAAATAAAAATACTTTGCGAAATTTGAGAAATGTTAAGTAATTGCAAATATTTAAAGCTATTATATGCTTATAACTATTTTTGTTAAACTTAATATCAGCAGCAACCAAATATAATGTATTAAGGGAATGAGCTAAGTGTTGTGCTAGTACATCAGGGAAAACAGGATGCCGCAGCGAATGGAGGTGATTCCCGTATGCTAATGTATTTCTTACTTAAAAATTAATCATACCATATTGTGTGTTTAACAGTTAATTCCTGTAATTTGAGCTATGGTGAAGTGTTAGAAACTTGTTGCGATTATTGCGATTATTGTAAAAACTGTAAGTACTAGATACTTCACACAATAGCAGTAGATAATCGAATTATTTAAGACAGAATATACATATATTTGGCTTGCCTGGCCTCTGCAGTTTGTGAGAAGTCTCCACATTAAGAAGAAATCATCATTACAATTGGCATGATATAAATTGTTGTAGGGTGATCTATAGAATAATATGTTGATATAATATAATATAATATAATAATGATACATATTTTGACTTATTCTGCGTTTCAGAAAATAACAAACGTTTTGTTGATGCGACGAGATCTCACACTAGAAAAGAGGCACGGCGATTTGACACAAAATCACAGTGAAATCAATAACAAGATCGAGAGATATTCTTCTATGAATATTTCTTTCATTGCAAAACTTCAAAATTCTAGAAAATAAATTTGTGTCTGTGCTTTAGATATGTTTTTATAATAATAATTATAAGTTTTGATAGCGTTAGTAAGTTTATGTAGATAAATTTTTATTCATTTCATTGAAAAGAAACAAATATATATACTTAAAATCACATTATTTTTATACTTATATATCTAATTTTCCCAAATATTGGACTAAATACTGAGTACTCGCGTATACCTACATAATACATCACTATATTAAGTTCAAAATTTGGATGCAAAAGTGTTCACTTACTCTTTGTTATTATTGAGAGAAATTTCACAAAATTTCCTCGTACTCTCTCGGTGAGGAAAAGTGATAGAAAAGTAAGGGCCATCCCTAAATGCGCCAGAAACAGTATTTTTTACTCAATTTGATTAATAGAAAACTATAATTAGAAATAAAAATTTAAATAAAGACGATAAATTGACCTGAAAGTAGCTAAAGTGACATTACTTTTAAATTTTTCAAAGTATGTATGTATTACATGCACATTCTCTGCAACAGTGTCGTGCCCATCAATGTAATAATTACCAATGAGGGCCACCAACGTCTCTCAAGGTCGGTAATGGGCTCCTGGCTGGAAGATCTGTTATCAGTCCGCGCCACCTCCTTTTTTCTGTCTCGTACCTTGATGCTGGTGCGGTTTTTCAGGTCTCCCCATAACGTTTGGTGAAATAAACTTACAGTCATCATATTAAATAAATTTTACTTATTATCTATCGTGTGCCATTGGTCCACTGTCTTGATTGCTCTACCAAGACTATTGAGCGTTGCTGCTAGCTCACTCCACTTTTTCTCGTGCTCGAGTTTGCCGTGCAATTTCTGAAACTTTCCCGTCGCTATTCCCAGGGTTTTCGACATAAAATCAGCCATATAGCTTAGCTGTTCAGCTAAAGCGCGGGAGTGTTTTGCGGGAATATTTAACATTCTTCAAATAAGCATATCTACATACATACGTATGTATGCAATAATAATAATAATACATATAAATAAATAAATTTTTTACTTACTTTGTGCTCTTCGGCATTTATTTTGACAAAGATGCCACTACTTTAAAATTTTTAGCAACAATGGTAACAAGAGATTACCGAATAGAGCAATCGTTAGTGCAAACAATAACAATAATTGATCAATTTAACTACTGTCGAATCGTTAAAAGTTACTGAATCGCACTACAGGTAGCTAATCTATTGTAAGTACTTTTGAAATCGACGCACAAGTGATGTACAAACATATTAATGCCATAAAATCATTTGAATTTCCTCAGGAGCTGATATGAAGCCCCAGTTGTAAGTGGAATGTATTGATAATGACATCAAATGCTGGGCTGAAAAAAGAAGCTAACTTTTCTTTACAAATTGTGCAACGTTCAGCTAAAAGCTTCTTCTGGGAAAAATGATTCAGTATCACATTCTCAGACAAGAAAACATTTAGCCGTTGCAAATGCCATATCATCTCAAAAAAAGATAGATGATACCTTCAACGCAGAACAGCACCCTTCAAAAGAGGCAGAAATAAGCACTGCCCTTTTTATTATTGAACACAAACTTCCATTAATGGGTTCGGACGATGTAAGTAATGTGTGTCAACATTCTTTTTCTGACTCAGCATGTGCCAATAATATGATAATGGGACGAACAAAAGCTAATGCCATTATAAAAAACGTAGTGGGGCAAAACAATTGTAAAATCTGTGAGCTATTGAAAAAAACAAGTTCTCCCTGTGCTTAGATGGGTCAACTGACCTATCCAACAGCAAGTGATTGTGTTTGGTTGTGCGTATATGCGTTAATTTTAAAACACAGGACTATTTTTTGGGATTATTAAAAGTTTACCAATGTGATGCCACAGGTTTATAAAAATTAATTGTTGATTATTTTACCCAAAACCATGTAAAATGCAAGTCCAATTTGATAAGATTCGCTGCTGACGGTGCTGCTGTTATGAGACAAAAATAACTTAGTAGCGAAATTATTAAAATGTATTTGTCACTCACTTGCATTATGCTCTTCATATGCTTGTCTTCTATTACCTTCCGGAATTGAAACTCTGGTCAGGGACATTTACAATTATTTATCAAACAGTCCAAAAAGACTTTATCAATTTCAAAATATTCAAAAATTGCTAGAAGTAAAGTAAAAAAAATGTCTGTATCCAAGTCAAACCAGATGGTTATCGCTTGAAGCAGTAGTTGTTAGAGTACTAAATTTCTATGAGGCTTTGAAGATTTATTTTACTTTTACTGCCAATGTTGACCAAATCGATACAACGACAATATTTACAATTGAATGAAATATATTTATCTCTTTTAAAATATATACTTGGATGTGTTAATAATATTAACAGAATATTTGAAAGTGAGTCCATAGAAATACACAATCTATATAACCAAATGGAAAGACGTATTTGCGTTAAGTAATTTTATTAAAAACGATATGTTAAAAATTTAAGAAACTTATTTAACGGAACTTATGAAAACAGAGATTTTTTTGAAATTTGGCTTATTGGCTATAGAGTTAATATCAAAATAAAAAATTAAAAAGCGAAATCAACAAAATTGTAAACAACTGTATTAATTTTTACATAGAACTGGCCAATCAAACTTTCAAACGGTTTGATATTGAGCATAAGTCTTATATGTATCTAAATGTGGTTAACCCTAACAAAATTATTAAGAAGGACAATAATTCTTTCATGGAAGTTGTAAAATAGTTTCCCAGCTTTATTTCTGAAAAAGGAAAACATATATTAGACTCCATATTCAGAGTTAAGATATTTAAATATTGAATAAATTTTTGAAGGAAAAGAAGTTAGTTTGGCAAAAAATTTCAGATTTAGAACATGGGAACTTTTCAAATGCATTTCCAGTTCTGTCAAAATTTGAACAATACGCTATGATTCTTCGGCAAATGTGCAAAAATTTTTTTATAAAGTCAACCTGAACAAAACAAAATTTCGATGGTCTCTGGGAAATTAATCTCTAGAAGGAACTATTTTTTCTAGGAATTATTTAAAATTTTGCAATGCTGACTGTTTCGATGTTGATATTATACAAGATTTAATACAAATAACAAACTCAAATACATACTATGTATCTGTACAAAATCGTTAAAATAAAAAATTAAAAACTGTCTTTTCAAACTTAATATACATATATATATATATATATATATATATATATATAGTTTTTTTATGTTAATAATATATGTAAACATTTGTTAGTGCTGAATTGTTCTGTTTTGATATTTTTTCTTAATAATAAAATAATTTATTAAATTTAAAATTGTTATTTTTAATTTGCCGATTTTTTATATTGAAGTGCTGATATATTTTTTCGAATATGCTGATTTTTTAGAGAAATTATCTGGCAGCCCTGTCCTTCGGACTTAATTGATACAGGAAAAACACGGCACAGAGCTTCCACGAATTATAGGGGCAGATAAAAGCTACTCTGCCACCAAAAAGGAACGCCTCGCTATTGTATTGAAAGACTGGCTCCCAAGTTACTGCAATAAGTTATTCGTTACGAATCTGTTTGATTTTTATGTAATTAGCTTAGAGGTTGTTAGCTATATTTGGTACTTTTATTGTTTACAAATCAATAGAAAAACATATTACAAAACAACTCTTTCGCAAACACCATCAAGATAAAAAAAATTATATATATATATAATTATATTGGTTTGTAATTCCTCATGTTATGTTTTTAAAGAAGATATAAAAAGTATTTTTTTGTATCTTCCTGAAAAAGTTGACCGAAGTCTTGGCGAAATATTGAATATATAAAAAAATATATTTTCTTACATAAACAGATCCCAAGCCTTAAAAATTATTTTTAAAGTAATACAAATGAATAACACACATCTTTAATTCTCAAATTTAATCTTCCCTACGGTGTTGTTGATTACTTTTACCAAAAAATAAACAACAGAAACAAACATGTTATTATAATACTCAACAGCATGTTGAGCAAAAAGCTGAACTAAGGCACAGTTTTATGTATAAATCTTTGGAAATCTTGTTACCATGTTGGTGGAATATATCCATGTTTTGTTTATAGAGAGTGTATGAGTTCAAGCACAAAATTGTGGTATTTCTTTTACACATATTTAAAGCGTTTTGTTGTTGTTTAATATCCTGCTAGCCTTTAAATATGTATATTTAGCTTGAATATGGGTCAATAGTGTCATATGTGGCATATATTGTGGATGGTAGAAATACGTTCTAGTATTTGTAAAGTAAGTTCTTACTTATACTTAATTAAATATTCAAAAGCAAAAACATTTTCATGTAATCTAAAATGTGCAAAGTTTGATTTATATTCATTGGAGTAGGTTAGGATTTTATATTCGATACTCATTTGTATGCAGCTGATCCCTTCATTGTCATTGAAGATATAAAAAATACCTTTGAAATGACAAAGACAAAAAATGTATAATTTTCAAAAATCTACTGTTAATAAATTAAAATTTCTATACATATCTGTGACACATAATTTTTAAGGAGAATTCAACCAAGTTTAGGCCAATGCACGCAGTGTGTATATTACGCGAAACCTTTTATCATATGTAAATGTTGATTCATATATTTTGTTTTGTTGTCCTAAATGGTCTTCCGCAAACATGCAATATCTGGTCTTGCGAGGTGTTTATTGTTATAGCGAAAATAAGCTGTACCGTAAACAGCAAGCGGGAAACGTTCATATATTTCTACTTTCTTTGGATATTCTTGATTCCATTACACGGACGATCTAAGGCATTGATAAATTTCATCGGCAACTGTTTTTATTATTCATACATTTTGCACCATTTTGTCCAATGCCAACAATTTCTTTTTATGTGACATAGTGAATTCATTCCTAAAGCTCAGCTTTCTTTGCTGCAAAAGCTTTGGCCGTCGCACTGTTGTTGAAACTATTGCACTTTAGATTTTCATTCCGTTGGGTGTGCAATGGCAACTTGAGCGATGAATGCATTATTCGACCGCCTCCCAATATAGCTGGATTTCTAGATGAAGGAAGGGAAGTAAAATACCGTTCCGCGAGATCATTGTGTGCAAAGAGGTCTTCGCAGTTCCACTGGGAGCATCAAAGAAAAATATCAATCCAGTTACTTCCTTCACAACTTTCGCACGATTAGTTTTATTGTCGATTCAACAGCGGTCCTTCGCATAGAAACTATTGAAAATGCATCATGCATCGGACGATTTCGAGCTGGTATGTCTGAGCCAGATAATACATTCCTTGACATCATCAATTATTATTCACCCTTATTCCATTTACCGTCATCAATACGAAACAATATAGTTTTGTATCGATGGTTGTAAATCGGTATGCCCATTGTCAATATCAAGTGTTATCGATAAGCGTCGACGTAAACTTGGTATGCCGTATGCAACGTTAGCGTTAGCATCGATATAAATTGACTCTGATTTTATTGTCAGTCTTATTGGTGTCGAAGCAGTTTTATTTCTTTAAGATTTTTTTCAATAGTAATTAATCTGTATCAAAAAATGGAAAAAGAAAAAACATTACAAGTGTTGTGCAATGCCAGAAGATAGCAGAGAAGAGCAGTGGGAAAGAGTATATATTACACTAAATGTCCTTGATCCACCGAAAAGAGCTGTATGAAAAAATTTTTCTTAAAGGCATGGCGGAATTTAAAATGAAAAAATATTAGTCACAAACAAGGAAGAGTGCACGTCTACTGGAGGCGGAATTTACAAACAAATAGTACTTAGCGCCCTAGAAAATCTGTAGCAAACCTGCTTCAGTTTCAGAAGCAAGTAAACCTGTTCTCAGAGCGTCTAAAAGTTTTAACAAAACTGAAAACAAAACAAACCAGCTCTCCAAATTATTAGAGATGTGCTTTAAAACACGACAAACCACCCATAATAGTTTTGTATCGAATTGATGACGATGTGGATAAAAATTGCTATTGATATTAATTTGATGACGATGACGGTAAATGGAATAAGAGTGATTAATGCTATAAACACAACTGGGACGAACGACGAATTTTTCGTAACGAATATTCGTCGTTGGAAATAGTACACATTTATGAAAATGAAAATACACGCACATATGTGCGTTGAAGCAAATACGTCGCGCACAATGAACTTTGCGATAGGTTTATATCTATTTCTTACGCCGACGAATGACGAATAAATTGGTGCAGTGTGACCGTTTTTATTTTCCATTTTTAGTGTATAGCAAATAAAGTAACTTTTTGCTTTAAGAAATGTTTTTCTTTATTTACAGCACATAAATACAACTCTTAATTATATAAAATATTGTTTTAATTAATTTTTGTCATGACTTTATCTCTTCATATTAATGTTGTTTTGTTATTTATATATGGTCACACGTAATATGTTCGTCCGAATTGTGTTTATACCATAGTTGTGATTATATATATTATATAATTTGTTTTAGTTATCCTCGCCTAGTTATAATTTTGTATTATGTTATAAGCATATGATATAAAAAACTATCTATCACACATGGCATCTTTATGTTTGCTCCACACATCAGTCGGTTTGTATGAGAAGTATATTCGCAAATTATGTCAGCATTTGGGGAGCATTTAATAGTGTAATCCCATTTTGATTCATTCTATTACAATCGCAATCATTGCACGCTTCTCTATATATACTATACAACTCGCCACCACTTTGGAATGATGTTGGATCAGGAACTTTTACTAAGGGCAAACAGAAGTACTTTCTTGGTTGAACCATTTAATAGTATGTTTGGTCGGACATACATATATGTAGCTTTGTTCTTCGCTCTCTCATTCAAAATTCGCACTCAAAACTTCTTGTTTATCTAATAGCCTCACATCTTAGAGATGTGTTTGGAAGATGTTGAAAATTGAAAAAAACCTGTTTACATTTCATTTTCAACATCTTTCATCTGTCAATTGCATAAATTTTTGACACTTGTATATTTTCTAGTGATGGTATGAGTTTTTGAAGGTTTCTTTTGATTTTCCTTAGTGATGACACTAAAATAATCGAAAGATGTTGAGTTCAGCAAAATGAGATGTGAACATCTTGTAAAGATGTTGAGAGATGTTGAGTTTTTTTCATATAGACTTTATATGGAAAGATGTTAACATCTTGCCAAAATGACGATAGATGTAAGATGTGAGTAAGTTTAAATAGGCTATAAAGGCTGCTTCAGATATGTTGTACGGGTAATGATCATTAGTATTAAACGACGACGACAACGAGCAAGTCATAGCAAAAAAAATCTGCAAACATATTTCTTATTTCATGATTGTCAGCTGATTCTGTGCAACCCAACTTCATAACGGATGGGAAATCCATTGCTCGTCTCTTGGAGTTAATAAATTTATAAAATGACTTGGGATTATTTTTAAAACTATTACTCATTTTAGATAGATAATTTTTATACGCTGTTTGATTAGCAGCTTTATATAATTCGATCTAGATGTTGAATATCTGATATAGTTAATACGCGAAGCATTCTTCTTATAATTTTTATATATTTTATTATTTTTGTTCTTGATTTTAGCCAGAAGCTTTGAGTTCCATGGCGGACCAAGCAGTTTAGTGGGAATTATAGTACCCAAACTTCATAATTCGCAACATGTTGGCACCTCTATTCCTCCATTCTATATTAGTTATATTTCCGAACGTTATATGAATTTCATTCGTCATAAGGATTAGTTGCTTGGCTTAGAATATATTTTTTGCTAATATTTGCTTAGATAACTTGTGCAGCAATCTATTGGTATGGTATATTTACAAAGTTTTGTATATATAGTCCATGTGTAAATTTAGTCTACAGAAGTGACTATCTTCGACATTTGCTTCCAATGTTAGAGCATAGTTTGAAGTAAAGTCAGGTAATTTCAAAATCCTCTTTATAAGAAAACTCTTTGCAGTTTATCAACTTCCTTAAATAGAACAAATCCCCATACTTGTGCTCCATAAACTTGAATTACTCTGCATGCCGTTGAAAAGGTTTCCATTTGGACGATAGCGACACAGTATTATTAGCCGAAAAAAATTTTCCAGGTTGCGTTGATGCTACATTTAGGAGAGCTTTTTCGTTTTTATACACATTTTAGGCGTAAGTATTACACCTACTCATGCGCGTTATAAGTCCATTTTACATTTCTGAATAGTTATCCCCATTTTCCGATTTGTTCAAATCTACCTCCATACCACAAAGACTGCAATACCTTTCCAAGTTGTTTATAATTTCTTGCATCGTCTGCTAAAAGCACAATATCATCTGCATATAACAGCAAGCGTATAGACATTTCATGAATACGTAATCCACCTTCTAAGCATTCGCGTAGATCATTGAAATATATTGAAAACAGCCTTGTTTCATACCTGAGTATGTTTCAAAACTTTCCGAGAGCTCATTAGCTCTCAAAAACGCCAACCTTGTATTGCTATAATTATTTTGTATAAGATTAACATTTTTAGTTGGAATCCCATTGTGTGCAGTTTACATATATAAAGAACGATTTCTTGGTACCTTATCAAAAGCTGCTTTGCAATCAACGAAAAAGGCATATACTTTATATTTTCTTCGAATTTTATCTGTACTATAGATGCTAATTTGGAAATATTGTCTATCGCTGAATAATTTCTCCTGAAGCCAGCTTGGAATTCATTTCAAACACCACACTCTAAACTGTCTAGGGGAAAAATATGAAGAAAAAACCTTTCGAATTTATGAATAAAATACATATTGGATAAAAGCTGACACTCCCACGATTCCAGAGGTGGTTTGCTTTTTCATGTGTGTTACACATATAAAAAGTTACACGGCCTTAATTCACTTTTCAATAAAAATGTAGCAGAAACAATGAAACAATGAAAAAATCCTAAAATTAAATATTCATAGCAACGCTGTAAGAAAAATTGTGAAGAAATTAGCCAAAATATGTACTTAAAAAAAATAGTCAGCTTCGTTGGACCCGAAAAACTAGGCACATCACAAAACTACTTTTATGAATCAATAATCTTAATTTCTGATATATATATATATATATATATATATATATATATATGTACTAAAATATGTATAAGAATGTTTAAGTGTTTTCTATGCCAACTTTTGATATATAATGATCTTAAAAATCATCCATATCTTATATTTTTGTTAAAATTATCACTTGATATTTTTAATATTTGATAATGTATGATGCATTGAACCAAAAAATACCAAGTAGGATGACTCTAACATATATAAAACCTTATACTCACATATTTGGACACCATGTGAAACTAACTGTTTATGAATACAAATACGTACTTAAGCGAGAACCGTCAAAAAGTCGGAATCGAAGTGCTTTACATGCCTTTCCATTGTTTGCTAAGATGCTATGAGTGCATTTTACGCATTGCGTATCGATTGCCTTTTAAGACTTGCCAAGCTAGGAATGATAAGATGTACGATGAACGAAAACAAACAAATTCAAGAATAATTTCATCTGAGATGGGATTAACAGTTGATAAAGTGAAGTTTAATTTTGGCACCAGTGATGATGGCAATACAGCTCAAAAATTTTTTATTATATTATTATATTATATAAAATATTTAATCGTCCGAGATTGCAGGAGTTAATGAACAATTGGTATATAACCTGAGTTAAATTTTAAAACAGTATCCTCTGGAAAACCTATATATATATATATATATATATATATATGTATATATATATATATATATATATATATATATGTATATATAAATAAATAAATAAATATATATATATATATATATATATATATATATAACTTTAAGCAGCTAACGGAGGAAACTCGAGAGATATATTTAAATAACTATGATTGGCATTATATGCCATCAACGTTGCATAAACTTCTCATTTAGGGTTGTGAAATTATAATATATTTTGATTTACCTATTGGTTATTTTTAAATACCTGTTTGAAATAAACATTTCGTTTCAAATATTTTCTTGGTTTATTTTAGAAATGCTCTCTGAAGATGCTTTTGATTTGTTTTGTGTAGATTTTCTAAAGTTTAGAAAATCTACACAAAACAATTAGAAAGAACAGACTTGAGTATACTCGCAAAAATAGCAGAGACAATTGTAACCAGTAGCTCGTTTCTGTAACTCTCGCATTGACAAATTTTTTACACGAAACGATGGCAATGAAGAAAAAACAATGTGAATTGAAACAAATTTTGTGACTTGTCAAAACAACTCACAATTTAGAACGACGCGAAAAGTTATTTCTTTTAATTGTAAAATATTTTATATGTTCTCGTTTGTTTTTGTTTTTATATGTACTTATTTTTATTGAAGCTTTATACTTTTATTAATATTTCTTGTTTGTTTTGTTAATCTTTTTTAATATTTTTATTGTATAAATGCTTAGAATTATATTGTTACACGATTTTATAAAGATATTATAATATTTTATGTTTTGTTTATTTTCTCTTTTAAATTCATATATGTATGTGTGTATGTACCTACACATTTATGCATATTTTCACATAAAGTGTACTGGTTTTATGTTAATTTTATTTAATGTTTTTCGATAACAAATAGTTCATAACAAAAATATATAGTAAGAGTTAATAATAAAAACTAATAACATTAATATTAATAATAATAATATTAATTATAAAAATAATAGGTTGCAAGACCTAATACATAAAATAAAAATATTTATTTAAACTACAAAATCTAGTTGTGGTATATATGTTGTCCTTCTCCTCTTGACCATGTTCGGGTTAATCTCTGCTAGCAGAGCATAAAGGTCCTTAAAACACTGCTCCATAATGGTGAAAGGATCAGTTGTATCCCTTAATTTTCGCGAAAAACCCGCAAAAAGTTTCGCCTGTCATGTTACTCAGCAACTACTACTATCACAAAATGAATATTAATATAGCAAAATAAAAATGTTCAATAAAAATAAAATCACAATTCTCTTTTTTAATATACAGTATTCCCCGGTTTTACGAAGGCTCGCTCTACAAAATTTCGAAGATATGAACATTATTATTAAATTATAAAATTCGTTATACGAGTGAAAAAATCGCTATTACGAACGTGTGCAAGCCGTGATGACATTACTGCAAGTTGACAGCTGGTCAGAGATTTGCTACAATACATCCCAATAGATAATGTATAACATTTAAAATTTATAATTTCCTAATATGTAATGTTAAGTTATTATTTTAATTTTAACATTAAATACTCTTTTTTAATGTAAGATTTGTTTTTTTAATGAACTTCTTATGTATTTTATTTTTTGAAACGAATAAATTTCCTTTCATATCACTTTGTTATAAATGTTTTTAAAGAAAGCGAACATTTTAGAAAAAAATCTATGCATTTTTAATACAAACTTATACTAATATGTTTTTATCCCTAGAACGTATCTATTTATTTTCAGTAGAATGGCATACTAATATTAATCCGCTATACGGATATTCGATATACGTCTACTCTCACAGAACATATCCTATTCGTAAATCGGGGGACTACCGTATTTATTGAATTTTTTTTTCACACAAAAATATTTGTTTATATATTTTTATTTGTTTACTTTTTTGTTTTTTGACATTTGAGTTATTGGAATATTCCAGTAAAAACGTAATTAGTGTAGCTTCTTTTCACTTTAAATTACAGAAACACTTTTTTCCACAAATCGAGTAACGATGGAATTTTTTGTTTCACACTTCATGTGAGACATTTTACGATGCGACCACGGTACAATTATCAGGTATATGCAAAGCCAATTCATTACAACAAAGCATCTCTTTTGTGAAACACAATGTCAAATACAAGGCGAATTAATTAATTCGCCTTTCTCAAATTAAATAAAATTTTATGTAAACAAAATTAATTTTATTCATTCTTGTGTTTTGAAATATCAAAGTGGTGATGTATGTAAGTATTGATTGTAGTAAAATTTATGAAATAAAATAAAGCAAAATTTATATTTTAGGAGACACAGACGTGTTGTGGGTGTCCATGAAGCTGAGAAACTCTACAGGTTCCCAAGAATCTGAAAAGGTAAGTGTATGATAGATATAAACATCTTCCAGAAAATTTTAAGTGGCACACAGTGCTTGGAATTGATTCAGGACAAGCATTGTTTGCACTCATAATTTTTCCTGCAGAAGTACATACCTTTGTGGCATTTTCAAAAGTAAATTAACATATTATTCTTTCACTACGTGATTATGGATCAATAAGGATTTGCATCAGTGAAATACTGTCCAATGATGGAAGTCAAATGAATATAGTTTGGGAAGAGAGCAGAAGTGGAATATGTTTAATGATTTCAGGTAATATTTTTGTTCTGTTCATAATTCTTCACCTTTATTAAAACAATTTCTTTTTTATTTTCGTTACTTGTCGCAAACAATGCAGTTCTTAAAAGTGCACCAGCTACCGTCGGTGGTACGAAATCACATCGTTTTCGTCGCTATCAGAATAGTACTGAATTGTTGATTCGCAAATAACTCGTGAAATTGTTAAAGACCTTAAAACTGATTTGCGTTTCCAGAGTTCTGCTGTGATGGCTCTTCAGGAAGTTAGTGAAGTTTATTTGGTTGGTCGCTTCCTAACTACCAATTTCTGCACCATCTATATACTTTTCGCTAGACTCGGTGCGAATGAGCTTGAATATTGGCTGATGAAAATAATTACCCCTACTACCATCGTACAAGATGTTATAACCATTTTTAAAAACAATCCGTCCTTTTCAGGACCACAAAACTTTTTATAAAAAAGATTATATTTGTTTATTCTTATAAATATTAAATAAATAAAAAAATTGTTGAAGTGATCGCTCAAATCTTTGTATATATTGTATGTATCTTATTTTGCAATGATATCACATCGCCAATCGTCTATATGTATAGAATTTCGGGAATGGTTTTTGATTTCAGATTCCGATAAAAGAACCATTTAAAATAAATAATACTCATATAACTTTATTTTGAAATCAATGAATAAAAATTTCACCTTTATATTTAAAAATTTTAAACAACCGAAACATAGTAAACAGAAAAGAAAAATTCGGCGAATTTCAAAAATTTTGACAATCAGTTCACTATCACTCGGTATCACTACTGGATACCGAGAAAAAGTTTATTCGAAGTCAAAACATTTTATTCAAACCAAAAAATATTTGTCTTAAGAATAATAAATTCAAAATATAGGACATGAAAATAATTAAACGGTATATGGAACACATGTGCATAACAAAATAAAAAAAGTTATTGCTTTTCTAAATAAGATATTTTTATCAACAGCAATTTAAAATATGATGGAATTTATAAATTTTTGAGTAAAATGTTATATGTTTCGTTTATGATTCTGTTGTTTCCTACAACTGGCAACATTCGCCTTTAACAGCATGTTGTGTTTGCATGATATTTATTGAAATTTGTTTAGTTTCATATTTGTAATTTTTTATGCTTTGGTGTAAGGCAACAAACCAACCTAATTTTATTCGCCCCGTAAGTACAGACTGTTGATAGTTTTTGGTCATCAGTTTTGGATAGAAAGAAAGTGAATAACAGATAATGATAAAAATGTAGCAGTTAATGGCATATACATATCTGGCATTACGATTTCTGTAAAATCTGTAATCCTTATTTCTTTTTTCTTGGGCTCCCTCTGGTGCTTAACGACAGCTTCTCCATGATAAAGAACTTTGCGCGTTGTTTTAGATATATATCTCCATTCGTATTTGGATGTATGTATGTACATATAATAGCGATTCTTTGGCATAATCCGCACATTTCCCAGCATTAGTATGCGCGTTGCACGCAAGTACTTCAATAATAGTTTTAAATCGGTTTGGCATTCGAAAGGAATATTGCAATATTCCCATCGTATGTTTCTACTGCTCACTGTTTTCGTTTAAGAAACTCATCTTGAGGGTATTTATTTGAGAGCAAATATTACTAACTTAACCTTTTAAGGTAAAATTTTATTGATCAGCAAATATTTAATTATTCGAAATAGATTTTATTTATATTGTGCTGGCCAATGCATATTAGTATACTAAGTTTTTTTAATCTCAATTGTAAAAATTACACCTTGTTTTTGATTTCATCTTTACATAGAAATATGTGATATTGCTTTTCTCCAGTTTTCAGTTACCGTCAACTAACTTCCTTTAAATTATTGTTGCAATGATCAAGTTCTGAAAAAAACCAGTTCTTACGAAGCTTTCCTGAGCAATTCTGGGAGCCCGACACTATGTCTGAATGTGTGTTTAAGTATGTAACCCACCAGATTGCTTTAATTGAACCGAATTAAATTTATCTGGCATCGTTCTGAACTTAAATTTGATGTGAATTTGAACTGATTCGAAACAGCAAATTTCAAGACATCTCCAAAAAACTTATTTTCAATTGGTTTTTTGGAATAGCTTTTATACATCTTCATAGATCACCTCCACAAACTAATTATCAATGTCGAATCGTTTAATTTGTTCTTCAGCTATCTTGAACGAAATAAATTAAAAAAAGTGATATTTTCGGATATTCAGCTAAACTTCTCGATTATTTTATAGTAATCGAAAGGAACTTTCAATATATCTCAAAAACACATTCTTCAAAGGAATCGGATTTTAATATTACAAAATACGTTGACCACCGCAAACCGGCTCAAAATTAGTAAATCCGTTCAGGAGATATCGCAAACGAAGTTATTCGATAAAAGTGATTTCTTCTTTTGAAAACTCCTAAATTATATATCTGATAGGGACTCTTATAGTAACTGAAAACTACATCAAACACCTCTTGTCACGTGAGAATCGGTTGATTTCAATGAGCTCAAGAGCACAATAACCAGAAGTTACTGGAATAGGTTTGAGGGTCAACCCTCATATTTTTTTTTTTTTTTTGTACCTGGACCAGTATACAATGTATTGCGACAAGGTCCTCCAACACTGTTTTGGTTTTAGTTTCAGATGATATCTGGATAGTAAGTTCACTTCATAACCATATCAAAATATCTTTCTTTTATTTCCGTCAACTTCATTGTAACAATTTATTGCCTGTTCGCCGATATCGCAAGTTACCGTTCGACCGAATAAATAGAATTTAAAGTGAAAACAATTTTTTTATTTGTTTCTGTCTTAATCGTTATTTATTCAATAGAACGATAGCTTCCGGCATCGGCGAACAGGCAGTTAAATTTCGTTTGTTGTGTTTTTTATTGCTGTAAGAGTTCAAGTTCAATTTTACTTCAATATACAATAGTTTAGAATATCTTTTTTATGCCCTTCACAAAAATGTGAAAGGGTATATTTAGGTTCGTCATTCCGTGTATAATTTCTTCGATATCAATATGCGACCCCATAAAGTATATATATTCTGGATCCTTATGAATAGCGATGACGATTGAGCGATGTCCGTCTGTCTCTACGTGAAATCGGTTCTCCCAAGCCCCCAGAAGAGCCAGAGCCTTCATTCTTGGACTGATCGACTGGAAGTGAGCTAACTTAGAGTGGTATTGAAATTCAGAAAAATCGGAAGGACGGTTCCAGAGCTGGGAAGCTTACATCTATTTCTCGACGCAAAATTAACACCAAAAACCGATTTAATTTTTTATTTGAAAATTGAACCTATTTCAGGCTTTGGGACTCCTCAATTGTCCATTTAAAACTTAAAAAAAGAAATCCAGGGATGGGAAATTAAAATTTTTTTGCATATTCGGTATTTTGTGGTGCATATAATAACTAAAATGTTTAAAATTTTTAAGTTTTTCTTAAATAAAACCGTTTTTGGTGTAATAAAGATTTGAATCTATGAAAAAAAATTTAAAAATTTAAAGTTCCCATGCAGGGTTAGGAAATTTAAATTTTTTTTATACAATAAGCTAACCAAAAATCAACTGACGTCGTTTTTTCCTGATAAAAACTATTTTTATTTCGGAAAAACAAAATTGGTATCAAATATTTAAAAAAATCAAAATTTCGATTCCAGGGTTGGATACCGCATATATTGTAGTACATGAAACTGACAAAAATGGTTACAAATTTTTAGTTTTTCTTAAATAAAACCGCTTTATACATCATGAAGACTTCCATTAGTAAAAAAATAATTTAAAAAAATTAAATTTTCGCTTCCAGGGATCGGAAATTTAATTTTTTTGTACATTCGGTATTTCGTGCTACATATAATAACTAAAATGTTTAAAAATTTCAAGTTTTTCTTAAATGAAACCGTTTTATACATCATGAAGATTTGTATTAATGAAAAAAATGTTCGCTTCTAGGGGTGGCAAATTGAAATTTTATAAAAATCAAAGGGCGACTAACGCAGTTTTTTTATTAATTAAAACTTTTTTTTAATTCAGGAAAAGACAAAATTAATATCAAGTACTTAAAAATATCTAAATTTCGATTCCAATATTTTGTATAACATGAAAGTTGCCAAAATAGTTAAAAATTTGTAGTTTTGCTTAAATAAAACCGCTTTACACATTATGATGACTTGTATTGGTAAAACAAATTTGAAATATTAAAATTTCGTTTCCAGGCGTGGGATATTTTGAATATATTTTTATTTATAAAGGTAACCAAAATATGCAACTGAAGTTGTTTATATTGCGCTTATATATTAGAAAGCACAAAATTGGTACTTAAAAATATGTGTAATGCCCGGCGTACGTTGGTCAAGGGTATATAAGATTCGGCACAGCCGAATATAGCACTTTTACTTGTTTCTTTTAAATTTCGAATAAAATTAACTTCCCTGTAGGTCTCATATAACGTATTAAAAACTATATTGTATATAGACATAAAAAACTTTAAAAATGTCAAAAAATTTCATAATCATTTCTTTTCAACATTATTATAAATATAAGAACCTATTTTCTTATAAGTATGTATGCAGTATGTGTTATTATTTTATAAAAATTAAAACTAATATATATTCGACTTATTGTATGAAATCTGTTTTCATGTCATTCATCATCTCAGATGCTCCGAAAAATTTTAAATTATATGTATTCAGCATTTCCGTGGAAAAAAATTATTGAATTGAATCTAGTCTAATATAATATCCTTTTTCCTATATTATGCACATTTGCTTAATACTTATTGCAAAAATAGTATTTAGGTATAATATTTTTTGTTATCATATTTTGTGTTATTATTAAAATTTTATATACGTATGTATGTATGTATGTATATCCGAACTTATCAAACTACATATAGCACACATTATCATGCAATTGTGTTCAAACTTTGTTATGTACAATATATGCTAATAAAATTGTCTGTACATACGAGCAATTGGCTTACATTGTATTTCGCAATATTACGCATGTAAAAGAAAAAATTTTGAATGCGATAACAAAAACAACTAGAATATATAGCTCTGAATCTTAAAGCCTAAATTTAGAAAATCAGAAATTGTTTTTACTGACCTTCCCATAAGCAATTCCAAAATTCTTTTTTCCACTTTCAAACAAAACGTGTGGTTGTTATTAAATTCTGATTGGTTTCACTTACGACTGGTAAAATGATGTTTGGTTATTGAGTCTCTTAAGTTTACATGCTATCCTGCACTAACTTCAAAACATTTTACAGCCAGTGCAATAATATACCATAAAATAAATTAACTTTGGGTAAGTTATTGCTAATAGATGTTCACACACTTTGACGCAGAGGAAATCACACAATACAAATATACACACATTCGCGCATTTAATTCTTTTTTGTCTGTTAGCTATAGGAACAGATGTTGTTGCTTTATACACACAAACATTTGTATGCCTTTTTTATATTCATTTTATTTTTTACTTCCAAATATATGTATGCGGAATAGGTATTCATGTGGAAGTAAGAAGAAAATTGAGTTTGCTTAACATCACTTGCTGTAAGAATTGAAACTATGTATTGAGAGGTGTATTCATACATATGACGTGCCGCATACATATACATATATGTATATGCGTGCAATTTATTACATTTAAGCACTTGATCAAATCCTTTCTATTTTAAGCCTTGCGAAATTTTTAATTTTCTTTTTTATGTATTTAATATTTTTAATGCTCTCTTTATATAGGTCAACTTCACTTGCTCATTTCAGTGTGTTTGCTTGACACACTAATAGATTGCATTTTTTGATTTGCATACATATTACATTGTAAAACAATTAGAACACAGTTTATATTATATTTTATATTATCTTTATTCTGTGCGGCCCGACTATTTAAAGGCATTGACTACAATACACGGATGTGTACCTATACAATATTTTGTTGTTGTTAATTAATAACAAAACTATTTAATGTATACCTAGTATTTGTTTTATAAAAAATAAGGAAAAAACATTAGTTGATTTTGTTTCAGCAAATGTGTTATACTAAAAAAGCAAACGAATACCGTACGATTTCGCACAACCGTCAAGTATGAGATTAAAAAATGTACTACAGCTGCAGGATGCTATCGAGCTGGAGCAACTCCAAAACAACTACAAATGCACATCCTTATTTTCACAGACGCTCAATATGATATTGTTGTATCTGCTGTTGTGTTCCTTACGCACCGGGATTCAATTGTTGTCTTTGTAGTATTTGTAAAATAGCTCTTAAAATTTGCTACATAGACTTACCGTTATTAGAACAGAAACTCACACGCATACACACACTATCAAACACACTTTCTCCAGATATACAAACAATGGAAAAATAAGAGAAATTTTCTGCACAAAAGAGAGTGGAACAATAGTCAAATTGTAGTGCAGAGAGTTTCCAAAAGAATTAAGTTTAATCGAATAAATAAACATACATGTGATGTATTCTAGAATAATTGCATATCCTTCTTATATAATACTTGTAATTAACATGTGAAATTTCAAAAATTAAATTTTTTACGATTTATGTATAAACGAACATAATATGTATAACCAATCGCCCCACTTAAACGTAGTGCCAGTTTGATTGTTAACCAAATGTTCGACTCGTTGGAAACATATAATATACACGGTGTTTGCAGTTTAAAATTAATACAACTGCTCAACGAAGGGCACACAATGAAAGGTAAAATTATGCAAAGGCATAAATTCAAGGAGTGTACTTTTTTGCATTATATACTTTTACAAATAAAAACCCTGCGCTTCTTCTTCTATTAAAATATTTAAACAAAAAATATAATATCCATAGACATGTAAGTATGTGTTCTTAATATAGTAAACATTATTACTATACGTATGTATATAGGTATGACACAATATGGTTTATTATATGCTGTTTTTTTAACAAATATTTTTTATAGGAAAGTTGTTTCTTAAAAACACATATGTGGACATAAGAAACTTTGTATATTGAATTATGCGTACCAGGGATAAGCAATCATTAGCGTTTTTGAATTTTAGTGTCAATCAAGAGATTTTAATTATGTGATTATTAGTCATTGGAATAAAATGTATCTGATACGCACAATAGCGTTCATTTATATGAATCCAACACCATCATCATTCTTATAACATTTCAAACTTGTTTGATTTATAAATCAGCTCAGTATGATTTAGACTTATAATATATACAATTGATCCAACTCCTTTATGTACGTAGTGCATACGGAAATACGCGTATATGTATGTATAATTCATTTATCGGATAATTTTAAATTAACATACATACATACTTACGTATATAACAGAAGTAAGAGGAGAAAGAGGCATTAAAAAATTATTAATATGTATGTATCATTTTTATAACAAAATTGTGAAATTTAAATTACACTAAAACGGAATTACCAATGCGATATGTGAGCGGTATTTATATGTACAGGTACCAACCAACAGTGACGTCCAAACTGCATAAAATATTTTTTTTCTTTTTAAAGTAATTGTTTTTTAAATGTGGTATATATGTATGTATGTCAGAACTCAAGATTTAAAAAGTTTTTAAGAAGTAATTTGTTACGACATAATTTCTCAATATAAAGTATTTAAGAGATAATAGTTAATAAAACTAAAAAGTTGCTTGTAAATGGCGCTATGCTCCACTTAGGAGTAAAAGGAATATATATATATATATATATATATATATATATATATATCTTTTAATAATTAATAGATTTGTTTGAGTTTTGAAGTTATTTTATATTAATATTTAAGAACAGAAAGCAATTATAAACAGAGACTTCTGTTAAAAATGTTAGATATAATTAATATACCTGTTAGAGAAAGAATGAAATGATGCTGATAATTTAGTTCAGAACTATAGATATTTAATTCATAGAAATTAAGTTATTAGAATTATTTGTTTTTGTTAAACTATATGCACAATAAATAGAATATTTTGACATATGCATGCATGTATATATTTAAAATCGATAATAATGATCATTATGTTATATTACACTGCTCAGCAGCCAAATCCGCCTTTGAATAAAACTATGTGGACTATATGGATTTTGATGCGCTAAACTCGAATCCGTTTTCGGTTTTTTTCCATCAGGTCCAGATATTTTTTTATGGGCGTGTCAATTTTTTGCCCCTAAATTAGCCAGGTACGTAGACATATTTCACCCTAACCCAGATACGAATCATCCGATTTTAAAAAGTAAAACACCAGAAGATGTGTAACGAAATTGTATCTCTAATCGTTTTGGAAATATTCAGATATTAATCGAGAAAAAAATTTTTTTCGTGCAAAATTCTTAATTATATATATATATATACATATAAATATATATATATATATATACATATATATATATATATATATATATATATATATATATATATAATTAAGAGTTTTGCACGAAAAAAATTTTTTTCTATCTGAATATTTCCAAAACGATTAGAGATACAATTTCGTTACACATCTTCTGGTGTTTTACTTTTTAAAATCGGATGATTCGTACCCGAGTTGGGGTGAAATATGTCTATGTACCTGGCTATATATATATATATATATATATATATATATATATATATTTATATATATATATATATATATATATATATATATATATATGTATATATATATATATATATATATATATATATATATATATTTATATATATATATATATATATATAAATACACACACACACATATATATATATATATATATATATATATATATATATGTATATATGGATTTAGTTCATTGTATATAGAATAAAGAACTTAAATAAATGTTTAGGTAATATAGCTATTATTGATAATATTCTTTTCTTTTGGAACTACACTGACCCATTCTCAATTATGTCCGTCTTATTCTATTTGATGACCACATGTAAAATTGGGTTCTGGTGACTTTAAATCGACAACGTCACACATGTTGTAAAGTATAAATAAATGTGGTGAGTTCATCAAGCTTTTGCATGCGCATAAGTCTCTAGAATATTCCAATGAGTATAAATGCGTACAAGTAGAAGATATTGTAATACCCAATAAATCAATGGATATTTAAAAATAAAAATATAGGTATTCTTGTTTTATCGTTCGGCTATAGGTCAGGTTTTTTTTTTAAATCAATAAACACTAAATATTTTTTGATTATTAATCTTTATTTAATGTTATTTTTCCCAATATTTCGAATAGCTTCGCTATTCATCTTCAGGGGAACACTGTTGGGTACAAAACAATATATGATAAACATTAAAATTAATTTTTGATTATTTGTAATAAATTTACAATTACATACATGCAAATTAAAAATTAAATTAAATTATATTGGATTAACATATTTTCAATATGTCGATCGTCTGTAGTCCTTTTTTTTT
Source organism: Linnaemya vulpina (assembly GCA_963675445.1). Classification (NCBI taxonomy): domain Eukaryota; kingdom Metazoa; phylum Arthropoda; class Insecta; order Diptera; family Tachinidae; genus Linnaemya; species Linnaemya vulpina. The sequence goes on along the minus strand of OY776280.1, from coordinate 56,369,278 downwards.
TTTTTTTTTTTTTTTAAATATATTAATTTTTATTATTGAATCTGACTATACGTCATTCACAATAAGTATTAAAATCTTAACCTAACAAAATATTTAAGTTGATACTGCCATTGCAGCACTCAACTTACTGTTCGAATAATAAAAAATAGAAATAAAAATAAAAGGAAAATTATGTTGCCAAATCAAAAGTTTGCACCCGTTTCAGACGCCTATGACCCTCAAATAAAAGCAAGTCCCTCGCAAATGGATTGGGATGATCAGTAACTTTTGCAATGTAGCTCGTACACGATTTTTTAATCTCTTCTCGGATGGTAGGAATATTGAGATCCAAGTGGATGTTATTATTTCGTATGTACCAAGGAGCGCACGTAATCATTCTCAGAATCTTTGACTGTCTTCTTTGTAGCTTTTCAACATTTGATGCGGAGGCGGAACCCCACAACTGGATACCATAATACCATATTGGTTTTAAGGCTGCCTTGTATAAGAGTACCTTGAGGTCCAAGTTCAGTGAAGAGTGTGGCCCAGTTAACCAGAAAAGTTGAGCGGTTTTGATTTTCAGCTGTGTAATTTTGGCTGCAATATGGTGAACCCACGTCAGACGCCGATCGAGATGTATTCCCAAGTACCTAACTTGGCTCTGCTCTGGAATTGTTGTCCCGTTTATTGAAATCGGTGCGCAACTTTTGTGTCTTAATGTAAAGGTTATGTGAACACTTTTCGAGGTATTAACTTTTATTTTCCACATATTCAACCATTTCTCCAAATCAGTAATGTGGGTTTGAAGTTGTTGGGAAGCTACTTCCGGATGTTGATGTATACTTAAAAACGCTGTATCATCAGCAAATGTGGATGTGTGTGTGAGTTGATTTGTAGGCAAATCGGCGGTGTATAATAAGTAAAGAAATGGGCCGAGTATGCTCCCCTGAGGGACACCAGCTGATATGCGTTTGATTGACGAATAAGTACTTTTTGATCGTACTACAAAAGACCTATTCGCTAGATAGCTAGTGAGCAGTTTGTGGACGTTTTCAGGAAGCAGTAGTGAAATTTTATATAAAAGGCCTTCGTGCCAGACTCTGTCGAAAGCTTGTGATATATCAATAAATAGTGCAGAGCAGTACTGCTTATTTTCAAAAGTTTGACGAATTAAATTCGTAATTCTATGCACTTGTTAAATGGTACCGTGTTTTTTCCTAAATCCAAATTGGTGGTTGGGAATTAAGTTAGCCGAGTCAGTATACGGTGATAACGATTTTAATATTAACCTCTCAAATATTTTTGAGAGAACCGGCAATAAGCTGATTGGGCGGTATGATGTCACCTGCGTGACGTCTTTGCCAGGCTAGGGGATCATAACTATTTCCGATTGTTTCCAAGATAATGGAAAATATCCAGTTCTTAACATTGAATTAAAAATAAACATAATGACTCTCAAAGCCGAATTCGGCAGGTTGATGATCATAGCGTTAGTGATTTTGTCACTGCCGGGCGATTTTTTTGGGTTTAGACCACGTATAACTGCCTTCAGAGCAGGTAGGCGGATTTTTAATGGGTCAAAAACACGTTCTGGGACAGCTGTTGGTGGTAAACAAGAGTCCGTTTCGTTTGGAACAAAAACCGCCTCCAGGTGATTGGCAAACTCTTCAACTTTCTCGCTGGAGTTTTTCGCCCACTTCCCATTATGTAAGCGAATTGGGGCTTCATAAGCAGTAGGGCACTTCATTTTGCGGACTGCCTTCCACAAACTGTAGTCCGTCTTCTCGGTGGCATCTAAATTCTCCAAAAATCTGTTCAGGTTTAGCTCTTTTTCCCTCTGAAGGGCCCCACGTAACATCTTCTGGAATTGATTTAATTGTGTTTTTAAAGTCGGCGAGCGAAACTCTTGCCATTGGCGTCTTAATCGTCTTTTTTCTCTTAGTAGAGTTTGAATGTGGCTTGGATCGTTGGTACCCCTTTTTGTATATAATGAGGTAGTGGGCGTAGAAACCTTAGCAGCATCAGTCAGTATACTAGTTAGTTGGTTCACAGCCGACTGTATTTCATCATCAGTTTTTAGTGAAATATTTTGCGGCAGGTGTGCGCTTACATACATTTTATATTTAAGCCAGTTTGTCTTTCTGTTTGGAAAATAAATAGCATTCTGATCTAAATTTTGCTGGGCATTGGAAAGCGTTAAAAAGGTTGGAGAATGATCCGACGACAGATCGAGGGAAGGAAGCAGCGAAATATGCTCGCGTTGTATACTTCGAAATACAGCAAAATCTATCACATCGGGGATTTTGTTTAAGTCAGTAGGCCAATATGTAGGGTGTCCTGCGGATATTGCATCCAAGTTGTTGGACAAAACAGTATCAAGAAGTTGTCTGCCCCTTGGAGTAACGAGGCGAGAGCCCCAAAACGTATGTTTAGCGTTAAAATCTCCAGCAGCTAAGAATTTTGAGCCTAACGTTTTAAAAAAATGGGTGAACTGCTCCTTATTAATATTGTGTCTTGGAGGGCAATACACTGCAGATATTGCAATCCCTGTGGCGGGTATGTTGATAGTTGTGGCCTGAATATGATCTGTTTTATACTCTGGCATTGGAAAATGGTGGACATCCTTATGAACAAGAATTGCTGAACCTCCACAAGCTCTACCACTTGGGTGCTTTGTATCATAGGTATAATACCCATTTATTCGAAAACAATTTTTGATAGAAAAATGGGTTTCGGAAACAAGCAAAACATCTATTTGATGTGTGTGCAGGAAGTGTTGAACTTCATTTTTATGCTGGCTTAAGCCGTTAGCGTTCCAGAAACATATTTGTAACCGGTTCATTTTTTATTGTCTAGCAAAATCTGCATTAACATGCTTTGATTTTGCAGCATTTGTTGAAACATACTCTCCATGCTTGCCATAAATCGGTCCATGGTTTGTATCAATTTGTCTATGGAGCTTGGATTGTTTTCAAAACTCCCGGAGTAAGTTGGATTTTTTCGATTACAATTATCGCTGCTAGGAATTGCAGGGGCTGCCGTACCTTTTTTTAACGTTTGTGCATAAGACAATTGCGGGTGATTTACGTTTGTGTGACCACGGCTTTGTTGTTGCAACATAGGTAGTGGATTTTGAAGTACGGTGTTACGATACTGAGTGTTTACTGGTTTTTTCAAATCTGTTTGCTTGAGGCGCAAATAAACTTCACAACCACGGTAGTTTGCTGTGTGGTTGCCGCCGCAATTACTGCATTTTAGAACCTTGGAGTCATTTTTGGCATGGGGACAATCGAGGCTTTTGTGGATGTTTCCACATCTGACGCATACCGATGGCAATTTACAAAACCTTTTAGTGTGCCCAAATTCTTGACAGTTTTGGCACTGTGGTGGCCCTTTGCGCTTTATAGGCTCTTCAACTACTACTTTGCGATTAAGAATATACCTTAAGTTGTAAATTGGGTGAGGGTCACCCTTTTTTTCATATGTGAAGAGTTAAAAGTAATCTCAACTCTAAACATAGGCTGAGGAATTTTATTTCTATTCAAAATATTATGAACAGATTTTACTTCATAGCCCTCTTTTTCTAGGGCATCTTGTAGATCTGCCACTGGTACCGAACTATCAATACCCTTTACAACCACTATTAAGCCCTTAGCACTTTTCAACTGGTATGTATAGTAGCTCTTCTTCTCAGAATCGAGGCTATTAACAAGCTTCCTATAATTTGTTTCACTGTTCACTTGTATTTTGGTTTCCAATATATATGGTTTCAGTGACGCAACGTAAAAATTGTCCTTACCAACTGCCTGCGTCAGCTTTTTCACTAATTCATTAGTAGTAGCCTCTCTAAGATATAATGGAGGCGGTTTGAAATTTTTAGCAGATACAGGTGTCAATTCTGTAGCGTCAGCATTGTCAAGCAGTGCGAAACGATTTTGGGATGCCGCGGAGTTCTTCGGCTGCTTAGAACTTGGTTCAAATTTTTCAGACTGAGGGCTATACTTACGTTTTGTGATCGTTATGTAGCGATCCATACCTGTTAGCACTCTTTTGCTTGTTGTTTTAGGTGTATTTCCCCTTTCGTTAATGTTTTCTTTGCTTACCGTTGGTGTTGCTATTTTTTTGCTTTTGTCTGTAAACAAAAATTCGTTTAACTGTGGTGCACTTCTACTTGCACTCAAACTTGTGTTTGTTGTTTTTGCACTTAAATACTTATTATTTAACATTGGATTATCAATGTTCTTTTGTTCATTGTTATTATCAGAATTTAACACTATGTATGCATTTCTGTTGTTTATGCTGAGCCTTCTCTCTCTAGTCGGAGAGTTCGTTAAGCTCATTTATTAATTTTTAATCTGATTTTTGCTTTTTATTGTTTTTGTTGTTTTTACTTTTATGTGTGTTTATGGTATGTATGCCAATATAAGAATATAAAACTTGTTTTCTTTTTCGGTCATTAGCCTTTTTTGGGTCACTTCCAGGTAGGCAATTATTTAAATTGTTTTTTTTTTATTATTATTGTTTTTTGTTTGTGAGTTTAATAACAAAAATTGACCTGCTATTTAAATAAAGTCAAAATTCCGACATGAAATTCAATCCGTATTTGTTCTTCAGACGACAGAAGTAGAACATGCAATAAGAAATACGTAGGAACAACTAAAAATAAACTGAAGACCAGACTAACATCTCATAAATCAGATATAAGAATGAAAAACAAACCCATGGAACAAAAAACTGCACTTGCGGCCCACTGTGCAAAGGAAAGTCATGTGCCAAATTTTGAGAATGTAAATATATTACAACAAGAAAACCATTATTCCTGGAGATTTACTTTAGAGATGTTACACATAATTGACGTTCCTGCAGAGAAAAGACTTAACTATAAACAAGACACAGAGAAATGCGCTCAAATTTACAGAAGTGTGATAAACAAACACAAAAAACAACATAAACAAATCAGTTTTCGCAGCTAAGGACTACAGACGATCGACATATTGAAAATATGTTAATCCAATATAATTTTATTTAATTTTTAATTTACATGTATGTAATTGTAAATTTATTAGAAATAATCAAAAATTAATTTTAATGTTTATCATATATTGTTTTGTACCCAACAGTGTTCCCCTGAAGATGAATAGCGAAGCTATTCGAAATATTGGGAAAATAACATTAAATAAAGATTAAATAATCAAAAAATATTTAGTGTTTATTGATTTTTAAAAAACCTGACCTATAGTCGAACGATAAAACAAGAATATTATTATAATACAACAGGTCAACGATTAAACTAAATATATATACATAAAAATATAGGTTTAATATTTTTATTATGCCGGCGTCCGACAACACCACAGGCAAGATTTGATTATCAGGCAGATTTATATGCCTAGATTAAAAAAGGAGTTTGTCATGCTTTGTTCTACCACTTCTCTGCTTTGTTTGACAAATATTTTCCTTATATACTACTTAAGAGAAGTCTTATCTTCTCTAGTATTGAATGACATTACTTATCACTCAATTTAACTTCTATTCTATAGATCTACTTGCTACTTAAAATTAGAATATTGTATCACGCAGTCAGTTTGTTTTTGTTATATCTTTAGTTATATATTTTGAGTCAAAAATTAAATAAACTGTAAAGTTGCAAGATCAGCAAAATAACTATTGTACGTTGAACTTATTAATGTATGAGCAGCATATTAATATCAACAACAATTTTTAATTGCTAAAACGTGAAACAATCAAATTCGTCACTGGCCCTTCACAACAAAATTAAACAATGTTTTTTATGTTGATAAAAAGATATGGATATACTACAATATGACTGACTTTTGTTTCTCTTAACAAAAAGAAAACATTTTGATATTGAGACAATTTGCTAAAAAATTTTAAAAGGTTTCGTAAATAAAGTTTATTATCAATAAAATGAAATAAAAAATCACTAAAAGAATATTTATTATACAAATAGGCTCTTAACACAATTGAGACACATAAAATAATTTCATACACTCAAAACACCTGTTTTCTGAGCAATGGCGATTTTTGTTTACACATTTCATGGTGCTACCATATTTTCCGCATAAATTAGTGGAAGTATTTAAGTCTGATTGAAAAACTGAAAGCGTATTTAAATAAAGTTTAAATTTTTATAAAAACTAACTCAAACTACATTTAAATATCCACTGATTTGTTGGCCATGAGTCATGATTCAACTTCTCGCGCTCTTTCAGTACTCATGGCTGTTGACTGATGCATACATATACAATATCTATCTATAAAAATTAAAATATATTACATTCGATTTAATTAATGATTTTTTTTTCATATTATTTCTCATCTAAGTGTTTTCGGAAAATTTAAAGTTTTGTATTAATTCAATATTGCCGTCAAAACTAAATTTTCTTAGATAAAATATTTTCTCATAACGCTTATCATCCTTGCTAGTTACTAAAAGTTTCTTATAGCAGCTTTCCTTACACACAACTTTTTCATAGAATATATTTTATATGTTAAGTATATAATGACCTGCAGTCGGCGTAACGTTCACTTCAAATATACGTAAAATTGCAATAATGCAACAGTTTTAATTCGTCTGGTATAATCACCGTTACAATAGTAGAGTACAGTTACTATTTTGGTTTGAGCTTTTTCTTAATCAATTTATTAAACATGCATGCATTTATTTGTTATGTTATTTGTTCTTACACCAAGTCATCAATGTTATGGTTACGTCACGTCTTATAGGAGCTTAGACCGTTAACGGTAATGCAGTTCCAGCCAATCTTATGTGTAACAGAGTATTCACTTTTATTTAATTGCGTACCCGTAGAAACCAAATGAATTTTTATTTTGGAATACAACCTTATGGATAACACATGTCAAATATACGCATAAGGCTTTTTTTACCGATTGAACAGAAGTAGTTTCTTCGTTGAGTGTCGATTGGCAATTAATCTTTTTTCACACTCCGGTTGCAGATCTGTATTATCAGTATGATGGGTTTTAGTATTTATAAAAGGATACGTGTGTAACATTTTCATAGGCATTTTTAGTTTCCGACCGCACGTTCGCGTTCGGCATTATGTTGTTCATCCGAAGTACCTTGTGCATTGCCTTTATCCAATTTAACCGAACTTCGCATTATTAAATCGCATACACACATGTTGTTTTTTCTATTCTGCATTTATACATTCACAAGTCTTAAGCTAAGATCACTAGGACACACTTCAACAAATCGCAGGTTTGATATACGTAATATATATGCCTTAAATTATTGGCATGGACTACGCTTCATCTAGTGCTGTTCAAAATATTGCATCAATGATAAAAAATATACCAAGGAAGCTAAGACATACAAAAATGTATGTTACGAGAATGTTTTGGTACTCAAACCGTGATATCGACAATCAAAAGTTTCTTTTAAAGTTTTGGGTATGAGTTTTACCCAACACTGTAAATACCTCACCAAGAGTTTCTCACACACCAAATTCACTATCAAAATACAGCCAACACCCAATTGTAATATGAATACCAATCATACAATAAACATTTAGTTCATATTTATTAAATCATATTCATGTTACAAACGATAAAGTAAACTTTAAGAATAAACACTGATTTTTAATGCAGCTCGTATTTCAAGTTTTGAGAGTGACTAAAAAGAGCATTGTAAAGAGTATGATCCACCGTTGATCTAAAAAGAAAAAGAGAAATTGCTAACCAATATTGTTTAAGAGAAACTTTTGTATAAATACTAATACTTACTTGAATAAATCAGTTTTTTATCAACAGACTCATTACACAACTAACGTGTTCTTATTATTGGCGCAGTCGGTAGGATAGATAAAAAAGGAAACATCAAATAAAATTCCTTTTTAATAATCTATTCGAAAAAAAGAATCCTACTAAAAAGGACCACGACTATAATTGTAAAAAAAAAAAAATAAATTCTTGCGATTCTTACGAGACCCTCCAAGATTATAACCTAAACATAAATAAAAGTGAAATAAATAAAGATAAAATACAAATAAGATTAGGAAAAACTTTTAATTAATAAAAAGTTAAAAATAAGTGAATAATAATTGCTATTGACACTTAGAAGGTCAAAAAAGCAACTGATTAAGAAAAATCCAAAAATTTTATTGACACCAGGTAACGAATTTGCCTGGGCAGCTTTAAAGAAAAAGTAGATAACAGAAGACTTAGAAGAAGGAAAGTGTTTGAGGATAACAGAATGGCTCTACAACAAGAATTTGACCTCGAGCAGCAGTTTCAACAACAAGCACAACAGAATGAGATACAACAACAGCAATTACAACAGCGAGTAAGTAGGGAAATTGATCCCCTGAAGTTTCTGCAGTTGACCCAGGACTATGACGGAAGAAAGGAAGAACTTTACCCATTTCTGGAAGGTATCAATGCCGTGATACCATTAATGGAACAGTATACACCAGAGGCACAGAGATTGTTTTTATCCCTGATTAAGGGTAAGATAAAAGGTAGGGCTAGATTAGTATTAGAAATTCACCCTCATCTAACAAGATGGGAGGAAATAAAAAACTTACTTGAATTAAATTTCGGAGGTTTAACTTCCGCTGAACAACTTTACGAAGAATTAAGAAATGCTCAATACAGAGGTGATGTCCTCCAATATTATAATTTTATACAAACAAAATTGTCTATGTTAAATCAAAGACATAGAATTGATGGTAATGAAGCCGAAATAGAGCACAATAATGGCACTGCTTTGAAAATATTTATAAATAAGCTACCAATAAACTTACGAACAATATTATGTGCGTTAAAACCAAATTCTTTAGAAATAGCCTTACACGAGTTGGGTCAAGCCAATTTATTAACTGAAAAAAATAAAGGGAATGAAAGTAGTTTTAAGACATATATTCCAAATAAAAAAATAAATCAAGGTCAAACTATTAATAATAATAATCATTTCAATAACGGCCTTCCAAACAACTCCAATTATCAAGGACAGAATAATTACTCAAGACATAACAATTATTCCAGACAGAACAATTACTATCAAAGACCGAACAATTTCTCCGGACCGAACAACTACCCAAGACAGAATGATTACACCAGACAGAACAATTACTCTAGACCAGTACCTATGGACATAAGTGGACAAACGAGACAGAACCATTTTTTAAGTAACCAATCAACCTCTCAAAATTTTCCATCTATGGCCTCACAAGTGGAGGACGATCCGAGTTCAAATTGCCCTATGTTTTGTTCAAAAAGAACAATCGAATAACAAGAATCTTAATAGATACAGGATCCACCGAGAATTTGATTCAAAAGGATCACTGTCCTAAACATTTAATTCATACTTTAAAAACACCTTTACAAATTAAAACAGCATCTGGTCATTTGATAATAAAGGAAGAAGCCAGAATTACAAAAAATGCTCTTCAAATTGGTTTAAAAGAAGATGTAATTTTTAAAATATATGATTTTCATCCGGTTTTTAATGGGATCTTTGGATCAAAATTGTTGAGAGACAACAATTCTATTGTAAATTATGAGCAGAAAAGTATAGTCATTAACAATCAAGAACTACCTTTATATTTTGAAGGTCAAAATGAGAATGAACATGAAATGATAGCTGGGCGCGAAATGAGGAATATAGAGAAACTGCCTGAGGTGCATCATTTGGATGAATTGGGAACAATTGAACAATTAAGAGTAGCACATTTGAACAAGGAGGAAGAAATTGAAGTTAAAAAACTTATAAATGAATTTTCAGATGTGTTTTATAAAAAAGGAGATGATTTATCATTCACAAATGAAATCAAGCATAGAATCCCCACAAATAATGATAAGCCCATTTATACAAAATCTTATAGATATCCCGAAATACATAGGGAAGAAGTAAAAAAACAAATTACAGAAATGCTAGGTCAGGGCATAATTGCTCCAAGTAATTCACCTTATAACTCCCCAATTTGGGTGGTCCCAAAAAAAGAGGATAAATTGGGAAACAAAGAATGGAGAATGGTTATAGATTATAGAAAGCTAAATGCCGCAACTAGAGAGGATAAATATCCAATACCGCTTATTGATGATGTTTTGGATAGATTGGGTAGGGCCAATTACTTCTCTACACTAGACTTGACAAAAGGATTTTATCAAATCGAGGTCGATGAAAACGACCAAGAAAAAACAGCTTTTTCTACCAACGATGGTCATTACGAATTCAAACGTATGCCATTTGGACTAAAGAATGCCCCAGCATCATTCCAAAGGATGATGAATAATGTTCTAAAAGCGTACGTTAATAAAATATGTGTCATCTATATGGATGATATACTAATATTCAGTACCTCCCTTCAAGAACATGTGTATAATTTAGGAAATATATTTCAAACGCTGAGAAAAGCTAATTTAAAGGTGTCACTAAACAAGAGTGAATTTTTGAAATCAGAGACAAATTTTCTTGGACACATAGTTACAACGGACGGAATAAAAGCGGACCCAAAAAAGATACAATGTATAAACAATTTTCCTATACCAAAGACAATAAAGAAACTTCAAGCATTTTTGGGATTGAGCGGATATTATAGAAAGTTTATCCCGGATTATGCTAAAATAGCTAAACCACTAACCTTAAGACTTAAAAAGAATGGAAAAATCAACGAAAATGATGCCGATTATAGAGAATCTTTTGAAAAATTGAGGAAGATACTAACCTCAGACATGGTATTAAAATATCCTAATTTTATGAAGGAATTTGTACTTACCACGGATGCCAGCAACTTTGCATTAGGTGCCGTGTTGTCTCAGGATAATGGTCCTATAGCTTTCTCCTCACGAACGCTAAATAAACATGAGATTAACTATAGCGTAATAGAAAAAGAATTACTTGCTATCGTTTGGGCCTGTGGCCAATATAGACATTATCTGTATGGTAGGAAATTTAAACTGCATACAGACCATAAACCACTTATATGGTTAGCAAGTTTGAAGGAACCAAATTCAAAAATGATTCGGTGGAAGATCAAACTCAACGAATATGAGTTTGACATAGCTCATGTACAGGGTAAAGAAAATAAGGTGGCCGATGCATTGTCAAGAATAACTGTAGAAAATATGGAAATAGAAACTCCAAGGAAAGCGGAGTTAAATATCTTTGAGTGTGATACGTGTCAAAAGGTTTACAAGAGAAAAGAGGTTTTGAATCAACACATAAAGCAAAAACATGGCATAGACATTTTTCAATGTCAGCTGTGCAATGGTAAATTTGAAAGCAAGGTGGGTTTGAAAAGGCATTTTTTGAGGAGACATGAGAACGAAAAATTAAATTTTAAAATTATAAACAGAGAAGCCGATCAACTTAAAAACGTGGAAACTAAAATAAGGAAAAGACGAAATTCTGCTGTACCAACGGTACATAGCGCTCAAAATGATGGACTAGATCACATTCCGGTGACAGAAAGTCCTTTGCAGTTTGCAAATAAACAAATATTAATTGAAAAACAAGAAGAAGATTCATTTGAAGAAAAAATCCAATTCAATAAAAAATTGTATAGGTTCGGAATCAATACAGGCAACTACGAAATAATATTAAAAAAAATACTTAAAATAATTAACAATGAAGAAAATGTAGTAATATACTGTGATATAGAAGAACTGTATGCTATGATTCAAAGCCAGGCAATAAAATTAAAAAACCTTAAAAGATTCAAAATATATAGAACATATACGCTATTGGAAAATGTAGAAAAACCAAGATTGTTGGAAATCATAATGAAGCATCATATATATGAAAATAACCATCCTGGCATTGATAAAACATATTTGGAATTAAAAAGAAAATATTATTACCCCAACTTAAGAAAAGAAATAGCAAAAGTAATAAATAATTGCGAAATTTGCAATTACAAAATCGAAAGAAATCCTATAAAGCTTCCATTTGAAAAAACGGAAACCCCTAGCGCACCGCACAAAATCTACCATACTGATATATGGTTTTTAGACACAAAAAATGCATATATAACAATAATCGATAAGTTTTCTAAGTATGCTCTTGTTCAAAGGATTGAAGAACGAACCCCATTGAATTTGATAAAACATTTTACAATTCTTTTTAACTTGATGAAGACCCTAGAGAAATTAATTATGGATAATGAACCTGGATTTAATTCAGCACTCTTTAAAGATTTTTTAGAAAAAAATAAAGTAAATTATCATTTTACTATCCCCTACCGACATACAGGAAACTCAGATATAGAAAGATTTCATAGCAATCTTAATGAAAACATAAGAATCCTTAAGAAGAGAGAAGAAATATCTGACATAGTTTATAACTTGGATTTGCCTACTCAAGCAAATTTTATTTATAATAACACACTCCATTTGACAACGGGTAGAAAACCAATAGAAACTCATTTTCAAAGTAATCCCATAGAGAATGAAAAAATTAACAAAACTATTGAGATGAGAAAAGAAAAGAATATAGCGTACCTTAATAGAAAAAGAAAAGATCACCCAGTAAATGAAAAATTCAAAAAGGATTATAGAGCTCATAAGACAGACACTAGACATGAAAGGGTAATATTGGAAAAGATTACTGATAAAAGATATAAAAATAAAAACCAAAATGTTTACAAGGATCAATTGATAAAGTCGAAAAATACTTTCAGGTCGTTGGATGTTTTGCTTGATCCTGATGACATGTGCGATTTGCACGACACATGCTCAGAAAATTGACGTGATTGACCTGACACACGGAAACGGGTTTTCTACAGTACTTTTGGGACAACGAAGACTTATAGAGGGCTATACAAATATCTTGCACATTTTTAATGTTACAAGGTATGAAGATTTTATAGAAGACATTGAAAAAAATATGACTGACATCAAGGACGAATACCTGAAACACCGGATACAACACTTAAAGTTAGAACTGAAAATGTTGATTCCTACAAGACAAAAACGAGGACTCATTGACATAGTGGGAACAGCACTAAAATATATTGTGGGAACGATGGACAATAACGACAGAAAGGAAATTGAAGACAGACTAAAACTAATAGAAATTAATAATCATAACGTTATAGAAGAATCTAATCATCAACTAAAAATAAATAAACATTTTGACGACCAATTAATGAAATTGTCAAAAATTTACGAACAAACTGAAAAAATATATTTCACTTATCAGGCGCTTAACAATGATTCCAAGAAAACTCAATTGGAACATCAAGATAGACATATAGCATTTCAACTTTCCGGGTTGGAAAGAATTATTGATAGAGTGGAAGGAGTACTCTTGACTTCAAGTTTAGGACTCTTAAGCCAAAATATACTAACGGACGAAGAAATAATTGAGTATGATGTTACTTTTGAAAAATTACAAAACATTAAAATCACGGTAGCAACGCTCAGGAGAAATATACTATTTATAATTGGGATTCCACAACTCACTTATGAAACATATAATGAAATTTATGTACAACCTATCCCAAACAAAAATAAATTAGAATTAAATGAAGAATTCTATAAATATCTTAGTTTGAATCAGACAATATACTTTGATATTAATTTTAAGATAAACTTAACACTTGTTAAAGATAATTGTATTGAAAATTTATTAAATAATGAAAAAATGAACTGTAGCTTTAAGAGAAATAATGTCATAAAAGTGCTAGAGATTGACACAAACTTAATATTTGCTGTTAATATGAAAAATATAACAGTAAAACAAAATTGTAATAATATACCAATAAACTTAACTGGACACTTTCTTATAAGATTTGAACAGTGTAGAATAATGATCTTGGAAAATTGGTACGATAAGAAAATGTATGGCGAAAATATATTAATTCCAAACCTCTCAAAAGAAATACTTGTAAATTTAAATGAAGAATTACCATACAAAAATCTAACTTACCAACATATTGAAAATATAAACTTTATAAAAGAATTGAAAGCCAATCAAGAAGCAACAATCTTAACTATTTATATTGTATTAACGATTGTAATATTATTAAGCATTATATATTTTATTTTTAAATGCAAATCTAAACAACTTATAAATAAAACTGTTATATCACTTCCTGAATTTCCTTCAGAAATCGGGAACCGATCTTCGTCTGGGGGAGTTTTACCCAACACTGTAAATACCTCACCAAGAGTTTCTCACACACCAAATTCACTATCAAAATACAGCCAACACCCAATTGTAATATGAATACCAATCATACAATAAACATTTAGTTCATATTTATTAAATCATATTCATGTTACAAACGATAAAGTAAACTTTAAGAATAAACACTGATTTTTAATGCAGCTCGTATTTCAAGTTTTGAGAGTGACTAAAAAGAGCATTGTAAAGAGTATGATCCACCGTTGATCTAAAAAGAAAAAGAGAAATTGTTAACCAATATTGTTTAAGAGAAACTTTTGTATAAATACTAATACTTACTTGAATAAATCAGTTTTTTATCAACAGACTCATTACACAACTAACGTGTTCTTATTATTTATGTATGGATAACGGTTGATCCTGAGGAACATCTCTATAACTTCCCGCTAGATTTGACAGCAAAGCTACCGTTAACTGGTTTTTGTGCTATTTACGCTTTTGAGCTCTTCCAGCTAAAACACTATTATTTTAACCCTTAAGTGTATAACTGGGCCTGGCCAAGCCCTTTTTGACTTTTTTCCCGTTTTTTTCATATAATTATTAAATATATTAGAACGAAACTTTATGTATTCCTCAATCGAATTGTTTTTTACTAGACGAGAAAAAAAGTTTAATTTTAACACCGTGGTCATGTCAATTGGACAAATGAAATTTTTGTGCATATTGTATCCACCTGGGCCTAGCTAGGCCCAACCAATCTTTAACATTTACTGTAAAGTAAAAAAGCAAATTCTCTGAGAGGCCAAAAGCAAAAACACAAATTACAAACTCATAAGGAATATAACTATTCAAATGTAAATGCAAAAAAAAAATTCCTACTCATAAGCATACGCTTAAAACTTTGATTTTTGTTGACAAGTTTTACTCAGCAAAATTATGTTTTTGTTTTATTTTAGTACAGGAAGATAATTACAGCTATTTTCTGTTTGAAAAAATTAATCAATTTGTTTCTTTACTTCACTGAGGAGTCATTTTAGTTATTTTCTGTGTTGCTAGTTGGTGTGTTGCAATGAGTTGTGAAGTTGATAAATTTTAGGAGACAGTTTCAAAATCTGATCCAAATTATTTTGAAAATTGGCTGAGGCAATTGCCAACGATATTGAAAATGAAGGTCGTATTGAAGATGAGGATGATGATCTAGATGGAGAAGCATCTGATATCGAAGAAGATTTACATATTGACAATGAAATGGCAGTATCAAGCGATAGCGAAGATGAAAGCGAGAACGAAGAAGAGAACCAATGTACAATGTCGTCTTAGTGCTTTTGTTAATGCCTACTAATTGCGAAAAACTTTAGTTGGAGTTTCATCAAGTATACCGTGCTTACGCCTTCGATTTCTGTGGTTGTTGGTTTTGGCATTTCCCTAACTTTGGTCACCAATAATTTTTCAAATAGAATTAGACCGGGTAGAAGCAAAATGTGCTAGGGCAAACAATCACTAGAAATAATTTAAAGAAAATTAAAAGTTACATTTTCTGCAGTTGTAGTTAAGTCCCCATTTTGCATTCATTGCAGCACTAAGACTTTAGAATTATTTACTTCTAAACACCTTTTCATATAATTATCTTTTTTTTTCTTTTATCTCTAATTCGATATTTAGAATTCTATTATATGTGTATGTGTTGGATAAAAATAGAACCATACATTATTAGAGTAATGCGGCACACTCGTGCGAGCCCATTTGCAATATGAAGATTAGGATCTACAACTTGTTTGATTTGACTTTGGCTGTATATCAAACATCTAGGTTCCGAGCTATTTTGTTTATTGCATTATTTTCTCCTCTGTGATCTTACGTAGGTATAAGATTGTTTTGTTTTCACTTTTGGTTAAAAGTATGTTTTCAGCAATTATTTTCTGAGCAATATTATGTTGTTGTTTTCATAATATTACAATTATATAAATTTAGTTAATACTATATAAAAATTGAATACATATACAAGCATTATTCATATAAATTATGTCGAATTAATTTCAATATTATTTTAAAATATATATCCACAATGCACAAATAAACAAGTTCTTGTATATTTGACGTTGTTTGAGTAAATGAGCGATATGTACTACGTGTGAGCAAATGTGCTTTCCAAAACTCACCACCTTTGTATTTATGCTGTAATAACCTTTTCGGTTGTAATACAGGTGTTTAAGGTTGCCCCCTGGGGACTTATTTTTATATGCGTGCCGTCAACGCAACCCATAATTCCAGGAAATCCCGTAGAATTGAAAAACGCTTGTTTTATTGAATTTTCATCTTGAGGGCGAACCATTCTAATCCATTCCCTACATATACATTCCTCAAAAAAGTTAAGGCACTCCTCAATAATTCCGCAGACGGAGGACTTACTTGCAGAAAAAAGGATTGCATTACCCACTGACTGCTGATAGCTCCCAGTAGCCAAAAAACGCAAAAAAATTCGCTATCTTAATGTCAGGATGTATATAGGTGTTTCTAAATAACGGAGATTCGTGACTTTCAAGTTTTTCTAAAAGCGACCGAAAAATGCCTTTTGACACGTGAAAATTTGCAATAAATCTAAAAACATGATAAACTACATAGATAACAAATAATTTTAGGGGTATAACAACCACATTTTCATGTGAGTCATCCTAATATAAGTATATGTAAACTTGCTGGCTCATGGGCAGCTCCAATATATTGTACTATATCGTACTTCCATACGGGCTAAATGTACACAGTCGTTATCTTCCTCATCAGAAACCAAAAAATGTACTGCCACCGTCAGCATATCCATTGTTTGCTTCTAATTCACCAAATAAAATTTAAATTTATTACTTATTTATATATAATTTTTTTAAACTTACTATTTTTATTTTTATAGCACAATTATTTTTTTCTTTTTTCAATATGGTATTTGTACACATCTGATCATAATTCAACACTTCTTAGAACGACATTGATCAATGTTAGAACGACCGAAAAAGAAATACAAAATAGAGCAATTCTCTATTCAAGATCACAGCTAAACCTTGGCAGCGTACGTTAAACGTCTCAGTACCTCACACAGACCACCTTCAATCTTTGTTGGTGGCATTAGATCAAGCAACCCTAGAGTTCAATATCGAGTAAACTTCGCTCTACATTCTCAATATGGAGGCAGCTGTTCTAATGCACATAATTTCATCGCAACCATCGCAATTTATCAATAGTGACCAATGGTCAATTCCCAAAAAAAAATCTACTAGCTGATCCAGAATTTAATCGACCGGACAAAAGAGATGTTTTATTGTGTGTATCAATAAATTATTAGGAGAGGGGTAGCTTCAATTATCAAATAATTTACCCACACAATGCACATATAAGACATTCACGCTGAATAGCATGCAATAAATTTGTGGCACTAGAAGGACAACTAGCAAAATCGCTAGAAATTAAAGCGCACTATGAATGCCAAGATATGTTTTTTCTCACCACTGCATACTAAAGCCTGATAGCCTAAGAACAAAATTACGTGTCTTCTTGGATACAAAACTTCTAAGGTCCTATCTCTGAACGACTTGATGTACACAGCACCAACGGTTTAAAGTGAACTACTTTCTCCTTTCTGATTCACCTAATTTTTACAAAGGAACATTAAAAAGATATACTGAAAATATTTATACATTCGCAAGACAAAAAATTTCAAACCATTATATGGGGATAGGACCCAACAAGAGCAGTAAAGTATTATCAGCTAAATACTGTTACCTAAGAAACCCGAGCTGCCCCATATTTGGCGACAAAATGTTTGGAGACTATAGCCAAAACTAAAATGAGTCGATACCTATGCGGATCCCAATTTTAGCTGGAAAACTTTTACATGGATGGTGGGATCAGTGAAGATGGCAGCCTAAATACAGCTATAGCAATTCAAAGCGAATTGAAATATATAATTATCCAGCATGGATTTAAGCTTAAAAAATGGACTGCAAATCATCCTTAACTAAAAAGCTTAGGTTTATCAGGGTTGCCAAAACGTAATAAGCTTTGTATTAAGGTAGTCCTCAACGATATGAAATAAGTTAATAAGCATACAGTGAATTCAGATATAGCTAGACTATTTAATCCGTTAGCATTGCATTCACCAATTGTAGTCTCTGCTAAACTGTTCCTCCAAGAGCTTTGGCAAAGAAAACTGGAATGGGATGACGCATTAGCAACAAATCTTCATATAAGGTGGACAACATTCAATAACGAATTGCAACATATAAGGAACCTGGAAATTCCACGAAACATATTTGACGACATAAAACTATATTTTGGACGTAAGATCACTAATCAAAACCAATTAGACATTGATGAGATTACTCTGCGCAAAATCATGGGGAGTTCCGCTAAGACGACAAACCTCATTTCAACTCGAACTTTGCGCAGCCTTGTTAAGCGCTAAATTAACTCAACTTAGCGTGTTTATCTCTATTTAGTGAGTAAACATTATTGCTTATGTCACGCTCTAATTTAGATTACTCATATCAGCGTAAAATCTAAGCGCTAAATTACGTTGCAGCTTGCGTCCTAGTGTAGGTTAGACTCTTAAATGTTATATCTGAAGATAATCGTGCATACTACATACCATTTAGTGCGCGGCAGTGTTCGAAATTATAAAATCAAGTTTAAACACATCGGTATCAATTATAAACTAGCAGATACTCCTACGAAAGCAACAAATAGTACTTTTTCAAAATTGGGAGCATCTTGAAGTTACCGACAGTGTCAGCTATATCCGAATTACCATCCTGCAACCCTCTGTATTAGCGCAGTCTAGTGTCTATGAAGCCAGATTACACCTGACCTTTTCTAGCATGAAGTAGAGGTAACGTCTCCTTATTAAGGACCACGATCACTTTCCTGCTTGTACCTACCATATCGAAGACCTTTAATACCAACCAGTCACAACCAACAGATCAACCAACATTTCTCATGGTTGATTGATAAGTCGCTGTTACTCCGGTCAATAAGAGCCCTGACTGTCATCCTCTACTTACGGCTCTTGCATGAAATGTTATTGTGGCGGTTCATCCCCCGAGTATTGCTTTTTCGGTGCAGAAGTGGATGTGCTTGAACTTTCCTCCAAGGGCAGACTGCGCTGTAGTCTTGCCCACCTGTTAGGCTTGGGACCATCGGCTGGTTCGGCTCTTTCATGCTAACTGACAAGCCATCCTGGTTCTCGGCAGTGCTAGCAATCACCGTAACGTTATAAGTGGCCATCTATAGATGTGCCATTTTACCTTACACGACCTATAAGGGCGTCCTCCACCACAAGCTCATACCAGTTTATTTTGATCGTTTTGGATCACCTCATAACTAAATCCCCGAGAATTGAAGTGCTGATAGTAATCTGAAGCCACCCTCACTAAGTTTTCCTCAGTCAGAGTCCCGCCTTTGCGGGGTACACTCAGACAGAGAGCGAAACCAACGAAGTAGAGGCAATAATATAGATGGTAGATTCGACCTAATCCTGCAAGTTAGCCTGGTATATAACGGCTTAAAGGCTCGATGGAAAATAAGATTTTTTCTGAAGTTTTATAGACGGGGTCGTTAATATAGTTTTTTTAATCGTTAGATGTATTTCCAATAAACCAATTTATACATATTTGGACATAAATAGTATGAACTCTTAGAATGATTTTTTTTTTATGGTAAGGTATTGAGGCAGTAAGCATATTTTTCAATTTTATATATATGTTTGTAAATCATAAAACAAAAAGTTTTATTAACCCCTACGATATCATTGAAATTAAAAACTGCTCAGCAAAACCGTTACAATACTTAATTATTAAAAATATTTACAAAACTTCACGATACCGGCCTAATTATATGATGCTGGTACCTGGCGTTATAAAATTTATTTGTTCCTTTTATGCAATTTCCAATTGGTCTATTGCTGCGCAACTTTTTTAAGCATTGTATTACATATGTGTTTTTTTCATCATCAAAAATCATCTAGCAGGAAAATCTTGTGTAGAAATTTTTGAAGAATGTTTTACTGACAGCGTTTTTGATTATATATCTGAAGGAATACTGAAATATGCAAAAAGCAAAAATGATCTAGACTTTATCGTTACCATAGACAAACAAAAGTCATTTTTAGGTACTTTATTGTTTACCGGATAATATCAGCTGCCATATGAAAGAAGTTATTGGAGCGAGGAAGAGGATCTTGGTATAAATATTGTGAAGGCATGTATGTCCAGAAATTAATATTTAAAAATTAAGAAATACATATGTACATTTTGCCGATAACTCAGTAATAAACAAAGAAGATAAAGGGTTCAAAGTTAGACCTTTATTAAAAATTATAAACGAAAACTTTAACAAATTTTAAGTATTCCAAAAGGAATGAGCAATCGACGAAATTATTGTCAACTATTATGGGCATCATGGCCTAAAGCATCAGTTGGCCTGGAAAGCCTTTTAGATTTGGATATAAATTTTGGGCTCTTTGTGGAGTTAGTGGATATTGCTATAACTTTGACCTGTATACTGGAAAAACGATTGCAGAAAATGCTCGTGAAGATCTAGCACTAGGATCCCGGGTAGTACTTGATATGTTAGATGACATATCAGAACCAGCAAGCCATCAGATATATTTTGACAATTTATTTACCAGTAAAGACTTACTGATCCATTTACAGCAATTAGGATTCATTTGATTATAGATTCGATACAAATGCAGAAATACTTATCGTAAAATTTTATGATAACAAGTGTGTTACAATTACCACCGATTTTGATACAGTAGAACCTCTTAATAAATCTAGCAGATGGGATCGAAAGGCTAAGGAAAAGAGATTCATACCACAATCGCTTTTGTTGAAAAAATATAACACTAACATGGGTGGAGTGGATCAACATGACTGGTTAGTGGACAAATACGCAACTAATATTAGAGCTAAGAAATGGTACTGGCCTCTATTTATTATGGCTAGCTTACAAACTCGTAAATGGTAATAACATAAGCTTGTTAGAATACAGAAGATCTGTCGCCGTCCCCTACATGAAGATAACCCAAAAGCCGTCTTTTGGTAGACCGAGAACATCTTCAATGGAAGAAGGACATTTTATGAAAAAAGGACAGAAACAGCGTAGGTATATCAAAAACCAATTTCCTTTTGCGCCAAATGTAATGTGACACTCTGCAAGGATTGCTTTACTCCTTATCATACAAAATAAAGTCGCTATATTTGTATAAATGATATCCTAAGTCCCAGTGTTTTAATTATAGGACAGACTATATACTCGATATTTTTATGATAAATAAATACGTATTTTGATTTTTATATTATTTTGATCCAAATAAAAAGGTTCAACCAAAAAATAATTCTCTTTTGCTATTTTTTTAAAGTTAGGCGCTAATGGGTTAAGTAGTAATAACTTCTTCACATTCAGTCTATACGAGATCATTATTATCAAGATCACCCTTATTTTATAGAGTTAAAATTTCATTTGAAATATTTTCAGATGCAGGCCATTTTCAGAGCTTTATAAATCTTTTCCAAATGGGAAACTATTTCCTTAAGATATTACACCGCTTTCTTTCCTCTACATCCTAGATACAATAAACATTAGGTGCATACCCAATCATAATTCTTTTTTTAATTCTGGTGTCAAACTTTTTGCGACTTTGATGTGGAATCCATGTAACCGCCTACAATCAAAAACTCTTATATTACCAAACTTTATTGATTCCAAACCACGTTTCTATTGGAGTTATGGAATTGTCACATCCATAACTTCATACACAGAGCATGGAACCGTCTCTTGCTCACTATTGTCCGAATAAATTACTCTGCCACGCCATTTTTGCGACGAATGTGTATTCACGAACACTTGTATTTTTGTTCCAATACCTATAAGATTGTTTTTTTGATAAGTACTGTCTATCTGGATAAGTTGTTCACTTTGGAACATTAAGAAATGCAATAAGACTAATTAAAAGGCGACATTATTACTTTTATTAGTATTATTGAATAGTAATATTCTTTTAAATAAAGTGCGATTGATAGAAAATGAAAAATAAACAACTTTTTTATTAAATTAAAGCAATAGTTTAGCTAGCCATATATTCATTTTAGATGCGCCTTAAGTCAACTCATATGAGTCATATGACGCACTCGTATTGAATCGGTAATAAGCTAACTAAAATTGAGTTAGTTTGTGGTAAGCCTGAAATTAATACAAAGTGAGTGCACTCATTCCTAGGACATTACATATAAAAAATGATCCAGCTTTAGTATAGAAAATAAGTCAGTTGGGAGTCACCCCTAGCTCATTTATGGTCAACCATAAGTTAGCTTGAAGACATATATTCGTATGCATTTATATATTATGTACATAAAATAAATTAGTTTTTGCAAAAGTATATTTTTTACAATTGAGTATAGTAACTAAATAAGTATAATATAGCCACAAATATTTTTGCTTTATTTTGCATATGCATGCGACAGCCTTTTCGTCGAGTTTTGACAGTAGCCTATGCTTATTTATAGTTGGGCCTTAAGCCTTCTCTCTCTGCATATAGAACCAAAGAAAATGTTTTTTTTGTTTGTAGATGCATGATTACGAAATATAACAGCAACAAAACACAAAGGTAAGCTGCATAAATTCACAATTAAACACAATACTTACATCGAGCAAAATATTGTCATTTGGCATACAATGCCATCATATACATATATAGTTTCATCAGCATTGACAAGAAGATAATCAAGAGTATTGAATACTTAAACTCGCCTTGAGCCAGTGGTGTCAATTGCGATAGTGTTGTTGAGACTGCTCTTATCTCTTGCATTACCTCAGGGAGAAATGTGCAGTTGCTAGGCCTTTAATTAAAGGCCTTTTCTATAGGTATACTTTTATATACCAATAATATCTTTTAAAGTTATATTGCAGTTTCGCAACAAGAAAATATTTTTTAAGTTTGAGGATGTTAAGTTATTGTGTTGTTTTGAGCAAAAGTATTTCAAATCGGAAAATATTTGTTCCCTTACTATACTTCCCTCTCAATGAGAGTGTTTTTCATATTTTACGCTCCCAAAATAAAAGAGCATAAGTGTACGTGTTTCCACAATTGTGTATGGAGCTGACATCACTGCCTTAAGCAATATATGTATGTATGTATATGCTGTTTCCTTATATTTTTATTTATTTTATTTATTTTTTTTTTTGTTACATACCAAAAATTTGGAGAGAGTCAAAAATATTTCTGTTTTAAGATTCTTTAATTTTAATTTTGTGCTGATTCTTTTTTTCGCAAAATGTTATTACAAACTCAAAGTGTACAATTGAGGGGTTTTAGCTACTTCCTATACGCATTGCCCAACATATATTAGAATAATTAAAGATATTATTTTAAGCTTCCACTTTAATAAGTGGGAAGAATAAGTGGGAAAATAGGAAATAAAAGTGTAGTTGATGTTTTGTTCGGTGGTATGTCCTTTGTTACAGACAGAAGAAAATTAGGATAATTTTGGGAATTGATGAGAATAAATGCTTAATTGTCTTTATATAATTGTACTTGAGGCTTCATTACAAACTTTTATTTTCATATTATGGACGCACTAGTTGTTCATTAACCCTTAACTACATGTGTGGGGTAACTTTTAACCCCACGCCGAACTCTTTATTTAATAACCTGCTTTGTACCGAAGCGTATTCTTTATGTATGTATTCTCAGTTCATGCCTTCACCTTGAATTGTATGTCTGGAGAACGCGCTACAATATTACCCGACGAATGTAGTTATGTAACTTATTTTCGTTGTTGGACTTTTTATTATGTAGAGAAAATGAAGCCCTATCTAAGTAAATCTGAAATAGAAAAAAAATTGTGAGGAAGATGACTCATCAGACGCCGCAGGAGATAATAATATTTTCCAAAACGGTGATGACGTATGTGATGGGAAATTGGAGAATAACGATCATGATACAGAAAGCGAATTGGAGGGCGACGAAAATGAAAAAGAGGATGAAGATAATAGAAATTTAGAAAGAGAATCCTGATATTTTTACGATAAGAGCCGCCTTAAATGGTCCAAGGTGGATGCCCTTGACCAGATATGTACAGTATGTTTTGTTTTTTTGGAGCAATTATCAACATTACCGCCACCAACAATTTCGTTAATTGTAAGGCTGCAAATTTTGAGAATAAATTTCGCCAACGTCATTTTTAAAAGAAGTAGGGATATCTTTAGTCAAACCTCACGTCAAAGAATGAAGCAAAGAGGTCATCTAACTTCTCAAGAGATTTGAATTTGAGAACCAATCTGGAATAGCTCAACCAAAAAGTGCCCGCTGTTATACATGTCCTCGTTTTAAAGACGTAAAACCAAATAAAATATGTTCCAATTTTTAAAATAATGTCCAGCTATGTTTGAAGGACCACGCTGTTCTATAAATAGGATCGTACCCTATCTGGTATCCCTGACCAAGGTAGAACCAATTCATAGTTTGGCGAGCAATTCGTTTTTAGATAGTGTTTAATTATAAAATGTTACAATTAATATAAAATATATATACAAGGTTACAATGTATATATATATATATATATATATATATATATATACATATATATATATATATATATATATATATATATATATACATATACTTATATATAGTATATTTATTAGGTTTCTTCAAGCAAAAGGTCTATTATTTTTTATATAAAAATTGTGTTTATTAATCCAATATTTCGCTACTTCTTTGTGCAGCTTCTTCAGGGATATGTAATTTAAAATTAAATGGTTTTCTATTTTGTATGATTTTTGTCTTAAGCTAATAAGGCCTTGGTTATTGTAATGACAATAAAAAAATTATATAAAACTTGTTTTTTATTGTCATTACAATAACCAAGGCCTTATTAGCTTAAGACAAAAATCATACAAAATACAAATACGAATTGGCCATATAAACACTAATAATTAAATGTTTTTCTTTTTTCAATTTACCATATACAAACAAAAATTATTTGAAATAAAATTTTTCAATTCACAAATACAAACAAAATATTTTCTGTCAAAACGAAAAAAATTAACAATATTACAAATGTATATGTAAGCAAACAAAAATATTATTATATCCTATAATTTAATTTCCATTTTTATTTAATATATATCTATGTATATGTATCAGCAACATTAGCTGTATCTGCCTTAAAATTAATTCTCTTATCTATTGGAACATTAATAATATCTAGCATTTCTAACATGTATCCACGTTTATAATTATTCTCTGTATTTAAAATTGGGACATTATTAAAATCTGGAAAATTATTAAAGTTTACACAGTGAGATACTAATGCTGTTTTTTGTGAAGAAATATTGTTTCTATATTTTTGATCTGTTCTATGACCTGCTAACCTGGTTTTAAATTTATTTTTAGTTGTACCTACATATATTTTATTACAATTTTCACTACTATTGCCACTGCAAGAAATTTGATAAACTATATTTGATTTTTCTAAAAGTTCTATTTTATCTCTTGTTTTGCTAAATAATTTACCTACAGTTTCATATAAGTAGTAGGGAACTGTATGTGCTCCGACCATGAAAAATATTAAATTTCAGCAATTAAATTTCAAATTTTTCAATTTTAATTGCCAAAATTCTAAAATTTCACAAAATTCTCAAATTTCATTTTGTATGTGTTCGTGTGTATTTTTTTCCACGGTTTAATAGGGGCGTTCACATTGTTGTTTTTTTTAAATAAAATGTTGGGGTAGGCGTGGGAATTTGTGTCTGTCCATATGTGACCTTGAGAATACATGTCCGTCGGTATGTGAGCGTGGGAATTTGTGTCTGTCCATATGTGACCTTGAGAATACATGTCCGTCGGTAAGTGAGCGTGGGAATATATGTCTGTCCATATGTGACCTTGAGAATACATGTCCGTCGGTATGTGAGCGTGGGAATTTCTGTCTGTCCATTTACACTGTGTACGCCTGGTGAATACATGTCCGTCGGTATGTGAGCGTGGGAATTTCTGTCTGTCCATTTACACTGTGTACGCCTGGTGAATAAAAAAATTTAGAAGCATTTTTAGGAATTACACTATTTAAAAAGTGTAGTAGTTATATATGGATACCCTTAATGTTTGTGGTTCGTTCCTTCTTGCTGGAGTGAGATTTTTTCTTTTATTTTTTTGCTTATTAAAATTTGGTGTGTTTACTTAAGATTTGTCGTCTAGCAATTCAGTGTTTTTTTTTTACTTTTTTGCTTGCAATGCTTGAGTCTGGAGGAATAATTTGATTATTCTGATCTTGAAGACGTTGTGAAAAAAAAAATTACTATTGCATAAATATTGAAACTGATGTTTTGTTTATTTTATACAAGACGATCATCGATGGATTTTATTTGGGGATCTGGATGGTGGTGCGATTTCTGTATTTTGTAGAATATAAATATTTATGCTATGTTTAAGTGTGTGTGCTTTTTGTGTTCTGAGTGGCGGTTGGAATGTCTGGCTGTCAGACAGTCTGTGTGTGTGACAATTGGTGAGTCTGTATGACAGTCCGCTTTCTTGCTTTCCTGGTCAGTATAAAATGTGATAAGGTGTACATATTCATGCGTACATAAATATCTACAAATTTATTTCATTTACGCATATACATACAAACAAATAATAAGCGTTTATTGTTTGTGCCCAAATAGTCCCTTGACCATTTGAATGAATGAATGAACCATTGTTTAAACATATGCATTGTTTTAATTTTTATTAAAATGTAATATTTTTCAAATTAGGTATATATTTTTTATTTATACCTAAATTTAGATTTGCCTCTACTACATCCGCTGCCTCTAACAACAATTGATCGTCTCCATACATTGCAAGAAAAAGAGGTATATCTATTTTTGGTAGTATTTCAACACTCAATATTTCTATTTGAGGTTTGATTGCTACCTCTCTTCGATGGTCTGTTGTGGTTGGCTGCGAAGACACCGCTAAAAAGTGATCCTCATCGCCTGTTAGCATCTCATCGTATTCTGCATTCGAAGGATTTGATGTCTCAGGTGCAGATGTTGGCTGCGAAGACACCGCTAACAAAAGTTCCTCATCTCCTTCAAGATGTTTCTCGAACTCTTCCTGTCTGACTTTTCTTAAATACTCCCTCAAATGGTGACGCTGAAGTCTCCGATATAATGGTGTGTACCAGAAGGGCTTCATTGTACAAATAAAAGCTCAACTTCAAAATTTGATAATTTTGCTTTGAAAACTTGTGAAGCTACAAAAATTTTGTAGTTTATCAGATACCACAATATTTTGTCCACGTAGCAGTTTCTTTTGCTACAAAATTTTGGAACGTCTCTACATGCATAAGCATGCCTCCGTATTCTGTGTATATCACATATCATAATGCTTGTTTATGTATATATTGTCTACGTAGCAGTTTCATTCTCCTAAATATTTTCTAACGTATTTGCATGCATAAGCATGCCTCGGCATTCTGTGTATATCAAATACCACAATGTTTTTTCCACGTAGCAGTTTCTTTTCTAATTTTTTAATCTTAACCGTTTCTATCAGCAGATACGCTACTTTGGCAAAGTAATGCAAAGCTACTTTGTTGGAATGAAGCGTACTATACCAAAACAAAATTTTCACGGATTTATATTGATCTAAATTTTTTAGGATACAATTCAGTACATTTTTGTATCTAAAAGTAACAAGTCGTGACTATTAAAAAATTCCTTGTGTGTTATTAATAAATCTAACTAACATATTCTCAAAAAACATATTATTTGTATATCAAAAAATAAGAGTGTGTCATATAATTTAAGCAAAGACAGAATTTAAATATATATATATATATATATATATATATATAAAAATCCTTGTAATATTACATGTTATTCAAGCAATCAATATATTTTTTAATAAAAAAGTACACTATAACCAAAATAATTTTTATAAGTGTAAATCAAAATATTTAAAAAAAAAATGAGTTCATCAATTTTTAAGTGCAATATCTGTAATAAGGTATACAAATACCAAAAATCTTATTTAGAACATTGCAAAGGTCATGTTCAACCACAACAAGTGCAACAGTCGATACAACCCCCAACATCTGCGAGCAACCCCATAGCAACATATCAACAAATCGCACAGTCCATACAACCCTCAACACATGCATACAACTCAATGGTCCACAACAATTTGCAGTATAAGTATCCGGCGCAGTATCAGTACCCAGTGCAGTATCAGTACCCAGTGCAGTATCAGTATCCAGTGCAGGTACCAGCGTATCCTTTATATCCG
This sequence comes from Linnaemya vulpina, assembly GCA_963675445.1. NCBI lineage: Eukaryota > Metazoa > Arthropoda > Insecta > Diptera > Tachinidae > Linnaemya > Linnaemya vulpina. Next base: position 56,340,872 of record OY776280.1, on the reverse strand, counting down.
TATCCAGTGTCAACCAACCAATTCACAGCACCTATGGAGATTCCATATCCCATTGAATATTGCGTACCTATACAGTTGCAGCAAAATAATATGCCTAATTATTACTCAAGCTATTTGCCCGTGGATAATCCTTCTCAAGACATGGATATAAGTCAAGTTATTCCACATGATCAGGCAAATACACAAAATAATGAAGTAGAAATGGATTTCTCAAATTCTGCGTATGATCTACTCTCTCAAGCTCCAAATGAATGCAAATATTATATAATAAATAGTGCTTTTAAAAATAATATTACAACATTTGGAGTTCCAGTAAATAAAGATTGTATTCTATTTGAAGATGTTATTGTGGATAATAAACATATCATCAAAGAAAGACTTTAAAATAGTCTTGCCGTACACAACATTATTAAATTTAATATTACTCTTATTGGAGAGTATATTAAAATTATAAGCGATGATATGGAATTGTGTACTATTTCTCACCGGGCAAAGATGGATCTTCTGTGCATTGGAGATGATGTTGAGGAAATTATGGCAAAGCAATTTCAAGAAATCCACAACAAAATGTCTGAATTTCAAGAACGGGATTCAGGATGGACTTTAATTAGAATTGTTCGCCTCGAAATCGCTATAAATAAGTCATCTTTGGTGAGAGGATCGAACTGGATAAGTACGCCGGAGAACTTAAAAAGTAAAAAGGCATGTATAAATGTTGAAAATAATGACATTTATTGTTTTAAATGGGCAATAATATCTGCACTGGATACATCTGATATTAAAAGACCACAACGTTGCTGCTCATACAACATTGCAGACATCAGCGCTGATATCATATACTTGCAAAACGGAATTGAGATTGATTTCAAAAATTTAAAGTTTCCGTTGGCGTTAAAGAGTATCAGGATATTTGAAGAAAGCAATCCAAATATTAGCGTCAATGTGTTCGGATACAATGATGAAAGCAATGAGATTGTTGCACCATTCTATAACACCAAGAATGAAAAAGCTAAACATATTAATTTGTTATTATTAGAAAATGCTGAAGGATATCAGCATTATATTCTTATAACAAATATATCAAAGTAAGTAATAAAACATACATTTATTTACGTAAATATATTAATATATATTCTTATAACTTTTTTCTTTGCACAGACTTTTAAAATCTCAGACTACCAAGCACTGCAAAAAACTTGTCTTCTGTAATAGCTGCCTCCAATACACCCACAATGAGAGGACGTTAGAGCGACATAAAGAAGAATGTGGGAAAATTGTTGCGGAGCTGCCGTCTGAGGAAAATGACGTGTTGCAGTTTAAAGACCACCAACGACAAATGGATGTACCATTTGTTGTGTATGCAGACTTTGAATGCATACTGGAGGAGGTTAATATTAGAGTAAGTGACAAAAGTAGGTATCGCAAAAAGCACATTCCTTGTGCTTTTAGTTATTATATTAAATGTAAGCATAATGATAGTTTAGATAAGTTTAAATTATATACGGGGAGGGATGCAGCAGAAAAGTTTGTAGAAAATTTGATTGAAGATTGTGAAGATATTTATAATGAATATCTAGTAAATAAAAGGGAAATGGATGCTTTAACTCCTTTCGAAAATTTTAATTTTCGAAATGCGATAAATTGTCATATTTGTCATAAATATCTAGGCAATGATAGAGTGCGAGATCACTGCCACATAAGTGGTAAATTTAGAGGAGCAGCTCATAATAGATGCAATTTAAAATTTCAAATTCCAAAATTTATACCAATCTATTTCCACAATTATTCATCTTATGACGCGCATCTTTATGTTAAAGAGTTGGGTAAAAAATCTGACAATATAAAAGTCCTTCCGCTCAACAAAGAATTATACATATCACTATCTAGATTTTCCAAAATGACCGACAACTACAACCTTGAACTTTGATTTTTAGACACAATTCGCTTTATGCCTGAAAGCTTAGAATCTTTAGCTAATAATCTTTCAGAACAAGACTTTCACATCATTAAAAGACAATTTAAAACAAAAAAAGAGTTTGATCTAGTGAGAAGAAAAGGAGTCTTTCCCTATGATTTTCTTAATTCTTTTGAAAAATTGAATGTTGGTGAACTTCCAGCAAGGGAAAATTTCTTCAACCATCTCAATAGTAAGGAGTGCTCGATTGAAGACTATGAGTATGCAAAAGAAGTTTGGAATGCTTTCGGCTGCAAAACCTTGCAAGATTACATGGAAGTATATTTAAAAACGGATGTGCTCTTACTTGCAGATACATTTGAAAGTTTTAGAAAGGTTTGCAAGAACATCTACCACTTAGATCCATGTCAATACTACACTGCACCAGGACTATCGTGGGATGCTATGCTAAAGTACACAAATATAGAACTAGAGCTTTTGACGGACATAGATATGTACAATTTCTTCAAGAAAGGAATACGTGGTGGACTTGTACAATGCAGTAACCGATATTCAAATGCTAACAACAAATATCTACCTGATTTCGATAGAGAAAAGCCCTCAGAATTTATTGTGTATTTAGACGCAAATAACCTCTACGGTTGGGCTATGTCTGAGTATTTACCTTATGGTGGATTCAGATGGCTGTCAGCTGAATAGCTAAATCTGGATCCTAAAACCATAGGTGATAATTCAAGTGATGGATATGTCTATGAAGTTACTTTAGACTATCCTTCTCACTTGCATGACTCTCACAATGACCTACCTTTCTGTCCAGAAAATAAGAAAATTTTGCAAACAAAGCACATTAAATTAGTTGCAGATTTTTCAACAAAACAAACATATGTCATACATTATAGAGTTCTTAAACAATGTTTACAGTATGGTCTAGTTCTAAAGAAAGTGCATCGAATTCTCACCTATAAGCAATCAACCTGGTTGAAAAGTTATATAGACTTGAATACCAAACATAGTACTGCAAAAAATACTTTTGAAAAAATTTTTTTCAAATTTTTAAATAATGCAGTATACGGTAAAACTATGGAGAATGTGGAAAAGAGAAAAGATGTACGAATAGATACGAACTGGAAAAGGACAAACTGTAATCATTTAGGAGCTCAAGATTGGATATCTAAACCTAATTTTCATAGTTTGTCAATATTTTCTGAGAATATGGTAGCGATTGAAATGAATAGAGTGAGAACCTATTACAATAAGCCTATATATTTAGGATTTTGTGTATTAGAGCTTTCCAAATGGAAAATGTATGATTTCCATTATGGGTACATGCAACCCAAATTCAAGTCAAACTTATCACTGAATTATATGGATACTGACTCTTTCATTTACACAGCAAAAACAGAAGACTTTTACGCTGACATAAAAACTGACATCGATCATAAGTTTGATACATCAGATTACCCAAAAGACAATGTATATGGATTTCCTCTGGTAAACAAAAAGGTATTGGGTATGATGAAGGATGAGAATTGTGGAAAGGTAATGAAGGAATTTGTAGGATTGCGATCAAAAATGTACTCTTTTAGTGTGCAACATCAAAGTGATATTAAAAAATCGAAAGAAGTAAAGAAGTGCATTCTTAATAATTATAGTATAGCTTCATATAGAAATTGCTTATTCAATAAGTCGACTGTGTATGATGATATGCTAACATTTAAATCAAAAATTCATCAAATTTGTACAAATGAAATAAATAAAGTAATATTAAATTATGCAGACGATAAAAGAAAAATAAGAAGTGATAAGATGAATACATATGCATGGTATCATTTTCGAATCGAGGAAACTAATCCTGATTATGAACTTGACATGCTACTGTGGGAAATTTCAAGACTAGAAGAGGAAGAAGCAATGCTATAACTGTATCCCTATTTTTAAGTAATAATTTCTATATATATTTAAGTAGTTAAATCTATTAATAAGTAAAAAAATTGTTGTATTGTTAAGAGAAATAAACAAAAAAATTGTACAAATATATTTAAAGTGAAAAAAACATTCAGAATTTGTTTTATTTTGTTTGGTGATTTATTATTTAGTTTCATCGAAATATTGCATAATATGAATTAATTAAATGATTTATCATCATTTTTCTTAAGTAAAATACGGAGCACCGGCAGGTATCTGGCCCCTCCTCACAATCTGGATGGCTCCATGGACAAGACTTAAAGTGACCATCGTCCTTGTCCTCATCTTCCATTATACCAAAATCATCATTTTCATTCACATATCGAGGAACATTTTCACCATTTCCATATGTTCGTATATTACACATCTCTCAAAATCAACTAAGAATTGTGTGAGCTTGTTTCTAATGTCACTCATGATTTTATGAAATATTTTATACTATTACTAAAATTTACTTCCGACCTTTTTGACTGTCAGTTCTCTACTAATAATTGTTTTCAACGAACCAGTACTAAGGTGTATGTTACGAAATTAAAAAAAAACCATGTCAGCGTTTTTAGTCCAGAAAATAATTTAAAATTCGACTCAAAAAAATGAATACGTATATATGACATCTCTCTATCCTTTTTCAACTACTTAGTTTTAAATACTTACATATATATATTTAATTTTTCCTCACTTCGTCTTTTGTCAAAAATAAAACAAAAAAATCATTGTATAATGATTTTCTGTTAAGCTTCTTACAGTCTAGAAAACTAAACCCGAGATTAGTTTGCAATAAAAGTTCAAAGCTATAAGTTGTGAAAAATGTCTACCGCAATGGATCTAGTGGAAAAATTTAATTCGTACAATACAAAATCCTTAATCCATATAAAGGATCTACATGAATTATCCAAACACACTATCGTACGTGCAAAGCGAGTAACAACAAAGTATGGGGAAACAGTTCAACTTGAGCTGGAAAACCACATAATGTTTCTCCCCAACCGATACAATGCATTGACCAATGCAGAATTAGAAGATCTTTCGAATAATAAATATCGACTACAAAGAAAAGGAGAGCGAAACCTGATCTTAGAAAGCGAGATGAACGAGTTTTTAATACCAAATTCCCAGTACCCCGTTTGGCAGTAAAAAATATATTATGTTCATATATTTTGTAATTAACAAGAAAAAAAAAATAATAATAAAAAAGAAAATGTTTTAAATGTTTTATTTAATAATTTTGGTTATATCATAAAGAAATTTCAAACATAAGTGACCGCAATTATATGTATTAAAGTTTTGATATTGATTGTAGTTGTATTGAATATTTCTACCTAAATATTTGATTAATTCTAGAGGAGGCTATAAATTTCCAAAGCTGTCGAAATATTGTTTTTCATTCTTGTTCCTATAGTATGCTACCCAATGAGTACCTGGGCCTGTTGATAAATCCAAATTGATTATTCCACACTCTACAGTCTTTCGTCGTTTTGGTAGTGAATCCAACATATAAACTCCTCTAAAGTGTGGAATATATTTTGAAAGTTTTCTTAGATCAAATTCTGATAATGGTCTGTTGGGTAGCATTTCTAATAGTTTTTTGAATGATCTTTACAAACAAGTCCATAACCGTTTTTATATGGTTTAAGGTACAGTCCTTCTACCACATAAATAGACTCCATTGCCTTATTGTGTCTGGTGGCTTCCTCAAGTTGTTTTTTTGCATTCTTTGTTGCATTTACAGCTTTAGCTATAGCGGCACCTCCAGTTGCTAGACTACCAAGTGCACCTAGAGCAGTTAGAATCGGTATTATGGGCAAAACACCACCAATTTTTGGAACATTTATAATACGCGGTATTATAACACGAGCTTTTTTCCTCTTAAGAGATTTACTGATAGCTTTACGAGCAATCTTAATGGCTGAATTAATATCTTGTGGTTTTTCCTTCTTCAATATCTTTGTTGCTGATTTAATTGTCTTATGAAACAGATTTTTGTCATTTATACGAATTCGTGGTGATGGTCTTTTAACTGTATTCCTTTTCTTTGCTTCAACACCGATACCAAGTTTAGTTTTTGCTTTCATTGCGTTGGTGACTATATATGAAAATGTTTTTTCTACAAGATCACTATCTTTTGAAAGAACTCTTTCCCAAGCCGTATTTTCAAGAATTTTGTCAGCTTGATGTCTGCTATTTAAGTCTTTATTTTTCGAGTAAGCAATATCGTGATTTTTGCAAGCAGCATCCAATAAGTTAATTCCTTTATCTCCTCTATCTAAACGCTTTTGTAATCTTGTGTCAGGTCCACAATACTGGTATCCAGGAAGATGTAATTCAAAAGGTAGAGAATTTATTGCTTTATTTAGTAAACCTTCTCCAACGATAGTTTGTTTGTGACTAAAACTTTTGTTATAAAGTACAACCATATTAATTTAATCTACAATAAAAGATATTGTTTGCAAGTTTAGCAAGTAGTTATTAAAATGCGCTTCATAAAACAACATAAAAATATTTTAGTTCGTAATGCTGATATTTGTTCAAATGACAGTAAAAAAATAAGACATAGTTCCTTGTTACCAAATTCTATTCGAGCATTAATAGTTGGTCTTTCAAATTGTGGAAAAACTAACATAATGATTAGTTTGCTGGAAAGTCCTAATGGTCTCAAGTTTGAAAATATTTACTTGTACTCAAAATCTTTATATCAACCTAAATATGAATACCTAAAGAAATTAATTTCACCAATTAAAGGAATCGGATACTACACATTTGCAGAAAACGAGGACGTTGTTCCTCCTAGTGAAGCTAAAAGCAATTCAATTATGATTTTTGATGATGTTGCATGTGAAAAGCAAAACAATATACGTGCATATTTTTGTATGGGTCGTCATAAGAACGTAGACTCATTTTACTTGTGTCAGACTTACACGCGGATTCCAAAACATTTGATAAGAGATAATGCTAATGTAATTATTATGTTTCAACAAAATGCGACAAATATGAAACATGTATATGATGATAACGTTGCCAGCGACATGAACTTTTAAATGTTTCAACGAATTTGTAGAGAATGTTGGAAGGAAAAATACGGATTTTTGGTGATAACTAAAGATAATGAACTAAACAATGGTCGTTATAGAAAGTCATTTGATTACTTCATCATAATATAATTTACTGTTCATCAAATGCACCCTGCAGTATTTAATCTGACTTCAAACTTTATACATGTGATTATTGTAAATGATCAGATAAGCAGATCTGATACCTGATAAACTGACCTGATACCTGTTAAACTGACCTGATAAGCTGATCTGATACCTGTTAAACTGACCTGATAAGCTGGTCTGATACCTGATAAACTGACCTGATAGCTGTTAAACTGACCTGATAACCTGATCTGCTTCCTATTGAACTGACCTGATAGTTAAATGAATGAACAAATTCTTAAAGACTTGGTGGCAACAAGAAATATCTTGAAGAAAAAGCTTCGTAGTATAAAAACTGGTGCAATAGATGCACATCAGCAATTAACAGATACATTCAAGCCTATCACAGAACCTTTAAAAGAATTTATCAATAGCTCTAAATACATTGGTAGACCAGTTAAAAAAGAACCGAGTGATAAGGAAACTGGAATTGATGACAATGAAAGTTTTCATCCTCAAAACTCAACAATAAAATTGAAAACGAGTACGCCCAAGAAACTAAGTGAAGAAAAAATTTTTAAGCAATCTAATAGTAAAAGTAGCGGTAATTATGTTGAAGATGACTTTTACTCACAAAATTCGAATAATGAAGAAAGTTATTTTGACTTATCACTATTGCAATCGAGAAACGAACTAGATACTAACTATGGTCCACATAAAGATAATAATAACGAATGGAGATTTGGTAATAGCACCATCGACTTAAATCAAGATAAGATACAGGTTGGGGGACAAATATGGGCGCTCACGCCAGGACTTTTTTCTTTAATGTTTCATAAAGCACCAAAAAACTATGATAAATTCGAGCTTGAAATCTATAAAAAAATATTACTTGCTACCAATGCCCACAGGAGAGGCTATAAGTCTGATGGTCAAATCAAAGGGAGCATAGCCCATAAGAACAAACATATTATTGGAAAACTTTTCAAAGGAGACAATCATACAGGCTCATCAGATGTAACAAAAAGTAATTATTTAGGAAGGGGTTTGATGCAGTTTAATCCTCATAATCCAAACTATATATACTGGGATGATCCAAACGAGTTGGTAGATCGACTTAGACTACTGCTTGCATCACAGTCTGCAGGCCATACTAATCACAACAACGAAATTGTCTCAATTATTGAAGAACTACGTGAAGCTAATATAATTGTATAAACTATATACATACATAGATTTTTATATAAAACATGTCCGTTGATAAATTTGGGCATTATATTAACGATAGAAGTGAAGTAATTTCAACAAAAAATGCACCTAAGTTGTTGGGCTTCTTTATGGATACGAACAAAAACATTGATGTCCAATACAAGAGAATCAAAAATGTTGCAAATACTGTGGAGGAAAACGATGTTATCACTAAATTGTTTCTGCAAACTGAACTCAAAAAACAGCAACAAGAAGTAGCTTTCCAGTTAGAAAATCTTAATGCTCATTTGCAGGATATCAATAAGAAAATGGATGGTAATAAATCACTTTTTGATATGGAAATTGAAGAGCTACGAGAAAAAATTTATAGAATAGAAAATTACATGTTCGTATCAATAGGTGCAAGTGCATCAAGTAGATCACAACACACTTAAAACAGCGACTGGAAAAATAAGATGTCTTCAAAGAGAAATGTTGTAAATGAATTGCATAAGCAGGCTCGAAAACGTTTTGTACGTCGTAGAGTTGTGATGAAAGGAATAGATAATCTTTGGCAAGCTGATTTAGTTGAAATGGGAAATTATTCCTTAGACAATAGAAATTATCGATTTTTGCTAACTGTAATTGATACATTCTCAAAATTTGCTTGGGCAGTACCTTTGAGAAGAAAGAATGCATTCGAAACAACTCAGGCAATGGAGAATATTTTCAAATTGGGACGAATACCGAAAACTTGCAAACAGACGATGGTAAAGAGTTTTTCAATAAACAATTCAGTCAGTTGATGAATAAATACAATATTAATCACTACTCAACATATAGCACTATGAAAGCCTCAATAGTAGAACGATTCAATAGAACATTAAAAGGAATGATGTGGAAGGAATTTAGCTTAAATGGTTCATATAATTGGATTGATATGTATAGAGATTTACTTGATGAATACAATAGAAAAATTCATCGCACCATTAAAATGTCACCGATTAAAGTAAATTCAACAAATGAAAAACAGCTTTTAAACGCAGTATACAGTCATTTAAAGATGTATAAAATGTCAAAATTTAATGCAGAAGATCATGTACGCATAAGCAAATATAAAAACATTTTTGAAAAAGGTTATACTCCGAATTGGACAACAGAAATCTTTACAATTAAAAGAGTACAAAATACATATCCTACAACATATATATTAGAAGACTATTGCGGAAATCCTATTAAAGGTGGATTCTATGAAGAAGAACTTTCAAAAACCAGATATCCTAATACATACCTAGTTGAAAAGGTTCTCAAAACTAAAGGACATAAGGTGTTTGTCAAGTGGCTGGGCTTTGGTAATGAGCACAATTCTTGGATAAGCAAAGATGAGATAGTGTAAATGGAAGAATACAATAAATAAACAACAACAAAAACAACAACAATGGCATCAATATTTAATTTAGTTTAAAATAAGTAAATAAACAATAAATACGAAACTGCTTCTTATAAATCATACTGTGTGTTTAACCTCATTTATTTACCATCAAACAGTCACAATGTCAATAACATTGACTCTGAGATCCAATTCATCAGAGCTATCTGCTAATTATTTTCCTCCTATTGATTTAAACGGAACCTATGAATGTGCTCTAACTGATTTTCATTCATACAACAGTATCCCGAATGTGGATGTCTACAACAATATATTTTATGTAGGTGAGCTTGTAATTGAAATACCGATCGGATCTTATGAATTAAATGATATAGTTGACTATATAGAAGAACAATACAAACGATATAGACCAGAAAACAAAATTTTGATTGAAGCTAATAACAATACAATGCAAGTCAAAGTCAGCAGCTCTAAAGAACCAATATATTTTAATAAAGAAAATACAATAGGTAGACTTTTAGGATTCAATAGCAGAATATTAACGCCAAACAAAGAACATTACTCTGATCTTCCAGTGAATATCTTTAAGGTGAATCTCTTGAGGATTGAAAGCAGTATTGTGGTTAATACTTATATGAATAATTCTAAAGCTCATACACTACATGAATTTCCGATTAATGTACCGGCTGGATATGAAATAGTTGAGATTCCCAAAAATCTTATTTATTTGCCAGTAAACTCTAGAGAGATAAGTTCACTAGCTCTTCGCGTGGTTGATCAAAACGGCGACTTAATTAATTTCAGAGGTGAGGAAATTACAATACGTATACATTTAAGGACAACTAAATAATGATAATATACAACACGAGTATATCGAAGAATACTACAGCAACATCTAATTCTCAAACGTTACAACCTAAGCAACAATTGAAAAGATCTGTTCGTCAAAAATCGCTTACAGCAGCAAACAAGAGTTTTCTCAAGTCACTGAACTTTAAATTGAAAACAAAATGAGGTCAATAATAGACGTTTTAGATAAACCAATATCTGACGAAAATATAATCAAAAAGGATTATCACACATACATACCATACCTTCAGTATTTTAACAACAACGATGAAATAAGAATTTCAATACAAAACCAAGATCTATATGTGTTACCCAGTGAAAGCTATATATATGTGGAAGGACTTGTTGTAGACGAAAAATCTACACCCAACTTTCAGTTGAAAAATAATTTTGTTGCATATCTCTTTGATGAAATCCGCTATGAACTGAATGGTATTGAAATTGATCATACAAGATATTTGGGAGCCACCAGTACCATAAAAAATTTGGTTTCTTTATCACCTACGGAAAGCGTTGTGTTGCAAAATGCTGGATGGAATAAACTTGATAAAATAGATCTTCAAAATGGAAATTTTAATTTCTATGTACCACTCAAACTTCTTTTAGGATTCGCTGAAGACTACAATAAAGTTTTATTAAATGGTAAACATGAATTGATACTCTTGCGTAATAAGAACGATGAAGATCTTGTACACTCGAATGTTTCCACCGAGAAAGCAAAACTTACAATTTCACTAATATCATGGAGAATTCCACATGTTCAATTATCTGATCATAGTAAATTGAATATGATCAAAATACTTAATAATGGTGCTGCTATACCAATGGCATTCCGTAGTTGGGATTGTCATATGAATCCACACCTTAATACGGGAACCAATCACATATGGAATGTTAAACTGGCCGCTAATAAAGAACGCCCTCGTTTTGTCTTGATTGCCTTTCAACAAGAAAACAAGTTTGTTCATTGTGATCTTACTAACTTAAAAGTACATTTAAACTCAACCTCTTACCCATATGACGATCTTAATATAAAATTCAAAAATGAGCGCTATGCGATCCTATATGATATGTATCTAAGATTCCAACAAAGCTACTACATGAAACAACCCCAACCTCTTCTAACAGGTCAAGAGTTTAAAAATAACGCTCCAATTATTGTAGTTGATGTCAGTCACCAAAACGAAACGCTCAATACCGGACCAATCGACATAAAAATTGAATTTGAAACAGCAACAAATATTCCAGCAAAAACATCAGCTTACTGCGTTCTTATTCATGACCGCGTAATAGAATACATACCAATAAAAGGTCAAGTCCGGAAGCTCTTATAAATTATATAACATGGATGGTGATATTGTTTTTGTAGACTTGCAAGGTTTCAAAACTAATTCAAATGACTTCATCGCAAAAGAACTAGCTGTAGTTTTCAGCAACAAGGAGCGGTTCAATTTCATCATAAAACCTCCTTTTGATTTCGCATGTTTATCAGCCAAAAAACAGAGAGAAGCAGTTTGGTTAACAAAAAACTATCATCATATTAACTGGAATGATGGATCAGTCTCATTTCAAAGCGTTTGCAAGTTTTTAAAATCGAATATAAGAAATTCACAAATATATGTTAAGGGGGGAGAGAAGAAAAAATGGCTGGAAAAAATTATTCATCAAACAGTTTATAACATTGAAGACATTGGCTGCATTAATTTCAAACAAATGGAAACTAAGCATTCCATATATCTCTATTGTAGCTATCACGACTATGGTGTTTGTGCCTTAAGGAATGCAATTTTACTTAAAAATGAAAGTCTTAACAAACTTTTAAATAAATGCTTATAAAAATTAAAATAAATGTCTTTTTATTTCAAACAAAAAACCTACCTACATATTTATTTTTTTCAGAGAACACACAAACAAACATACACAATGGTTCATTCATTCATTCAAATGGTCAAGGGAATATTTGGGCACAAAGAATAAACGCTTATTATTTGTTTGTATGTATATGCGTAAATGAAATAAATTTGTAGATATTTATGTACGCATGAATATATACACCTTATCACATTTTATACTGACCAGGAAAGCAAGAAAGCGGACTGTCATACAGACTCACCAATCGTCACACACACAGACTGTCTCACAGCCAGACATTCCAACCGCCACTCAGAACACAAAAAACACACACACTTAAACATAGCATAAATATTTATATTCTACAAAATACAGAAATCGCACCACCATCCAGATCCCCAAATAAAATCCATCGATGATCGTGATGTATAAAATAAACAAAACATCAGTTTCAATATTTATGCAATAGTAATTTTTTTTTTCACAACGTCTTCAAGATCAGAATAATCAAATTATTCCTCCAGACTCAAGCATTGCAAGCAAAAAAGTAAAAAAAAAACACTGAATTGCTGGACGACAATTCTTAAGTAAACACACCAAATTTTAATAAGCAAAAAAATAAAAGAAAAAATCTCACTCCAGCAAGAAGGAACGAACCACAAACATTAAGGGTATCCATATATAACTACTACACTTTTTAAATAGTGTAATTCCTAAAAATGCTTCTAAATTTTTTTATTCACCAGGCGTACACAGTGTAAATGGACAGACAGAAATTCCCACGCTCACATACCGACGGACATGTATTCACCAGGCGTACACAGTGTAAATGGACAGACAGAAATTCCCACGCTCACATACCGACGGACATGTATTCTCAAGGTCACATATGGACAGACAGATATTCCCACGCTCACATACCGACGGACATGTATTCTCAAGGTCACATATGGACAGACAGAAATTCCCACGCTCACATAGCGGACATGTATTCTCAAGGTCACATATGGACAGACACAAATTCCCACGCTCACATACCGACGGACATGTATTCTCAAGGTCACATATGCACAGACACAAATTCCCACGCTCACATACCGACGGATATGTATTCTCAAGGTAACATATGGACAGACACAAATTCCCACGCTCACATACCGACGGACATTTATTCTCAAGGTCACATATGGACAGACACAAGTTCCCACGCCTACCCCAACATTTTATTTAAAAAAAACAACAATGTGAACGCCGCTATTAAACCGTGGGAAAAAATACACACACGAACACACACAAAATGAAATTTGAGAATTTTGTGAAATTTGAGAATTTTGGCAATTAAAATTGAAAAATTTCAAATTTAATTGCTGAAATTTAATATTTTTAATGGTCGTAGCACATACAGTTCCCTACTACTCATATATTCTATGTGCCATTCTATATTTCTTATTATCATAGATTTTAGATTTCTCTAATCTTTCTGAAATTTTTGGTACATATGTTAAAGACTTATATATTTTTATTTCAGAAGAAACATCTACATTCCTTCTGTTATATCTATATTGTCTTATTAATTTGCAAATTAAGTAATTAGGGAAACTATTTATTAATATATTTCTAATAATTTTTATATATATATCTATATATATATATATATATATATATATATATATATATATATATATGTATATATATATATATATATATATATATATATATGTATATATATATATATACATTTGTAATATTGTTCATTTTTTCATTTTGACAAAAAATATTTTGTTTGTATTTGTGAATTGAAAAATTTTATTTCAAATAATTTTTGTTTGTATATGTTGAATTGAAAAAAGAAAAACATTTTATTTTAAATTACATATCCCTAAAGAAGCTACACAAAGAAGTAGCGAAATATTGGATTAATAAACACAATTTGTATATAAAAATAAAAAATAATAGACCTTTTGCTTGAATAAACCTAATAAATTAATAAAAAATAAAGTCGAATAAGTTTATAATATATATATATATATATATATATATATATATATATATATATATATAGTATATATATATATATATATATATATATATATATACGTATATCCTACTTATATTATAAAGCAGGATGTTTGTGGGTGTGGATGTTTGTTCCTCTTTCACGCAAAAACTACCGAATGGATTTTAATGAAACTTTACAATAATTTAACTTATACATCAGAACAACACATGGGCTATAATTTATAAAGATGTTGTGTAAATTGTCCAAAATATAACGATAAGTGTCAAGTAAGAAGGAAAAAATATTTAATTTCTTAATTTCAAAAAATAATATTTGTCGTTACCTATTGTAGTGAATCTTTTTTTTGCTATGTTGTATTTTTTTTGTCTTTTTGTAAAATTTTGAATATATTTGAGGTTAATAGGTATAAATTTTTGCAATATATCCTCTGATAACGCAGTTTTATACTTATGCAAATTATATTTAAATGTGAATATGAAATCGTGATTATTAATGGCTATACACATATATATATCTCAAAAATATAGCATACTTTTAATCTAATAGGGAAGTAGACTTACGTGGGTGGAACCGCGGGGCGCTCCTAGCATAAATATATATACATATATATATATATATATACGAGTATATATATGTATATATATATATATATATATATATATATAGATATGAATAAATAAATATATATATATATATATATATATATATATATATATATATACATATATATATTGTTACGTTTCTAGACCTTTTCGTAAAACGGTTTTATTACTTATCCTTCAAGGATTCGTTTTATTGCATCAAATTAAAACACGGACTAATTTATTTTAGAAATATAATGCGACAACACTTTATTTATTACTTTATTTACAAGAGTATTTGTACTACTCAACACTTAGCGATGTTAACACGTCTATATTTGAAATCACACTCACTCACTGAGCTCTGGCAGAGCCTTTATATAGCAAAAAATGACGTCGTCTGGTAGCTTCGCGAAACTTCTGGGCATGGTGGTTGTACTTTACTTAACATGTAGCTATAGTTTGTTTGCATATACGACAATGCTGACTTGTGTGTTTTGCTTATGGTAACTATGTGTGGTTGTATGTATGAGTGTTCTGTGTGTTTTGCCTATGGTAACTATGAGTGGTTGTATGGATAAGTGTTCTGTGTGTTGTGTGGTTTTGTTTCTTCTTCTGCTATGTGTATATGGTTGTGTATACTTGTGAACCTGTTTAAATTTATTAGCAGCGAATACTTGCTTACAAGATCATTAAGAATAACATCTCTTAGCGTTTATATTGCTAAGTTTTTCGTTGTTGTTGCTTATACTTATTATTGGCACAGCCTCTAATGATCTTGAATATTCTGAAATATTCCATTTCCGTTAATTTGAATATTATCTGTATTGTGTTGACCAGGGTTGTAACATTTTGACAACTATAAATTAATTGCAGTGCTGCCAAGTACATATAGCTACATTGTCGTTTTATTTATATCTATCTCTAACCTATGTAACACTGCCGCCCACTTAAGCCTGTTCGACCCGAATAGGCATACAATCACCTGTTCCATAGTGCGCCAATCGTTCGAGATGTACTATCTTCATTTTCGACCTTGGGCTATTATGCTTCTGTATCCGGTATACAACGTCATTCACTCTCTTAATAACTGTATATAGGCCATCCCAGTGAGTCTGTAATTTTGGGGACAATCCTTTCTTCTGTTGTGGTTTATAAATTAAAACCAATTGTCCTTCCATAAATCCCTCCAAATTTGCTGCGCGGTCATACCTAGCCTTCATCTTGTCACTGACCATCTTGATTCTATTACGCACGAACTCATGCAGTTCGTTTAAGTCCTCCTTCTCTTGGGACGTAATAGCTCCTTCTTCTACAGTTGGCTTAACACCAAATTCCAAATCGCCAGGTAGTTTTAATTCCGTCCCGAAGATAATTTGGGCTGGCCTTCTCGATGTTGAGTCGTGTACAGCTGACCTGGTTTTCTTTATCTCATATAACTCGCACATTTCCCTGAATATGGCAGACTCGAAATTCCTTCCTTGGTCACAAGGTAATTCTATTGGGACACCATAGCGACATACCCAGTTGTTGACCAATGCATTTACAACTGTCTTTACTTCCTGGTTAGGTATAGCATATACCTCTGGCCATTTACTGAAATAGTCCATTACCACAAGTATATAACGATTTCCGGCTTCTGTGACGGGAAAGGGACCTGCTACATCCATTGCGATCCGCTCGAATGGTGCTCCTGAGTTGTATTGTTGTAGCTGTCCCCGGCTTCTTCTTACTGGGCCTTTGGCTGCTATGCACTGTGGGCAGTTTGCTATCCAGTTGGCTACGGCTTGTTGACATCCAACCCAATAAAAACGCTGCTTCAGTTTCTCAAGTCTTTTTGTTACTCCAAGATGACCGCCACTAGGTCCATTATGAAACTCCTGTAAAACTTCACTTATCTTGGAGTATGGCACAACTATTAAATTTGAAGTTGTTTTGCCATCTACACTTTCCCATACGCGGTATAAACATCCTTTTATTACCTTGAGACTGTTCCACTGAGTCCAATAAGATTTGGCGAGTGGGCTTTCAGCCGAAATTTCATTTCGGGATGGTCGTCTGTCTTCTTCTTTGGCCGCTATAATTTTTCTTAGTATGCCTTCGTCCCTCTGTGCCGCTGACCAGTCTTCATCAGGGCCGATGTGCATTAGCCGAACATCCACAACGCCTTCCTTTTTCTCGGTTCTAACACAATGTTTACACTCTAAACAGCAGGGTCTTCTCGAAAGAGCATCCGCATTGTTATGGTTTGTGCCCCTTCTATGCTCAATGCTGAAGTTGTAGCTCTGCAGGCGCTCAATCCACCTTGCTAGTTGCCCTTCCGGATTTTTAAACTGTAATAGCCATCTCAGTGCAGAATGATCGGTCCTTAATGTAAAGTGTTGACCATACAGGTACTTATGGTAATGTTTAATGCATTCCAATACCGTCTGAAGCTCACGTCGTATCACACAGTAGTTCCCCTCAGGTTTTGAGAGTATACGGCTATAGTACCCTATGACCTTCTCAGTGCCATTAAATACTTGGGATAGCACACCCCCTATGCCATAACCGCTCGCATCAGTATCCAGCACAAATTTTTCTCCAGCTATGGGATACGCTAGCACTGGTGCCGTACATAATAATTCTTTGATTTTCTGGAACGCATTTTCCTGTGGCTCGCCCCAATGGTATGGTCTCGACTTCTTTGTCAGCTCATGCAGACTTGCAGCTACACTGGCAAAGTTCGGCATAAAACGTCTGTAGTATGTACAAAGGCCCAAAGAGCTGCGCAATTCATGAAGATTTTTAGGTTGATGCCAGTCCCTTACTGCTTTTATTTTATCTTCATCTGTTGAGATTCCGTCTGCTGTAACACGATGCTCCAAATACTTTACTTCTTTCTGGAACAATGCACATTTCTTTAATCTGAGTTGAAGAACTTCTGCCATGTTTTTGAGGTGTTAATCAAAAGTTTTCCCCATCACGATTATGTCATCTAGATACACCAAGCATGTCTTCCAGTGAAGTCCTATCAATACCTTCTCCATTAGGCGTTCAAATGTGGCCGGAGCATTGCAGAGACCAAATGGCATGACTTTGAACTGCCATAATCCGTTACCGACACTGAAGGCAGTTTTCGCCTTCTCTTTCTCTGCAATCTCCATTTGCCAATATCCGCTCCGCAAGTCCAGCGTAGAGAACCATTTGGTACCAGCTAGTGTGTTCAAAGTGTCATCGATTCTGGGGAGCGGATAACTGTTATGTTCTTGGTTATGTCATTGAGCTTCCTGTACTGTACACAGAATCTAGTACTGCCATCTTTCTTTTTAACTAAGACTACAGGCGAACTCCAAGGACCAGAAGATGGCTCAATTACGCCATCACGCTTCAATTCACTTACAAGCTCTTTTACTTTATCTCGCTTTGCTAGGGGTACGCTTCTGGGTGGCTGTTTAATCGGCCTAGCTTCGCCTGTGTTAATTTCATGTTTAACCAATGCAGTTCTACCCTGGCTTCTGCTTCCCATGGCGAAGATACTGGCATGCCTTTTTAGTAACTGTTTGGCTTTATTTTTATCTGTCGCTGATAGACCTGCTACCCATTTCTCTACGTATTCTTCAAATTGTTCACGTTCTTTTGCCGACAAATTGGTAGGCTCTATCTTCTTCTCGAAGTTTTTTATTGCCTCTGCTGGAGTACACTGGCCAACATCGGAATTTTCTTTGATGACTTTTTCATGGTCTGACAAGTTAAGCACTCTTATAGGGACTATTCCTTCTTTACTAGTTTTCACTAGAGCTTTCGCTGTTATAAGCTCCTTCTTTAGATCTGCTGGTTCTACAACCCACAACCGATTGTCCTCACAATCTCCCTTCATCCGCGCCCATATGACTGTTTCAGACTGCGGCGGTAACGTCTGATTCTCAATAGCAAATACTCTTGTTACTTGCGGTTTGCTGTCATATCCAACATCAAGGGGTATTTCTACATTACGCCAAATCATCAGCTGTTGTCCCATATGTAGATTAATGCCATGGTTAATCATAAAATCGGCTCCAATAATAACCTCGTCGACAATATCGGCAACAATAAACACATGTCTCACGTTGATGTTGGCTATAGTCACCTTCACTTCAATCTTACCATAGACAGTGGCAGGCTCTCCAGTAGCTGTACGTAGCCATATATTTCTTAACCGCTCGCATTTCCCGTTTACTATATCGGGCCTTATTATTGACTGCGATGCCCCTGTGTCTATGAAAAGTACGTGCTTTTCCCCGTTGATGTGTCCGGACGCAGTGAGGTTTCTATTTTTCTGCTGTATCACTGATATGGAGATTGTGGGGCCCTCGTTTGTGAGAGCTATCTCTTGCCCCTTAGTGCTAGCTCATTTTAGTTTAACGGGGACTCTTGTGATGTTGTTTGGCTCACCCGTTTGCTGTTTCTTGGTGGGAAACATATCTACCTCTCTTCCTTGGTGCTTTACAGCTGCGCTGAAAATGACCGATCTTTCCGTAGTTAAAGCAGTTAGGCTTTTCTTTGTTAGCATTTTCTGCCAGCAGTTGTCGCATTGCCTCCTTAACGCTAGGAGCTAGGTTGTTATCCTCCTCAGACAAAACCTCCACATTCCGCACTTTACATATCTGTGGCTTTAAAACCATCCTTGCCGTCTCTTGAGCCAGCGCAAATGAAACAGTTTCAGCGAAAGTGGATTTCTGCGTAGCGCACACCGCCAGTTTAACATCCGATTGTCCTATAGTCGCGAATGCCGTTAACGAAAGCCTCAGTTTTAAAGTGGTCCAGGAACGGGTGACTCTTGCCTAGATATGTGAGCTGCACTAAGCGCTCGATTTCCATTGCGAAATCTTGTAGAGATTCGTTAGGCTTCTGAACTCTACATCGCAATTCCATTCTGTATAAATCGCGCTTGTGCTCACCACCATACTTGCGCTGCAATGCTGCCATTATTTCATTATAGTTGTTTCTGCTGCTTACTGGCACAGTCTCAAGTACCTCTGCAGTTGTACCCTTTAAGGACAAAATCAACTCTATGGCCTTTTCTTCAGCATCCCATCCATTTCTGCTAGCAACCGTCTCGAACTGGAATTTGAAGATGCCTAATGGTACGCTGCCGTCGAAGCATGGCGCTTTTATCCGCGCAGAACCTCCGCAACTGCTCGTACTGACCCGCCGCTACACTCCAGGTTATGCACTTTGTCCTCTAGAGCATGCAATTTCTCTTCGAACTCCTTTGCATGCTCCTCCAGCTCTGAGAATTTATTCTCAATAGAATCCACCCTCCTGTTAATGGCTTCAGAACCCTCTACCAGGGTCTCGTTCGTGGCTTTATTTGACTCCTGTATTTCGGCTACAAGCTTTTCCTGCATCTGCTGAGAGTTCTATTTTATTTCAGGTATTTCGGCTACAAGCTTGTCACTGTTGATCCTTGATGCCTCCTGCATCTGCTGAGAGTTTTGTTTTATTTCAGTTATTTCGGCTACAAGCTTTTCCTGCATCTGCTGAGTTTCGGCTACAAGCTTTTCCTGCATCTCCTGAGAGTTCTGTTTTATTTCAGTTTGTGCATAACTGGTTCCTTTTATCTGGATCATCACAGCAGCGAACATTGAATTTATGTCCATGCTGCTGGTAGTGGTAGGAGGGCATACCTGCACATCGTCTTTGTCCTCAAACTCGTATGTCCAGTATGTCCATGCCGCGATTCTTAAACTCATCTATCAGCCTCTTCTGCAGTTCAGCCTTGTTACCTGCAGTTGGCAATTCCAGCTTACTGAGCTCCTTTTTCAGCTGTTCAACTTTTAGCTCATCAAATTTCATGATTATTTATTTTAATTTTTTTTAATGTCGTTTTCTTTTTTTTTTTTCTTAAATTGCAGTGTCCTTTTAATTGTTTTTGCAATCCCACTTCTGACACCAATTGTTACGTTTTTAGACCTTTTCGTAAAAACGGTTTTATTACTTATCCTTCAAGGATTCGTTTTATTGCATCAAATCACACTAATTCTCTGAGCTCTGGCAGCGCCTTTATATAGCAAAAATGACGTCATCTGGTAACCTCGCGAAACTTCTGGGCATGGTGGTTGTATGGAGCTATATACGTGTGTTTGTATACATGACAATGCTGACTTGTTTGTTTTGGTTATGGTAACTATGTGTGGTTGTATGTATGAGTGTTCTGTGTGTTTTGCCTATAGATGAGTGTTCTGCGTGTTGTGTGGTTTTGTTTCTTCTTCTGCTATGTGTATATGGTTGTGTATACTTGTGAACCTGTTTAGCTTTATTAGCAGCGAATACTTGCATACAAGATAATTTAGAATAACATCTCTTAGCATGGCGTATTCCTTTTCCGTTAATTTGAATATTATCTACATTGTGTTGACCAAGGTTGTAACATTTTGACAACTATAGATTAATTGGTAGTGCTGCCAAGTACATATAGCCACATTGTCGTTTTATTTAAATCTATTTCTAATCTTTGTAACAATATATTTGTATATATGTATATAAATTTTAAAGACGAAAAAGTCTTCCTTTATTAAAATAAAAAAATGCCGAAACTCTAAACTTACATTACGGGGTTAAATTATAATTGAAGCAGTCGTTGGTTGCAGCTATGCAATCAAGTATTACTAACGATCACAAATAATTTCTCTTACAACTATGAATCAACGGATGTTGAAAATTATGTTTTTTCTCTTTAATAAATTTTTTCTAATATCAATTAAATTAGCAAGTATGTGCGAATAAGATAAGATTCATATCACAATATATTACCATAAGATTCACATTGCATGAACCAACTTGGTAGGTATTATGTATAATAAAAGGTTGATATTACAACGGGACACTTAGTCACCATAATTGGTTCCCAATTTCTGAAGAATATTTGGGAAACAATACAATCGTTTTTTTAATTATTTTCTAAGATTTATATGCAATGCTCAAGTACCCAACGAACAAAGTCGTTGCAATTATGATCACAACATATGACGGCCAAAAGTCGCATGGCCGTTTTTGATCACATCTTGAAGACATAGTAGAAAACACGAAAGTTTTAAGTTACCAAATAGTATAAGTATAGTATATATTGAAATAAGTATAGTATATATTGAAATAAGTAGTCTATTTATGAATTAAATATACTGTACAAATTATTATAACATTGACCACACAACCAAATTAGTCTACGTCCCATTGTGCGCATGACTGATTTGTGCTGTTTATCGGTCATAAAGCAAAAACAACATACCATCAACCATCGGCATATCGTTGTTGCTGATTTAAATTATTTGCGCAGGTACAGGCATACATACCTTCACACAATGTGTATAACGGGCA
The DNA here is from genome assembly GCA_963675445.1 of Linnaemya vulpina. Lineage (NCBI taxonomy): Eukaryota > Metazoa > Arthropoda > Insecta > Diptera > Tachinidae > Linnaemya > Linnaemya vulpina. The sequence continues at coordinate 56,318,641 of OY776280.1, read as the reverse complement.
CACAAGTGAGCTAAGGAAAAAAAACAACATGGTTTTTTTCTGTCGCCTGGTTGTGTATACTCATAATCATTCATTTGCCTATAGACGTATGCACACGTTGTAACTGTACTCATAAACAAAGCAACCACAGCAATGAATGCCTGCGTTGAGTGTGTGTACATACGTACATACATACAAATGTATGAAATGATACAGTAGCATAGTGATAGAGTAGAATAACAAGTTTAATTGCTGGTAGATTCATAAGAAAACATTCTGCTGCGTAGGAAAGGAATTTATAATGATAATTAAGTTGTTTACCAAAGCAGTAATGAATTGAGTTGCGACGCAATTGAAGAACATTCTGCTGCGTAAAGAATTTATCATAATAAGCAAGTATTGGCCAATAAAATGTTAGCTCGTATATAATGCTATGTAAAATTATAAAACGACAGTTAGGGAACATTTTGTTGTGTCACGAGTATAAAAGGGCACAACAGAATGAAATCGGGATCAGTTCTTGGGAAGCCATTTCAGAGGTAAGTCGTTTCTTGTGTTCCATTAAGTAGATTTATTAACATTTATCCTTTTTGTTGAGCCTAAGAGTGGGTTATTGATGAACCGTTTCTTAACCGTAGCGTCTCCTTACTAAAAACGTTGTTCATTACTCACCCATAAATAGTGACTCTATTTAATTCGGTTCGGTCGCGTTGTGGTGAGGTAATAACCAGCCAATTGGATTAACCTAATAGGAGCGTCTCCGTACTGGTTATGATATTGGTCATTGTGTTATTTGCCTAAGCCTTCGTTTGTTGAGCCTAGGAGTGGGTTACTGGTGAACCGTTTCCTAACCGGAGCGTCTCCTTACTGGAAACGTTGTTCGCTACTCACCCATAGCTAGCGACTCCATTCCATTCGTGCGAACCGTATTAGAGTCAGGAGCGTCTCCATGCTGGTATATAAACAAGTGTGTTGTTATATTTTTATATACTCAACAACCCTGGACGCCGCTGAGATCTACCCCAGCACCCAGCGGAAACGTGTCATTACAGTGGCGCCCTAGCAGGGACTTTTTAAAGTCTAAATAACAAAAACTCTAAATAACTTTTGAGAGAGAGAGAGAGAGAGAGAGAGAGAGAGAAATTTAAAAAGCGTTCTAGAAAAGTAAGGAAGCCAATTAGCAAGAGAATCAATAAAAAGATTGAACAACAGAAAAAAAACCCGAAACATGATGGAAGAAAACCCACAAAAAACTGGCGAAGTAATCACCTTGAAAACAGCATGGGTATACACCCTCAAAAAAGAGGAGCTCATAAATTACTTGACCGAATTTAAGCTAACAACAAGTGGGACTGTGGAAGACCTGAGAAAGCGGCTCTCCAAGTTCATCAACTGCGAGCAAGATAAAGCCACGACTGCGCGCCTATGGAAACTCCAACAGCGGCACGAGGCAGACAATCCATCTCCGCATCCGAATATCCAGCCACCGACACACTACATCCCGGCACCCTCATCCCATCTCAGCGAAAAATACGTCAACTCACCCGAACGTGACATCAACAGTCGGGTGATGACGATAGAGGTTGTGCGTAAGTGGGGTGTGAAGTACGATGGAGGCAAAGATCCAGTCGGCTTTGTAGAACGGGTAGAGGAGTTGACAGGTATGTACCAGATGGACCCTAACGAGGTCTTAAAGGTTTTGGCAGAGTGCTTCCGAGAAAAGGCCCTGGTGTGGTACCGCAACAATAATAAGAACTGGACCCACTGGGACGCATTCAAAGCGGACTTCTATAAGTTCTTCCTGCCTGCCAGGTACTTTGAAAAACTAGAAGACGAGATAAGAAAACATACTCAGCGCACGCGGGAGTCTTTCAAGGATTACGTCCTGGCACTGCAGAGCCTGACGCGACATGCAGACCTCACTCCGGAACAGAAGTTGGAACGAATCTTCCGAAACGCGCTGCCTGATTACCAGTGGTACATCCGCCGCCACGATTTCACTACCCTAGATGAACTAATTGACCTTGCAGACGAACTCGAGGGTATCCCTACCACAGCGAATCCGGGTAGAGGAGAGCACCACCGGTTGATGGTAGAAAAATCTACCTCCCGGAAGCGTGCCCGTCGCAAGCGTCAAAAAAAGGTGACGGAAACAGTGCCAGACAACCAAACGCGACTGGAGTGGGAAGAAAGTAAAATAAAAGCAAGCATCCTTATTGAGCAGAAGTTAGCCAAAGCCACAGTAGATACTGGGGCCACCCGCAGTTTTATTCAGCCACATGTGATGCGACAGCTTATTCGACGGCCCGTCTACACCAATGCAGACGTAGACATGATTCTAGCAGATGGCTCCAAGGCTGCCATCCGTAGGGCGCTGATGACCAAGGTAACGTTAGGTAAAACGACGACTAACGTTGAATTCCTAGTAATGGAAAAGGCCACCGAAGACATCATACTGGGTCTCGATTTTCTTCACGCATTCGACACATGTATAAGCTGTGCAGGTCTGACCGTCCATAGCCGCAGTACACAAGCCCTGACTACAGATGCCCCAGATCAGTGTGTGCAGGTAAGCGATGATTCAAAACCATCCACCGCTACAACCCCCGGTACGTATGTACGTTTAAACAACCTGGATGACCGCATCACCCACTTTTTGAATGACGAACTGTCAAAGTTTCAACGTATCAAGGGACTGGCGAATGTAGCCAGTCATAAGATAACAATGAGGGACGACCGACCGATAAAGATCAGGTATGCACCCCGCAACCCTGCCATGCAGGCAATCATCGACCAAGAAGTCAACAAGCTTATCCAGCAAGGTTGCACTGAACCATCCCACAACCCATACAGCTTCCCAATTACGCTGGTCAAGAAAAAGAACGGCACATGGCGCACATGCATGGATTTCCGGCAGTTGAATTCTAGATCCATACCAGATGCGTATCCATTACCCAGAATTGACACCATCCTGGACAGATTTCGGAATGCTAGATACATCAGCAGCCTGGACCTGAAAGACAGTTATTGGCAGATACCTATGCACGAAGATAGCAAGCAGTATACAGCATTCACCGTGGCCAGTAGGGGCCTCTACCAATGACGGGCTATGCCCTTCGGGTTACACTCTGCGCCCGCAACTTTTCAACGGGCCTTAGATCAAGTCATAGGACCGGCGCTAGAACCGTATGCGTTTGCATATTTAGACGACATCATTGTCATTGGTACCACCGTTGAAGAACATCTGAAAAACTTGAAGGAAGTTTTTAGAAGGCTACGTGCGGTCAACCTACGCATCAACCCCGACAAGTGTGAATTCTTCGCCGCCGAAACCAAATACTTAGGCCATATCGTCACCAAAGAAGGTATTAAGACCGACCCAGAGAAAGTAGCAGCGTGGTATCGCCGTTTCGTGCCTGAATTCGCCACTGTGTCACAACCACTCACCACACTCTTAAAGAAGGGACGCCATTGGAAATGGGGCAGCGAACAACAGCGGGCGTTTGAGGCCAAACTCACCGAGGCACCGGTTCTATCTTGCCCGGATTTCACCCAACTGTTCACACTGCAAACAGATGCCAGCGACTGCGGTTTGGGGGCAGTCCTGACGCAACAAATCGAAGGTGAAGAGCACGTCATCGCGTATGCCAGCCGCCATCTCAATAAGGCAGAGAAAAACTACTCGACCACCGAAAAGGAGTGCCTGGCTATCCTTTAGGGAATCCGTAAAATGCGACTATATTTAAAGAGGTATGTATTCGAGGTGATTACCGATCATTTGTCTCTGAAGTGGCTTAATGGGATAGACAACCCTACTGGTAGGCTGGCACGATGGGCCTTAGAGTTACAGCAGTACAATTTCACGGTCACCTATAGAAAAGGCAAACACAACGTAGTGGCTGACGCTTTGTCACGACAACCAGTGGAAGCGGCCAAGTTAGCCCAGGTAACAACACCAGCAAACAAATGTGCATGGCTGCATGGTTTACAGGAAGATGTGGCAAAAGCCCCCGAAAAATTTCCTGAATACGCTATCATCAACAGCCAACTTTACCGCCATTTCTCCCGGGAAACTGCCAACGAAGATAGCACTCCGTGGAAGTTATGTTTGGGAACACCCCTACGTCACCAGTTTATGGTGGAGGCTCATGATCAATCATCTGGAGGCCATCTGGGCATCAGAAAAACCATCCACCGCATCACCAGTAGATACTATTGGCCAAAGATGGTAAGAGACATCACCCGCTATGTCCGCAGCTGTGAGGTTTGCCAGAGGTATAAAGTCGCTCAACAACAACCAGCAGGTCACATGCTAACTAGAGTACCAGACGAGCCGTGGGCCACCGTGTGTGCTGACTATGTGGAGCCATTACCTCGAACCCGGCATGGGAACACTGTGCTGTTAGTATTCTTCGATAATTTCTCCAAATAGTGTGAGCTGATCCCAGCCAGAAAAGCCACTAGTGAGGTGGTAAAGAAGGCATTCAGAGAACGCATCCTGGCCCGTTATGGGGTTCCGAAGTTATTCCTCACCGACAATGGCAGCCAGTTTTCATCAGCAGTGCTACGAAAATATTTGGGTGATCTCGGGGTGAAACAACAATTCACCGCTCCATACACACCGCAGGAAAATCCGACAGAGCGTGCCAACCGTACCACCAAACAGATGATAGCCCAATTCTCCGGATCGAACCACAACCGCTGGGATGAGTTTCTCCCAGAAATTATGTTGGCAATAAACACCGCAGTATCGGATTCAACAGGGTACTCGCCGGCCTACCTGACACAGGAACGAGAGCTCAGACTACCTGGCACTGTCTATGATCAGGTGACGGTCGGAAAGGGAGCACTTGCAGTAACACCAACTGAACGCGCTAAAGAGCTACAGGAAATCTTCACCCTAGTCCGTTCGAATCTGAGTAAGGCCTCCAAGAGACAACAGTATCACTATAATTTGCGACGCCGACGCTGGCGACCGCAAATCGGAGACAAAGTATTAAAGTATATAGTACGACAGCATCCACTCTCAAAGGCGGGGGAAACTTCGCGGCTAAATTAGCACCGAAATTTGGGGGACCTTATGTCATCAAGGGATTTGTGTCCCCTGTAATAGCAGAAATCGTAGAATTGGCTACTAACAAAACTCGCACCGTTCACCTGAGCGACCTTAAACCTTTCATCGAACAAACAAATTAATTATTTTTCACCCTCTGTTTCTTCCGCAGTCAAGCATACGTAAAAAAAAAGAGAAAAAGGTTAAATAAGAAATCAGACAATGAGCCAAGAAAAGAAATTTGAGGCTTCAAGCCAGCGCTTCCGAAGACATCTGGAACAGGAACAAGTGAAAAGACGGCGTACAATTTTATTAGAAAATGAGGCTATCCCAGCGAAACATCGACCGAATCGGCCTAAGACGCAAGGTCCCGTACACCATCGGCAGATGACAACGCAAGCCCGCGAGGCAACTTCGAGTGGCACTCGGCACGCAACAAAACCGCCGCCTCCAACTCGCGCAACGTCGTCTCTGCCCACCGCGCAACGGATTATTGCAACACCACCGCCACCGCCTTTGGTCGATGTGCCAGTAACACCACCACCACCACCGTCGCTCGACGAGGTAGAAACATCACCGCCGCCTCCGCCGTGCTATCATGTAGAGACACCTCCTCCGCCTCCACCAAACGTAAACTCCGAGAGTCCGGCATCGGATGACGTCATCGTAGTGGAGGATAGCAGTTCAGAGACATCAACACTGCAAAAACTGTGGGAGTGGGGTGACATCTCGTGCAGCATAGAGGACCTCATCGACGAAATACGTCGCTCCTTCTATGGACAGAACGATGTCACGATGAGACACGCCCAACTTCACCACCCTTGCCTAGGTCAGAGTCAACTTTGGATGATGATGATGACAGCGAAAACTGGCCTACGCCACCACGGCACCAAGGCTTGGGAAAGGTGTCAATCACCGACACCCAGTAAGAGTATCTGGGATGCAAGTGCGTCGAGAGGTGCCTGCGAGTCCGGCTGATATTCCCGGGGAGACGCTTCCAACCGGCTCTGGCACCCGGAGACCACCAACCGCTGCCGCAAGATCTGTTGCGAGAAATCAACACACACCAGAGGTGGGAGCCAGTAGCAGAGGACGCAAGCCAACTCCCAGATACGCCTGGACGGGAGTGGTTTAGCCCACTGCGCAACATACAGTCACCGCCTCGGACCCTACATGACTTCATATCCGCCGACGCCGAAGATACAGAAACCTGCCTAGATGCCCCGGGAACATCACGTGATAGGCCATTTACCGCTCCACCAGACATCAACATCTCCGCCAGCGGGACAGTACGAGTGTGAGGAAAAGAGGAAGGCCATATGACGGCCAAAAGTCGCATGGCTCGTTTTTGATCACATCTTGAAGACATAGTAGACAACACGATAGTTTTAAGTTACCAAATAGTATAAGTATAGTATATATTGAAATAATTATAGTATCTATTGAAATAATTAGTCTATTTATGAATTAAATATACTGTACAAATTATTATAACATTGACCACACAACCAAATTAATCTACGTCCCATTGTGCGCATGACTGATTTGTGCTGTTCATCGGTCATAAAGCAAAAACAACATACCATCAACCATCGGCATATCTTTGTTGCTGATTTCAATTATTTGCGCAGGTACAGGCATACATACCTTCACACAATGTGTATAACGGGCACACAAGTGAGCTAAGGAAAAAAAACAACATGGTTTTTTTCTGTCGCCTGGTTGTGTATACTCATAAGCATTCATTTGCCTATAGACATATGCACACGTTGTAACTGTACTCATAAACAAAGCAACCACAGCAATGAATGCCTGCGTTGAGTGTGTGTACATACGTACATACATACAAATGTATGAAACGATACAGTAGCATAGTGATAGAGTAGAAAAGCAAGTTTTATTGCTGGTAGATTCATAAGAAAACATTCTGCTGCGTATGAAAGGAATTTATGATCATAATTAAGTTGTTTACCAAAGCAGTAATGAATGTGAGTTGCGACGCAATTGAAGAACATTCTGCTGTGTAAAGAATTTATCATAATAAGCAAGTATTGGCCAATGAAATGTTAGCTCGTATATAATGCTATGTAAAATTATAAAACGACAGTTAGGGAACATTTTGTTGTGTCACGAGTATAAAAGGGCACAACAGAATGAAATCGGGATCAGTTCTTGGGAAGCCATTTCAGAGGTAAGTCGTTTCTTGTGTTCCATTAAGTAGATTTATTAACATTTATCCTTTTTGTTGAGCCTAAGAGAGGGTTATTGATAAACCGTTTCTTAACCGGAGCGTCTCCTTACTAAAAACGTTGTTCATTACTCACCCATAAATAGTGACTCTATTTAAGTCGGTTCGGTCGCGCTGTGGTAAGTTAATAAGCAGCCAACTGAATTAACCTAATAGGAGCGTCTCCGTACTGGTTATGATATTGGTCATTGTGTTATTTGCCTAAGCCTTCGTTTGTTGAGCCTAGGAGTGGGTTACTGGTGAACCGTTTCCTAACCGGAGCGTCTCCTTACTGGAAACGTTGTTCGCTACTCACCCATAGCTAGCGACTCCATTCCATTCGTGCGAATCGTATTAGAGTCGTAGAGCGTCCACACGAATTATATACCTAACAGGAGCGTCTCCATGCTGGTATATAAACAAGTGGATCGTCTCGAAGCTAATTTTAATCCACTCGCGAGTTAAATCCTCTGCCGCCCAAGAACTGTTTCACATTTTCTGTTGAGGATAATATAGTTAGAATAAATATTTCTGTTAACTACAATCGTTGTGTTGCTATATTTTTATATACTCAACAACCCTGGACGCCGCTGAGCTCTACCCCAGCACCCAGCGGAAACGTGTCGTTACAAACATATATTTGTGTTTCGTTAAACAAACACAGACGGATCGAAGATTGATAACCAATCGGGTCGAAGGATTCTGCCACATAGATCGTAATATTCGTAAAAACTTCCACTTGCCAGATCACATTACAGTATTTTAGACTAAGATCACGGCTATTACGGAAGGGATAAAAAGATTAAAAGAAATCGATAACAGATTACCAGTTCGTATATTCGCGTATAGTTATATATGTTGTTGATTTATTCTGTTATTTCAGAAAGCAATATAGAAATAATGTTATCAACGTTTAATAGTTTCCATCCAGATATTAAGTTTACAATTGAAAAAGAAAGTAACTCAAAACTTTCATATTTAGATACAGTAGTAATAAAAAGAAATAATTGCTTGTTAATAGATTGGTATAAGAAATCAACTTCTAGGAGAATGATTATAAATACAGCTAAAAAGAAGAATATTATCAGTAAGTGATATTGAGTTTCATAGTAAAAATATAAAAATTGTTAGAAATATATTAGTTAATAATAGTTTCCCTAATTACTTAATTTGCAAATTAATAAGACAATATAGATATAACAGAAGGAATGTAGAAGTTTCTTCTAAAACAAAAATCTATAAATCCTTAACATATGTACCAAAAATGTTAGAAAGATTAGAGAAATCTAAAATCTATGATAATAAGAAATATAGAATGGCACATAGAATGTATGAAACTGTAGGTAAATTATTTAGTAAAACAAAAGATAAAATACAACTTTTAGATAAATCAAATATAGTTTATCAAATTTCTTGTAGTGGTAATGGTAGTGAAAATTGTGATAAAATATAGGTGGGAGCAACTAAAAATAAATTTAAAACCAGATTAGCTGGTCATAGACCAGATCAAAAATATAGAAACAATATTTCTTCACAAAAAACAGCATTAGTATCTCACCGTTTAAAGTTTAATAATTTTCCAGATATTAATAATGCCTGAATTTTAAATACAGAGAATAATTATAAACGTAGATACATATTAGAAATGCTACATATTATTAATGTTCCAATAGATAAGAGAATTAATTTTAAGACAGATAGAGCTAATGTTGCTCATACATATAGATATATATTAAATAAAAACGGAAATTAAATTATAGGATATAATAATATTTTTGTTTGTAATATTATTCATTTTTTCGTTTTGACAAAAAATATTTTGTTTGTATTTGTGAATTGTTTGTATATGTTAAATTGAAAAAAGAAAAACATTTGCTATTAATTGTGTGCTAGTTCTTTTTTCCCAAAATCTTACTAAGAAATTCAATGTGATCAATTGAGGGGTTTGAGCTACTTCCTATGCGCATTTCACTGGGGCTAATGCAGATCATCAGGGAACATTTTTTAGAATAACTAAAGACATTTATTTCAAACTTCCACTTTACAAAGTGAGAAGCTTTGAAAACAAATATCAAAGTCACAACAATTGATCACTTTGAATTTTTTAGTAAGATTTTGGAAAAAAAGAGCTAACACATAACTGAAATTAAAGAGTTTAAAAAACCCCCAAAATATATACTGATAAACATTTACTTTTAAATTACATATCCCTGAAGGAGCTAGACAAAGAATTGGCGATATATTGGAATAAACACATATGGGGTATTCACACTTTGTGCTATTTAGTCATATTGTCATAAAGTTATAAAATTTTAGACTACTTCAAAAAAAGTTGTTGTTGTGCTGCATATAAAAAAGTCATAAAATAATAGCACTATTTCAGGTATGTTTTTGTGTTGTCATAAAATGCTCTCTTATGACTATATGACTAAATAGCACGAAGTGTGAATACCCCAATTATAATATGTATTCTTATAATATGTTTTAATGAGATCATTTTAACATAAGTTTTTGGGAAGAATTTATTGAATTATATAAAAGCCTGCCACAATTGTGAGGAAAAAAGTCAGATTTATAACACAATAAGCAATTAAAAACTATTGAGTACAATATATTAAATTTTATCTTCGTTTTCCTCCTCTTGTAATTGTACTTCATTGATAACCATTGCCACTACAACATTCCGCTTCATTGACATGCTTTCGCTTCAAAAATTTCTGCGTGCTGAACAGCAGCATTTTTGCTGCTAGATTGAATAGCATTTTTTATTTTATTCAAAAGACTTAGTTATTCAAAATAGTAATTAATCTTAATTTCAAAATCTGTAGAAGAAATTACAGATTTGGAACATCAGTAGCTGAAACTAAATTCATATGAATGGTTAAATAAGAATTTAACAGTTGACTTTTGGGTATATGTATATGCATGCAAAATGCACTAAATGAAAATCCCTTCAATGAATTAACTACTTTTTCAATGAAAAACTAAAATTCGAAATGGAATGATGTAAACACTATGAATTCTCTACTTTATATTCGGCAAATTATAAAATATCAATAATCTCATTAAAAAATGTGATAAAAAAAATATATATATTATAATGATATATCGAACGAATCTTCAGAAGCTGAAGAATATGCAATGGATGACGTATTCAATTTATAGTTTTAAAATATGTAACAGTAGAACTTCCCTATAGTGAATCTCTACGGGGACAAACAATTGTTTCACTATATAGAAACTTCATTATACAGAAATATTTTTTGTTTCTTTGTTATTTATTTAAAATAATCAGGTATTTTTGTTTGAACCACATTTTTCCATTTTTCTTTATCAATAAAAGCTTCAATTGCATAAAGACATTTAAATGTATTTATCGAAACGTTGCTCTCCATCTTCAAAAAAGTTCGAATTACATCAAGTAAAGAGGAAACTTGTTCTAATGTAGGTGATGTTTTATTAATAATTGTCATTACTTCACCACCTTGTTCCTCTTCATCGTCACCTGATATATGTAATCTGTTGTAATCCACGACTTTCTAAGACACTGCTTAGAATATCTTCATCGGACGGAATGCCCATGGTTTGGTACATCAATATCTTCAAATGATGCATCGATGTTAGCTACTTTTCTAAATGAAGCCTGTTGAACAGCTAAATCTGATAGGGGGAAAAAATCTTCTTCATCCCAATTCCTAGGTTGAATCTGCATGTCATCTTTTGAAAATCCTGCATTTTCGAAACAGTTTCCAATAGTCTCTGGTTTAACATAGATATTCCACACTGTGCTTAAATTTCGAATAGCTTGTAGCAAATCTATAGCTATTACAGGTTTGCTTTCTTCCATTTGTTTTCATTTTCATATTTTGGGAATCCCAAAAGTATTATTTATATTCCTTATAGTGTTGCTAACAGGTGTAAAATAAAGCTGCTAAAAATAGTTCACTCTATGGAGACAAAAACACACGTAAAATGTATTTTTGTTTCCAAAATTTTGTTCATTGTAAAGAAAAATTCACTGTATGGAAATTCATTATACGGAGATTAAAATACATTGAAAGTGGAACGAAAAAGCTGTGTTCTTGATTTTAGTTCATAATAAGGATAATTTCATTGTGTAGAAGTTCATTATAAGGAAGTTCGACATTAATAGTCATTTATGGTTGAAGTTACTTTGATTTTTTGTTAATATTATAATAATTCAATGTTATATTGAATTTATTGATACCTTTCTTAAAAAAAAAACCTTTTATATATGAATGTACATATACTTCATTATATATTCTGTTACTTTTTAATCAGTTTGTTTCTTTGATATGGTGTTTAGAGGGAAGCATTATGAATAATACATTAACTAAAGTGATAAAAGTTAATACAATTAAAATTTTTTGCAATATTTTTTGGCAGTTTAGGATTATTTATAGCATTTTTTAACATTATGTTAAAGCCGATATAGCTGTAAAATATATTTGAATATGATAATAGCAAAACCCAAACTTCGCCAACGTACATGTCTGCTGATATGTATGCCTGTCTAATAGCCTTATAACAGAATATATCTGTATGCGGCGGCATACAGTAAAACGTTGTGGCTGCCAGCTACGTAAGTTTTACAAGCAATATATTTCACTTTTTTAGTTTTTGCGATTAATGCTCTTGCAATATATTTCGTGTTATAAAAATGTGATGTAATGTATAGACATATAGGTATTACCATTTTTTTAACAGTTTTTTAGTCGAGAATCTTTATAAGTAACGGCGGCAAACATATGCTATCGCCGTTTAGCCTAAAGACCTCGTTCAACTCAGATCTCTAGAGCTACTCCATGACAACACAAAAACATACCTGCAAGGGTGCTATTATTTTATGACTTATTTATATGCAGCACACAACTACTTCCTTAAACTGGTCTAAATATTATGACTCTGCCAATATAGCACACGGTATGATTACCCCATCCGTAATATACATTGTGTTGGTGACTCATTTTCGGAAAGTTAAAAGTTTTTATATCTGAGAAAATGGCAAATTTTATGCAAGACAGTGTTGTGAAGTATGCCTGCTCTTGCGGTATCTTAAATCCCATAAGTAAGTTGTTCTTCTGTCGTCATTGTCCTAAGCTGAGGTGTGGTTTCTGTGCATGCCACGAAGTGAGTAATATCATGTTGTTCAATAACAACCGACTTCTAATATATGTATGTTTTTTAAGGTTGATTCGCATTTCTGCTCAAATTGTTTAGAAAATATCCCGTCTTCAGAGGTGCGTCATAAGAAGAATTGTTGTGCAAATTGCTTTGATTGTCCATGCTGTCAACATACGTTATCGGCTCGAGCCGCCACTGTGATTATTCCAAAGTATAAATGGCATCATATTTGTAGGTTATAACATGTCCAAATTACAATTGTTTGTTTTAGGAAGCAAGATGATGTCAAAGATGTTGAATCTAAACAGGATGCTTCTAAGGTTATTACAAAAAAAATGTACTATTTGTCCTGTGTGGCATGCCGTTGGACTTCAAGAGATGTGGGGATTCCTGATCAATCTGTTGGTAAGATCCCGTCGAATATTACATAGTATCATATTAGCTATAAAACCATTCTGTTGCAAATTTTTTTTTTTTAATTGTGTGCCGTCAATTTTCAAATATTTTATCAATGTGTAGTACATGCTACAAATAATGCGAGAACGATACCCACATAAGTTTACATACATACGAGTACGTATTGTTGGCTTCATGTAAAAATCTCACTCTACAGGTGAAGGGATAAAGACCATAGAAACTTAGATCCTAATAGAAATTTTTATTATAAATTCGCAAATACATGAAACCACAATATATTATGTACAAATATGTATGTATGTTGATCGCGGATATACTTACTAGAGCTGTACGGAACTGAATCAAACGCTCATTTTTGACAAGAACCTCTAATCAAACCCATGTAATTTAAATGGGTTTGATTAGAGGTTCTTGTCAAAAACGAGCGTTTGATTCAGATCGGTACAGCTCTAATACTTACATAGATATCATACTGATACTGAGAATGACAGTCGACTTCAAATCGTTTGATGTTCCATGAGACTTGTCGAATATAGGTATAAATACAATTGCGCCTAACGACGAACTTGTCATCATGAATTCGTTGCGATATGTGTTGTAAGTAGAGTTGTACCGAACTGAATCAAACGATCGTTTTTGACAAGAACCTCTAATCAAACCCATTTAAATTACATGGGTTTGATTAGAGGTTCTTGTAAAAAACGAGCGTTTGAGAGCGTTTAATTCAGTTCGGTACAGCTCTAGTTGTAAGTCTGTGTTCATACGAGTCATGTCTTGTTGACAAGATTCTTACTTTTTCTTCTCTGAACTTTTATTGGTGTTCACACAATTCATGTCTTGTTGACTATATGCGCATATAGTTGTGTACCATTTTGAAACTACGAATGAGGAAGCAAAACGTGGCATAAGGACTCCTTACTTATCCTCTCGTCCCTCTCGCCTATAAAGTAGTAATCATGTCAATTAGAGCTGTACCGAAATGAATCAAACGCTCTCAAACGCTCGTTTTTGACAAGAACCTCCAATCAAACCCATGTAATTTAAATGGGTTCGATTAGAGGTTCTTGTAAAAAACGAGCGTTTAAAAGCGTTTGATTCAGTTCGGTACAGCTCTAAGTTCGATTCAGTTCAGTACAGCTCTAATGTCAATAAAACATGACTCGTGTGAACACAAACTTTGATTCTTGCTCTTCCAGTATATTATACATATTTATGTTTTAAAAAGAAAACAAATAATTATAAAAAAAAATTAAAAGATTTGATAATTGTCACTCCTTGTTTAGTTGGAAAGATTTTTATAATAAAGAACAACAAATTGTTTATAATAAAAAGTATTTTCAGTGAAATATATTAAAATCAAAAGGTATCTATGTATATAAACATATATATTTATTTAAATATATATATTTATATAAATATATATATTTATATTTATATAAATATATATATATATATATATATATATATATATATATATATATATATGTATATATATATATATATATATATATATATATATATATGTATATATATATATATATATATATATATGTATATATATATATATATATATATATATATATATGTATATATATATATATATATATTTATATAAATATATATATTTATATAAATATATATATTTAAATAAATATATTTGTTTATATACATAGATACCTTTTGATTTTAATATATTTCACTGCAAATACTTTTTATTATAAACAATTTGTTGTTCTTTATTATAAAAATCTTTCCAACTAAACAAGGAGTGACAATTATCAAATCTTTTAATTTTTTTTTTTTATAATTATTTGTTTTCTTTTTAAAACATAAATATGTATAATATACTCGAAGAGCAAGAATCAAAGTCTGTGTTCACACGAGTCATGTTTTATTGACATTAGAGCTGTACTGAACTGAATCGAACTTAGAGTACATATATGTTTATAATAAATATGAAATTTATTTGTTGGGTGGTTAAGCAATGTCTATATGCATTTCATTGGCGCTTCTTACCAAATCGTCAGTAGACTTCAACCACAATTTTGCAAAGTTTCAAACTTGTCAACTTATTAAAAGACTTCCAAAAGCCATCTGAGTATTATGTTAAATAATTTAACTATAAAAATTCACAAACGATTTCAAAAAATCACATTATAATAAGTATAGCAGGCTATGAAACTTATACAAACCAAACCCAACAAACAACTTTTATTCGATATGACTCTATTTTATTTTTCTATACCCTTATATTTTATATTTTAGTTTATTAACAATGTTTATAATAAATTTTTTTTGCTTGAATACACGTTTTACCCTTTGAAAATATATCTTAATTTTTAGCTACTGGGGCATGGCCTGATAATGAGTGCCCATATCAGACACGTTTTAATGCTTTGGCTGAGTACTATCAAGTCCTAGTGCAACAAGTGAAGCAAGAGCGACAAGAGTATTTAAGACGTAAAGCACCGAAAGCCCACAAGTTTCCAACTTTAACGGATCGTACCGGGCTAACTGTTTCCCTAATACGTCGACAAATGGGCTGGTCCGATCAAAACACACAAAAGGCTAAACCAGTTCACATAGCACGAGCGCAAGAAAGTGAAGATGTAGGTGAATTATCTGATAGCATTTTCACCCGGAAAATTAATTTAAGAAACAGTAAGTAAAGTTGGAAACGTAGAACATGGAAAGAACGTAATATTTTAAAATATTTATAGTTACTACTATTCAACAACGTCATAATCAACCATGTGAGCAACCAATTTCTATAAATAACCTTTATCCACAAAGACGTTGCATGTGGATTAAACGTTCTTTACGTTGTAGAGAGTGTGAACATAACGTCATTAAACCAGAGTATCATCCGACTTCGATCAAATATCGCATACAGCTTTTTGCCAGCTATCATGTTCCTGATGTACTTTTGGTCAATTGTGAACAACCCCTTAAGGCTGGTCATACAAATTCGATTACACTAAAACTAAGCAATCCTACAATGCATGATATGGACATACAAATTGAAGAGCTGCCTTCAGTTGAGAAGGAATTGCAATTGATTGAAGAGTTTAAGCAGTCGTGCACTTTTAAAGACACTTCTTTGTTAGGTACAACAGCTATGGACTCTTTGAAGAATTTGGCTGGGTACCCTAGTTTAACGGGTTCTAATAGTTTAACAAATGCCTCGTTGGTTAGACACAGTTTCATACATGAAGAGCCTCGAATAGTTAAGCAAAAAGTAAATTCAAGAATAATACCTTTAGAAGAGAAGTTTGTTTTAAATTTGCGGGATGATTCGAAGGAATTTGATGAGGAACCCCCATTATCCCAAAAAGAAGAAGCGAAGTATGATCATAGACTTTCATTATAATAATAATAACACTATATTCTAAATTTTTGTTGCAGATTTATTGTTTGGCGCAAGTCCAATAAAGTATTAATACGTTTAGAATTTACCCCTGAAGCTGATTTGAAGTCGGGCGAAGATGTCTATGTTGGTTTTAACCTCCTATACACATATGTCAATACCGTAACAAATACCTCAGAAAAGAAAGAGCCTAATAAACATAATTTAAATTGCCGTATATACGTCAAAGTTGGATCTATCGAAGGGTAATACACACAGGTTCCACTATCTTCCTTTATTGATTAATTTAATAAATTCATGTATTGCCTGAAAGAGAAAGTAAAAGATATAATAATTGTAATAAAAGTATTCTCAAAATAGACTGCCTTTTATTTGCGATCTAATGAGAGGTTTTGTGTGTAAAACAACGAATGATATTCGAAAAACAAAAGTACATAAATAAAAATAAAAGGGTCAGCTAAACACAAAACAAAAGGGTCAGGGTAAACATTTAGGTACATTATTACAACTTGCTGTTATCTTAAAGTGAGATTTTATTGGTCAGATAAACACATTTTCATTATTACAACTTTCCTTTAATCTTAGTATGTGCGGTATATTAAAGGCAAGTTCGACTTTGCGATAAGTTTTACCAGAAGGATTTATGTTTATATTACCATATTTTCTTATTTTTTAATATGGTAGCAGCAAACATAGGTCTTCTTTACTTGAAAAGTTTTTTGTCCGTCTTCTCACAGCTCGCACGATTGTTTCCTTAGATGCTGACATATTTTATTTTATAACACAAAGTTATATTTTCACAAATAAAAGATGCAATTATTTTTAAAAGGTAAAAACAAGTGTGTCGTTGCCACTACAATTTTTCGCGATCTAATTAATCTATCAAAAGTAGTCGGTAATTGCTAGTGGTATTGCCAGGCAATAAGAAATACATTTAATATTACCGGCAAGTTGTAATAATGAAAAGTTGCTACTGGCCACTTTATCGACTTGTTATGCTAACGTTAGCATTTATTAAAATTATTATATAAGACTTCAAAATTATAGGTTAAATTTAAAAAGCTGTTGCTTTATTGAGTAATAAAAATGTAATAATATAATTTAAATTCTAATCATTTTTTCATATAAGACAACAAAATCATAGAATATATAATTTAAATAATAGTCCAGAAAACAAACAAGTGTTAACGCAATTTGGAGTAAAATAAATTTTCAACACTCCTCCTCAAATAAGTAAACGCCAGATTTTTGCCTAAAGGTTTCAAGCTTTGTTTTCGGTAATGGCTTTGTTAGCATATCTGCAATCATTTCTTCTGAGCAACAATACTCACAGCTTATTATGTTCTTGTCAACATAATCTTTCACAAAATGATATTTTGTGTCTATATGCTTTGAGCGATTGCTAAGCTTTTCATATTTTATCAAGTTCAAGCAGCTTCTGTTGTCTTCATACATCTTTGTTGGAATAGTTTGTTCGCATCCTAAATCAAACAATACGTTTCGAATCCATACGGCTTCCTTTGAAGCTTCGGATAATGCGATAAACTCTGCTTCTGTTGTGGATAAGGACACACAAGTTTGTTTCTTACAAGCCCAACTCACTGCACAATCATTAAACATAAATATATATCCAGAGTTTGATTTTCTATCAATTTTGGATTCTGCCCAGTTGGCATCTGCATAGCCGACTAATATGTTTTTGTTATTGGAAGTTGATTTTAAATTTAAATACATTTCAGATGTGCCCTTCAAATATTTAGCGATACGTTTTAACTCATTCCAGTCTTCATTAGTAGGATTACAAGTTTTTCTAGCCAAAATGGAAACACTTGCAGATATGTCAGGTCGTGTATTAACAGAAATATACAGCAAAGATCCCAATAAACTTTGATATTCATCATTTCGCAGCAATAACTCAGAATCTGCTTTTCCATAAGATGGATCAAGAGGGACTTTCGATTCTTTAGCATTCTCCAAACCGAATTTCATAAGTAACTGCTCAACATATTGCTTCTGCCTTATTTTATAATCGCCTTTATCAGTTTTATGGATTTCCATACCAAGGTAATGTGAGATGTTTCCAAGACTTTTCACTTTAAACTCTTTATTGAGCATATTATAGACATTTCTTATTTGTTGGATATTCTTTGATGCAACCACTAAGTCGTCAACATAGATTAAAATGTAAGTATCTTCCCCATTGACGAACTTGTGATACAAACATTGATCAGCTTTACTTTGAATAAAACCATCATTGATTAAAACGTTGTTAAGAGCTTTATTCCAAACGTTTGCGGCTTGTTTAAGACCATAAATACTTCGCTTTAACTTGCACACCAATTTTTCATTTTTCTCAATGAAACCAGGAGGTTGTCTCATGTAAATATTTTCCTTCAGATGACCATTCAAAAAAGCACACTTTATATCCATATGTTCTACGTGCATCTTTCTAGCTGCAGCAACAGATAGTAAAATACGAAAAGTTGACTGACGTATAACCGGTGCAAAAACCTCATCATAATCAAATCCATATTTCTGCTTAAAACCTTGAGCAACCAAACGAGCTTTAAATCTTTGGATCTTGCCATCAATACCACGTTTAATCTTGTACGTCCATTTACATCCAACTATATTCGCATCTTTAGGAGGTTCAACCAAATCCCAAGTTTGGTTCTTTTTGAGGGAGTTAATCTCTTCCTGCATTGCGGAGCTCCATTGCATCTTTTGTTGAGACAAAACGGCTTGCTTGTATGTTCTTGGTTCGGAAATATCATTTGACTCCACCATGTTGGTAAATTTCACAGGTGGAATACCCTTATTTGCTCTCGCTGAACGTCTTACAATTGGTTCTTCCCTCACTGTGTTGTCACTAAAATATTCCAGATCATTATTAATACTGCAAAAAGAGTCGTCATCGTTTTCATTATTGATATCAACATATGTATCATCATTTTCAATATCTTCACCATTGTTTGTTGATATACTAATTTCTAAACTGGTTTTGTTTTTATTTAAATAATCACCAGCTTTAGAATTCAAAACAGTTTTCGAAACAACGAATTTATAATCTCTGCTAATATATACTTTATTATCTTTAGTATTGACAAAACGTAGACCTATAGAATTCTCATCATATCCCATAAAAGTCAGTAGTTCAGCATTATCATCAAGCTTTCTTCTTTTCACTTTAGGTATTAACACGTATGCTTTAGAACCAAATATTTCAAAATTACTTATGTCCGGTTTTGTTCCCGCCCATCTTTCGTATGGAGTACACAATAATGAGCTCGTAACAGTTCTATTTTGTAAGTAATTTGCGCACATGATAGCTTCACCCCAATAGACATTTGATAAACCAGCTTCAGCAAGAAGACAACGAGACATCTCAACAAGGTATCTGTTTTTTCTCTCAGCCACTCCGTTTTGCTGTGGACTATACGGAACCGTAAATTGCGATTTAATACCATATTTTTGTAGAAAATCTATCATATCTTTCGACTTATACTCAGCCCCATTATCAGATCGTATAATTTTAGGAATTTTTCCAAATTTGTTTTTAACCATTTCAACGTAAGATTTAATTCTATCAAAGGCTTCGTATTTGTTGTTCAATAAGTATATTACAGTATAACGGCTATAGTCGTCAATCATTGTTAAAAAATATCTTTTTCCACCAGGTGTAACCGTTTGCATTGGACCACAAATATCTGAATGTACCAAATCAAATACTCTCTCAGTTTTACTACAAGACTTCTTAGGAAATGGTGCTCTATTTAGTTTACATCTAGCACATATATCGCATGTTTCGCGAATTCCACAATCTATAATTTTAAAATCTTTTGAAAGCTTACCAGATTGCATTGCTTTAACTGCATTTATATCTCTGTGCCCAAAAATTTTGTGGTAAAAATGTTGACAATTATTTTGACTGCATGCCACCAAAGCTTCTTCCCCACTATGTTTATCAAGTTGATATAAATTATCAACACACTTAACAATGCCAACCACGACATTATTCAAGTCCAATATTTTGCAAACTGGTCCATAGAATAAAACTTTGAAACCAACGGCAGACATTTTCTTCACAGATAATAGGTTTCCTCTGAACGACGGAATATACAAAACATCATCAACGGTAACGGTTGTTTGAACGCCTTTTTCATTCACCATCCTTATTCTACAGGAACCTATACCCTCAGAGAATACAAAATTACCATTTGCTACCGTAACTCTCTCACGCCAGGTTGAATCAAGTTTAATAAATTCTTCTGCAGAACTGCAAATATGACAAGTAGCGCCAGAATCTATAACCCATTTACCATTTTTCGCATTAAATACAAAACAATAACTTCCACAAGCTTCAACACTCTTAATGATTTTCGTATTTTTGTTACTTGATTTGTTATTCTTATACTTCCAACAATCTTTTCGGATATGCCCAACGCCATGGCAAAAATGACATATAATTTTCTTCGTATTATAACCTTTATTTTTAATATTGTTGGAAACCTTCAATACAGTATCTTCATGTAATTGTTTTCTTTTATGTTTTTCATTCTCCTCTAGCAATTTGTTTTCAACTAAAACCATCGTAAGATCCTTCTCATCCCTTACCTCAAGTGCCGTAATTAAAAAATCATATGAACTCGGCAGACTACTGAGAAGCATGGAAACCATCCACGACTCAGACAGTTTTTCTCCAAGGGATTGTAATTTTGAAAATAGCAACTTCATTTCAATTATATGTTTATCCATTTCGCCACCAGATTGAAGTTTTAGTTCACATATATTTCTCATCAATCTTACCTTATTGCTCAAGGTAGACTTTTCGTGATAATTCTTTAATATTTCCCAAGCTTCTTTTGCATTCTTGGTGCCTGCAATTCGGAAAATTTCCGATTCATCTACAGCTAAGCCAATCAAAATTGAAGCATCAGCATCTTGCTCTTTCCATTTTTTATCTGGATTTTCTGGTACTTCTTTTTCAATGATGTCCCAAACCTTTTCCTTCTTCAGCAACAATTGCATCTTGTACTTCCATAATTCATAATTGTCCTTATTCAGCTTTGTCATCAAAAGCTTTGCATCAGCCATTTTCAATAATTCAAAAAAAAAAATTTACAACGGAAGTACGCTCAATTCAATCAGAAAAGATTGAATAATATTCAGAGTATTCAAAAACGAAAGATTTATAACGCGGAGGAAAATGGAGGACCCATAACCTATTAAAATTATTATATAAGACTTCAAAATTATAGGTTAAATTTAAAAACCTGTTGCTTTATTGAGTAATAAAAATGTAATAATATAATTTCAATTCTAATCATTTTTTCATATAAGACAACAAAATCATAGAATATATAATTTAAATAATAGTCCAGAAAACAAACAAGTGTTAACGCAATTTGGAGTAAAATAAATTTTCAACAGCATTTACTACCACCAACTTTGTCGTCAAGTTGGTTAACACGGTCTCAAGGAAAGTGTTAACCGCAGATTCGTCCCTGTATTATTTTATTGAATATTATTTAGCATTTTATTGAAATCGCATTTATATTATTATTATTAAGAACCATTAACAGCAATGTATACTTATGGACGCACATATATACATATGTATATACTATTTAACATAAAACATGTACTTGAATATTATAGGTCTTTCTTTTCTTTTTGGTCAAAGTCCGGTAAAGTGAGAGTAAGCGTAATTTCTCTCAATAACAGACGTAAATGCCGAAAAGTACAGGAACGCTAAAAACCAAATATTTTACTGCAAAATAAAACATCTGTACATTGGCAGATCATTGCGTTTGCTTTACATATTTGGATTGTTATCTTTCTTAAGACCTTCTATCATCAGTTATAAAACGTATGAAACATATATAGCTTTATTTAAGAAGATGGAAATACAATAATGCTTTGAAAATAATATACACACATTTCAAGGCTTCAATTAAATAAATTAAACTAAATATATATTACACTGGTTTACAGCCAATAATACCAAGAACGCCACATGCCTGGATAAAATAATTGGGACCTTCTGAACACGAAAAACGCTGTAATTTTTTTCCTAAGTACCGTTTTTTAGATAACGGTACTTTTGTGTTTTTCCGTGTATGGTCCCACTCAAACTCTTTTGAAGCCCAACCGAAAAGTCCGATCGAATTAAATCGCATATCGTTGAAAAAGTAATTGAATGCCTTTTCCGTCGATGTGCTGCAAATTTCTATGAGACAAGAAATGGATTAGTTATGGCACCTCAAAGTTCAAAATTTGCCTATTTTTTACGTTTTTTTCAAAATTTTTCATTTTTATTTCGTTTTTTTTTTCTACATTATAGCTAAAATCTGGAATGTTTTAGTTTTTTACCAAATATTTCATTTAGTTACCAACATTTTAAGCGTAATTTGAAAAAAAAGGATGAAAAATAAAGTTTTTATTAAAGATTTTGAAATAATATATCCATTTCCATTGCTCACACACTATATTCGGCGTATAAGGCCCACTCGAGAGAGGCTGACTGCTTTTCAGAAAGCTGGGATCGTACCTAAAAGCGAAATTGTCTTCAAGGTGGAGCTCCTTTCGTTAGCGGCCCTGCGAGACGGATTTTTGCGCTTAGGTTTAGTTATGCCGGGGTTGGCAGAGTACTGGGGCTCGAGTTTATCCTCTTAGCCTTTTGATGCGCAGAATGCGCATGGGAGACGATAGGTTTGGACCTTTCCATTCTATTCGCACCCGAATAAGGGGATTTTACCGGTAAGAACCTTTGCAGATTTCAAGGTACCTGGGGTGGAAGACAGAGGTACCTCGCTGCTTGATTTAGAACAACCACCATTTTCTGGCCGTGTTGTCCTCTTGTTTTGGGCAACCGGCCTTTAACATCAGTAGCTTGCAGGCTGATGTGGACAACCGACCAGCCTGAGCAGTAGCAGTATTCGATTCACCAGCGCCCACAGTGGGATTTGTTCATACAATGTTTGGCGAAATATACGGAGTGCTCGTAGAATGTTGAAATTTCGCTCCGAGCCTTTCGTTAGCTCAATTGATAAATATATAAGGTTTCATTAAAATTGGCCACGCCCACTACCCACCGCCTATAGAAACGAAAATCTATTTTTGATCCAAAGTTTCATCAAAATTGGCCACGCCCGCTACCCACCGCCCATAGAAACCAATATTTATTTTTGCCCAAAGTTTTGAAAATTTGGCACAGAGCCTTTATTACCTCAATTAACGCACACCATTCACCGCCCATATAACCCATATTATATTTTTTCAATACATACATTTAAATATAGACTTTTATTCATCTATCATTTCTGTAACTATATCAAGTTCCAGAACCTGTTTACGGGGTTGACATCTAGTGCTACTTATAAAAGGATCTGACAATACTAGAAGTCGATGAAAAACATCTATATTTGTTGAAACTCTATCACACTTTCTGGAAAACCTTAATATATAATTTCTATCATCTTTATTTCTGGCTTATTTTTCGTGTATCAGTATTTTCTGTACTGTTACTGGCATGGAAATGGAATACTCCAGAATATACAAGATCATCCGAGGCTGTGCCAATAATAAGTGTAAACAACAACAACGAAAAACCTAGCAACATAAATGCTAAGAGATGTTATTCTTAATGATCCTGTATGCAAGTATTCGCTGCTAATAAATCTAAACAGGTTCACAAGTATACACAGCCATATACACATAGGAGAAGAAGAAACAAAACCACACAACACACAGAACACTCATCCATACAACCACTCATAGTTACCATAGACAAAACACACAGAACACTCATACATACAACCACACATAGTCACCATATGCAAAACACACAAGTCAGCATTGTCATATATACAAACACACATATAGCTGCAAGTTAAGTAAAGTATAACCAACAAAAACCATACCCAGAAGTTTCGCGAAGTTACCAGACGACGTCATTGTTGCCAGATCTCAGCGAGAGAGTGTGATTTCAAATATAGACGTGTTAACATCGCTAAGTGTTTAGTAGTACAAATACAAATAATAAAGTAATAAATAAAGTGTTGCCGCATTATATTTCTAAAATTAATTTGTCTGTGTTTTAATTTGATGCAATTAAACGAATCCTTGAAGGATAAGTGAAAAACCGTTTTTACGAAAAGGTCTAAAAACGTAACAGTTGGTGTCAGAAGTGGGATTGCAAAAATAATTAAAAGGACATTGCAATTTAAGAAAAAAAAAGGACATTAAAAAAAATTAAAATAAATAATCATGAAATTTGATGAGCTAAAAGTTGAACAGCTGGAATTTCCAACTTCAGGTAACAAGGCTGAACTGCAGAAGAGGCTGATAGATGAGTTTAAGAATCGCGGCATGGACATCGGGACATACGAGTTTGAGGACAAAGACGATGTGCAGGTATGCCCTCCTGCCACGACCAGCAGCATGACCATAAAAGCAATGTTCGCTGGTATGATGATCCAGATAAAAGGAATCAGTGATGCACAAAGTGAATTAAAACAAAACTCTCAGCAGATGCAGGAGGCATCAAGGATCAGCAGTGACAAGCTTGTAGCCGAAATAACTGAAATAAAACAGAACTCTCAGCAGATGCAGGAAAAGCTTGTAGCCGAAATACAGGAGGGTGGATTCTATTGAGAATAAATTCTCAGAGCTGGCGAATAGAGTCCAACATTTAGAAAGCGGTGGCCTGGAACAGCATGCAAAGGAGTTCGAAGAGAAATTGCATGCTCTAGAGGACTAAGTGCATAACCTGGAGTGTAGTGGCGGGCCAGTACGAGCAGTTGCGGAAGTTTCTGCGCGGATAAAAGCGCCATGCTTCGACGGCAGCGTACCATTAGGCATCTTCAAATTCCAGTTCGAGACGGTTGCTAGCAGAAATGGATGGGATGCTGAAGAAAAGGCCATAGAGTTGATCTTGTCCTTAAAGGGTACAGCCGCAGAGGTACTTGAGACTGTGCCAGTAAGCAGCAGAAACAACTATAATGAAATAATGGCAGCATTGCAGTGCAAGTATGGTGGTGCGCACAAGCGCGATTTATACAGAATGGAATTGCGATGTAGAGTTCAGAAGCCTAACGAATCTCTACAAGATTTCGCAACGGAAATCGAGCGTTTAGTGCAGCTCACATATCCAGGCGAGAATCACCCGCTCCTGGACCACTTTAAAATTGAGGCTTTCGTGAACGGCATTCGCGACTCTGATGTTAAACTGGCGGTGTGCGCTACGCAGAAATCCACTTTCGCTGAAACTGTTTCATTTGCGCAGGCTCAAGAGACTGCAAGGATGGTTTTTAAGCCACAGATATGAAAAGTGCGGAATGTGAAGGTTTTGTCTGAGGAGAATAACAACCTAATTGCTAGCTTTAAGGAGGCAATGCGACAACTGCTGGCAGAAAATGCTACCAAACAAAAGTCTACGTGCTTTAACTGCGGAAAGATGGGTAATTTTCAGCGCAGCTGCAAAGCATCAAGGAAGAGAGGTAGATCTGTTTCGCCACCAAGAAACAGCAAACGGGTCAACCAAACAACATCACAAGAGTCCCCGTTAAACTAAAACGAGCTAGCACTAAGGGGCAAGAGATAGCTCTCACAAACGAGGGCCCCACAATCTCCATATCAGTGATACAGCAGAAAAATAGCAAGCTTACTGCATCCGGACACATCAACGGGGAAAAACACGTACTTACCATAGCCACAGGGGCATCGCAGTCAATAATAAGGCCCGATATAGTAAAGGGGAAATGCGAGCGGTTAAGCAATATACGGCTACGTACAGCTACTGGAGAGCCTGCCACTGTCTATGGTAAGATTGAAGTGAAGGTGACTATAGCCAACATCAACGTGAGACATGTGTTTATTGTTGCCGATATTGTCGATGAGGTTATTATTGGAGCCGATTTAATGATTAACCATGGCATTAATCTACATATGGGACAACAGCTGATGATTTGGCGTAATGTGGAAATACCCCTTGATGTTGGATATGACAGCAAACCGCAAGTAACAAAAGTATTTGCTATTGAGAGTCAGACGTTACCGCCGCATTTTGAAACAGTCATATGGGCGCGGATAAAGGGAGATTGTGAGGACAATCGGTTGTGGGCTGTAGAACCAGCAGATCTAAAGAGAGAGCTTATAACAGCGAAAGCTCTAGTGAAAACTAGTAAAGAAGGAATAGTCCCTATAAGAGTGCTTAACTTGTCAGACCATGAAAAAGTCATCAAAGAAAATTCCGATGTTGGCCAGTGTACTGCAGCAGAGGCAATAAAAAACTTCGAGAAGAAGATAGAGCCTACCAATTTATCCGCAAAAGAACGTGAACAATTTGAGAAATACGTAGAGAAATGGGTAGCAGGTCTAAAAAGCCATGCCAGTATCTTCGCAATGGGAAGCCAAAGCCAGGGTATAACTGCATTGGTTAAACATGAAATTAACACAGGCGAAGCTAGGCCGATTAAACAGCCACCCAGAAGCGTACCCCTAGCAAAGCGAGATAAAGTAAAAGAGCTTGTAAGTGAAATGGAGCTTGATGGCGTAATTGAGCCATCTTCTGGTCCTTGGAGTTCGCCTGTAGTCTTAGTTAAAAAGAAAGATGGCAGTACTCGATTCTGTGTACACTACCGGAAGCTCAATGACATAACCAGGAAGGACTCCCCAGAATCGATGAAACTTTGGACACGCTATCTGGTACCAAATGGTTCTCTAGGCTGGAGAAGAAATCTACTAAAACAACAGAGCTATTGAATGAACTGAGCTAGTGAAACAACTGAGTTACTGAATAAACTAAAGTACTGAAACAGCTGAGCTAATGAATGAACTGAAACAACTGAATGAATTAATTCAGTAAAGTGAGCGGAGCTAAAAAGAGCGCTCACTCAAAAGAGCTGTTTTGTACAACTCTAGAAACTAGCTTGCTTACTGGCTAGCTTCTCCTGAGTTTACATATGGACTAACTGAACGAGATTATTTACAGTATTATTTATACTCTGATCGTATCTATAATAAGGGATGATATATTTTTATGTATTTTTTTTGTATTTGTTATTGCTTATAACTAAAGGTTGTTTACAACAATTATGTTTTATGATGTTGTTTACAATATTCAATTCAAGGTTGTCTTTGTTACATGTAATATTTCCTGTTATGATATAAATAAGTGATAAGGATATAAACTAACCTTAGTTGTCTTGATTAAACATGTTTATAAAATATATAGTATGTTTTTCTTTGTTTCTTGCAAGTATTTTTCTTGAGTAAGATGGTGGGTTTAAGTAACTTAACACTGAACACGTGTACCCTTGACGTATCGTTCTTCTAGGAATTTCCCTTTTAATTTTTAACGGATTTTGATTTTGTACAGCTACCTGTAATGGCGCTTATTATATTTCAATGGTTTTTACCATTATTTGTTGAGATATGTTCTTTATTAGACGAATATACATAGATTATGACCAAGCACGGTGGCAGCATTTACCTTTTACTATTCGCAAATATATCGCCAGCTTTAGTTTTAAAGAAGCTAAAAAATGAAGTCTTAAATATTAAAAAAAGGGACACACACTGAAAACTGTAGCTCTGGTTATTGCCGACAGCGCTCTTTGAAACAGCACACGATGCTTCACAACAGTACCTCCTCTACGGACCAGCCCATAATACAGTAATATTTCATCAAATGATACTGATGCAGCAACAGCATCGTCACCAGCTGCAAGTGTTTTGCAGCCATCGTTATGGTCAAAAAGAATTAGGAACTTTTGCACTATGCCACTCAATATTAAGATTTTATTTAAAACTTAGAAAGCCTAAAACTTATAACAAAGTTTTAAAGAATGACTTAAGTTTTCTTGTGAATAATTATCCAGGTAATTACACGGATATATAAATCCCCTAAGAAAGGTCTATGTAAAAGTTAACAAAATTGTTTGTTATATACAGTCCTCCAAGAGAAATGGCATTGATACTGTATTGTATTTAGTATCGTTGTTTGCTGGTAAGCTAGTTTCAGAGATAAAGGAAATATTTCGAATAAGAAAATTACATGGGAATTTCCAAAAGCCAAGTTCGAAAAAGTTTAATCCTGACTCCAAATATTCTCCTGGTAAGTATAAATTTATGCCCAGTGAAAAAATATTAAATTTTTGCATCAACTGCAAGCAGCATGGCCGTCCAACTCGTTTTAGACGTTGCTCCGCTTATAAAACATATCTTGAAATCGACAAGAAAGTAAGGGATTCTATACAAAAACGAGAAAATAATGCTTGTGCTAATGTGTCAATTGTTATTTAACATTCAAATCTTATAATAATAGTTTGCTAACTTACTTTAGTTAGTAAAGAAAACAAAAACCTGCCACTGTTAAATGAACTTAAAATTACAAATGATCTATAGCGTCCTAAATTACTCACGCTTAATGTTCGATCTCTAGTAGAGATAAGTTGAAGAAACAGGTCACAAGGAGTAGCTATGATATAAAAAAAATGAATATCACTGTATTCAACTTGGGTATCCCCACGAATGACTATCATTTTCTAGTCTTTCGCAAACGTATCCTATTTCATCCTTACATTTGGATTATTTTCTTAGTTCCAATTGTGTAGATCATATAAATATAAATTTTCCTGTAAGAAGCCTGCCCATATTTTCAGATAGTTTTCCAATTAAGTTTCTCATTAATCTTTGTGATTTTAAAGTTATTTTGAGTCCACATATATATAAAACTTCTCTCATATATTTTAGCTATAATTTTTAACAATATCTGATATCAAAAATAGATTCTGGAACAGAAAAACAAATTAGATACACTTGCCGAAATTTTATCAAACAATAAATATACCAACTACGACAACATTTGCCAAGTAATTTTTCAACTTTACAAAGCACAAACTTCTTTTATTAGAAAAAAGGTAAATTGTATGCAAGTTTTACAGAAGAAATGTCAAATTTTAGCGTAGATGATATTATTCTTTTGGAATTAAAATGGCAAGAATTAAATTCCTATGACTGGAAAAACCAGAATTCAACTACGGAATTTTGGATTAATATTTTTAAGTACAAAAACGCAATTGATGAAACCGCTTTTAGGCACTTGTCAACTTTTGTGATGAAATTCTTAATTTTGCCTTTCTGTAACGCAGAAGTTGAGCGCATATTCAGTGGTATGAATATAATAAAAGCTGAAATGAGAAACAGATTTTCTTTAAATACCATGAATTCACTTATGTACATCAGATGTGGGTTAAAAAGATTAAATAAATGTTGCCAAAGTTTTGAAATAGCTAAGGGTCTCTTAAAAAAGTTTGATAAGGATATTTATACAACTGATAATGACTTTTTCTTTTGTTCAGAAGTAGAAGAAAATAGAGAAGAATTCGATGAAATGTTTAATATGGAGCCAAACATTGTTATAGAAGTTTTTATTTACAAATATTTTTATTGAAAAAAACCAAGTATGTGCAATATATTTATATTGAAAAGTTTCTATATTAATTGTAAAGGTTTTTTGAAAGGCTATTATTTTATGAATTATACATAGCTATAAGATTTCTTTTTGTATATGTGATATAAAAGTAAAACTTTTGTGATGTTTTGGTAATTTTTATTGCACATATAAGCCTAAGATGCTTTTTAAAACCTCTTATTTTTATAGTACATAGTATAGAACTTTATTCACACCATAAGACTGTTTAGTTTTAGTTGAAGAACCTTTTGTTTGTTTTTTTTTTTTCTCTAAGTTATATTTACGAAAAGAATTTTTGCTTAATAAATAATTTTATGTTGTTATTGATTAAATTTGTTAGTTAATCAATTAACACAATGACATACTGTCATTGTACTATTATAATATATCATATCGAATAAAAGTTGTTTGTTGGGTTTTGGTTTGTATAAGTTTCATAGCCAACTACACTTATTATAATGTGATTTTTTTAAATCATTTATGAGTTTTTATAGTTAATTTGTTAACAGAACTCTCAGATGGTTTATAGAAGTCTTTTGATAAGTTGAGAGGTTTGAAACTCTTCAAAACTGTGGTTGAAGTCTACTGACGATTTGGTATACAAGCGCCAATGAAATGCATATAGAAATTGCTTAACCACCCAACAAATAATTTATATTTTTTTTTATTTAAATGAACAAAAAATATATTTTTATATATTTTATACCTACATGAATACCATTTAAACTATAAAAATATAGAAATAATGAAAAGTTGCTAATGCAATGCTATAAAAAAATTGTGCTTTATTTTTTGGCTTTAAAATTCCTTCTTCAGCCCTATTTCAAAACTGATTTAGCTATATATTATTTTAAAATCTGGCCACACAGATGCTGTCCCTTGTTGCTTCAAGAATGATAACTTTATTACTAAAACTTTGTTTAAAGGCCCAACTATAATATGCGTAGGCTAGGTTTGGCTACTGTCAAAACTCGACGAAAAGACTGTCAAATGCATATGCGAACATTTGTGTGGCTATATTATACTTACACTCAGTTGTAAAGCAATGCACTTTTGCAAAAACTAATTTGTGATATATACATAACATGTAAATACATATATATAATATATAAATTATATATAAATTGGAAAGTACTACAATGTACAACAATGTATAACAATGTGTGCAAGTGGTTGGCAACGTATCACAAATTGTAGGAAAATACACAAATACACTATAATATATATACAATAAACAAACGCTAAAAATTTAATGTTTTCGCAAATTCGCCTGCGCTAGCGTACGCATATTATAGTTGGGCCTTTATTGATAATTATTTTTAGATACACACATACCATAGGCTTTGATACATGCTCACAAGAGAAGCCGCAATGTACGCCGAAATCAATTCTACAGAAAATTGAATAAATAATGTCATAAATTAATTGAATACATATATATTATAGTGTATTTGAGAATTTTAAAACAAAGAGTTGGCCACTTAAGGAAAATGCGATCAGTTTCGCTCTATGCGTAGGAAAATTAAATTTAACTAAAAGTTATCCAAGCAAATTATGGTTGTACACATTTGATTGTATGCATTCGCAAATTCGTCTGCGCTAGCGTACGCATATTATTGTTGGGCCTTAAACTTCTTCTGATGTCGTTGTAATGCGCACGTCTATTTGAAAAGCATTGGCGCCTCATAGCAGCAAACAAGTACAGTAATGAGATGTGTGCAAAAGAACAACAGTATGCAAATGTTTTTTGTCGAAATTCTTGAATGAAGATAATATTTTACATGTTTTTTTGTGTGTGTTTGATAATGAATTAATAAGTTGCACATATTTTAATATTTTATTGAACTATTTATACTACTTAATAATTAACAAAAATGGTAAATCAACAAAATAATTTAATGTAACATAATACTCTTATTGCTAAAAAAATTCATTAAATTAACTAATCAAAACGTTTTTTAATGAAAAATAATTTTATTTTAATTTGATATATGAACTGATACTAATAATAATAGGGGTATTCAATATTTGTAGATTATTATAGTAATTATAATAATGGTATTCACTCTAAGTTCAAACATTCTCCCCCACATTGAACGGATGTTCAACCAAATGGAGGTGTATGGTTAAGATGAATAAGCCGTTGTACTGGACTAAATATCTAGCATGAATTTATGTACCTGTTGACGTGGCATGGGTGTAGGGGTACTGTTGTTGGTTTCTGGTCTAACTGGTTGAAGTTCGATAGTTTCTTCAGCATTTTCAATAGCTATTGGCGGTCTTTTTTGTCTACTTTTACTTCTGCGTGTTTTAGCAATTATGATGACTGTCACTAGGCTCAAGAAAAGTGCAAGATACCTAATTGCATGGTTGTGTAGTTGGTGGGACTTAAATTTGTTAGGTAGTTCTATGATGTTTTCTTCCTTCAAAGTTTTTTGCAAATTTGAGAGCTCGTTCATATTCTTGGCATATATATTTTCCAGATTTATTGAGGTTGAGTAATTGTTGTGGATGGAGACTGTAATATTCTTAGGTAATGATAACTCTGAGATTTTTCCAAGGCTTCTGTATGAGGATCTTATTGTGCTTGATATAGCTTGTCGTCCGTTCATAGTAATAGACTCGCGCTTGAGGATGTATTCAGAATCTAACGTGAGCAGACCGGAGCCCTTCAATGATATGGGAATGATTTCCCTATTTCAAACAGCGGTGGCTTTTGAGGATTGTGAACTGGTATATATCCATTGATTTTCTTTGTTAAGTGGAATCCATTTTGCATCAGTTTTCTCCAGAATACAAGTTGGTGATGTTTTGTTGTTGTATAAATTAATTTCACACATACAGATATTCGCACCAAAATTGTAACGAATTTGAATATTGGAGCAAATAAAGACACCTTGCTCTAGTGTGTCACAGGAGCTGAACTTGGAACTGGTAAAAGGAATGTATTGTTTACGAGAGGTGTTTATGCCCAGAAAAGTAGTACATGGTTTAATGGCTGCCATTGTATTGTTCATTAGGTTAGGGACCGGAATCAAGTGAAATACACTTAATTTTTCATGTTCAACCAATGGTAGGGTTATTTTAAAGATGGCGTGGTGCTGCGTTAGCGTTCCCTTTACTCTCATAAGTTTGAATAGTTGAAGCAAATTCGATTTCTCTGATACTGGAAGAATCAGCGATTGCGGTAAATGGAGTATGATCTGGTTAACTTCAATTTGTAATTGTTCTGGGGTGAGTAACCACGGACTGATTTTTCCATGACGCGTGTCCATAAGTGTGCTAAGGATTGATGACTGTATTTTTCTAATGTTATTTGCAATTAGAGTTAATTCAAGAACCGTTGAATTAAACAATTGGTTGTGTTGCAATTGTAATAAGACGTTGTTAATGTTATCTATTTTCTCGGAATAAATTTTGATTTCGTGCTCCAGTCGTTCAAATCTTGCTTTAGCTGTTACTTGATTCTGACGTATGATATTTAGTGTTGAATCAACAATTGATGTTTGATTTTTTAACAATTTAAGCAACTACGCTTCATTTTCATTGACTTGTTTTATTGTATCAGACATCTGTTCAGCGTATTCTGAATCCAGGATGCCAAATAATGAATGACCACATTGCCAACTATATCCAGCGCACCCCTTTTGCTTCGCAATAGTTGGTTATCTAGTTGTAACTCATTTTCCATTTGTTCAAAGTGATCAATCGTACTGAGGCATGATGTATTGTGTTGTAGCATCTTACAGATGATTTGTATTGATCTTGTCCCATTGACAAGGATTGATGTTTCGGACCAATAAGCAGCTAGATCGTAGTATACGAACAGATTCCATTCGGTGGTTGATATAGCGGCTGTTCCAATTTGTTCGAAATGGATTCCGAACTTTGACCCGAACCTTTTATTTTTGACTGGAGATCCACATGCTAGTGGTAACAGTAATAGTATAGTAAGGAACGCAAGTGTTAGATGGTTTGTTGGTATTTTAATTCTCTTGGCCTTAGGTTCATCATTTGAACTTTTAATGTTGCCATTGTTATTTTCAGTAGGAATAGTAATTTCAGGATCTTGTTCTATGGGTAGTAAAGCGAGGCGGTGAATTGGACGTTTAAATGTTCCTGATGCGGTTTTTACTTCTGCGACTCTTGCTGCACCGTCATCACCAGTATTAACTTGAGTAATTCTTCCCAATGGCCATTTCATAATAGGTGTGTTATCTTCTTTTATAATAACCATGTCTCCAACCTTAATATTGGCAAGTTGTCTCTGCCATTTGCTACGTTGTTGTAGTTCATTTAAGTACTCTGTAGACCATCTGTCCCAAAATTCCTTTTTGAGATGGGATAATAATTTCCAATGAGATAAAACTGAGGCTTTTGGTAGTTGTGCCCTGCTATCGACTTGCGAGGTAAGTGGTTCGCCAATAAGGAAATGGCCAGGAGTTAATGCTTCAAGGTTATTTGGATCATTTGGTATTGGTGTTAGTGGACGAGAGTTAAGTATGGCTTCAATTTCTACTATGATCGTTTCCAATTCTTCATGGGTTAGGGATGAATTTGCGACATTCCGAAGTAAAAGATGCTTCGCTGACTTAACGGCTGCTTCCCATAAACCTCCAAAATGTGGTGCTCTCGGTGGAATGAAATGAAAATGTATTCCTTTTGAACTAGAAGCGGAAATAATTGATGATTTTGCTTTAGAAGAGTAAATGCTATCATCTAGTTCTGTTAATTGATTTTTTGCTCTAATGAAATTCGTAGCGTTGTCAGAATAGATGTTTTTGCATCGACCTCGGCAGCCAATAAATCGTTTCAATTCGCCAATAAAAGCGTCTGTTGACAAGTCTGATACCAATTCAAGATGAACTGCTTTTGTGGAAAAACAGCAGAATACCGCTATATATGCCTTCGTTGGTCGTTTGCCTCTAATCTTATAGTGAATCCAGAACGGTCCACAATAATCTACACCAGCATTGATAAAAGGTCGTGCTGGGGTAACCCGAGTCTGTGGCAGATTTCCCATAATTTGTTGACATAATTGTGGTCGAACCTTGGTACATCTTACGCATTTCTGTACTGTTGCTCGCGCCATTATTTTACCTTTTATTGGCCAAAATCGTTGTCTGATTTTGTTCAAAAGTGCTTGTGGTCCACAGTGACTATTTTCTTCGTGAATCATGATGAACAAAAGTTTTACAATGGGATCATTATATGGAATCAGCATTGGATGTTTAGCATCATACGATAGCAATGACGCTTCCAATCGTCCTCCAACCCGTAGTATGTCTGAATCATCTATAAATGGATAAAGACTTATGATAGAGCTTTTTTTTATCGACTTCTTTGTTTTTTCGAAGTTGATTTAACTCTGGAGAAAAGTCGGACCTTTGAATGGTTTTTATGATTAAGAATAGTGCATCATCCAGCTCAGTCGGAATTAGTGTCTTATATGTTGGGCGTTCTTCCTTTTTCATTCTACAGTTTCTGATGAATCTAAGCATGTATTCTAGTGTCCTTTGAAGAGTCCTAAATGAGTTTTTATTCGGAATCTTGTAAACAAAATTATCATTGGAGCAGCTAGCTGCTGTAATAATGGTTGTCTTCTTTTTCTCTTTGTTATTTGGAATAATTCGATGCGAGAATTCAGGTGGCCAAATTTGTTCTTTTCCGTGCAGAACCAGCGGCCCATGAAACCATAAACTGCATTCGGCGAATTTTGTTGCCGGTAGTTCTCTGGAGAGTATATCACCTGGATTATCCTTAGAACCGACATGGCGCCATTGTTTGGACAATGTCAATGATTGTATTTTGGAAAGTCGATTAGCTACAAATGTGTGGTACAATGAAGATTGAGCGTTTATCCAAGATAGCACTATTTCTGAATCTGTCCATAAAAACATAGCTAGATTTCTAATCTGAAGATCAGTTTCAATTCTGTGTCCAAGTTGAGCAGCCATGACTGCAGCACATAACTCTAGGCGTGGTAAAGTCTGTTGTTTTAATGGAGCGACCCGTGTCTTGGCACAGAGTAATTGTACAACAACTCTTCTATCCTTAAGAGTTGCTCGTATATAGGCAACTGTACCGTAAGCCTTTTCAGAAGCATCTGAGAATATGTGTGATTGTGTATTTGTTTAAGTCATTTCTGAATTTAGTCCAATTTTCATGAAGATCTTTAGGTAATGGTTCATCCCAGTTTAGCTTTAGCTGCCATAATTTTTGAATGAAAATCTTTGCCTTGACAACTACGGGTGCCAGCAGCCCGAGAGGATCAAATAATTTAGCCAAATCTGAGGTTGCTGCACGTTTTGAAACCGTATGTGGATTATTAGCTTGGACCTTAATGCAAAACTGGTCTGTTGTAGGTAATCACAGTAATCCTAATGTTTTTACTGTGTTGGTGTTGGTACTGCTGAAATCTAAATCCACTTCCTGATCACTGACTGCAATATCTTTCAGTAAGAGAGGATGATTTGCACACCATTTTTTCAAATTGAAGCCATGACTTCTTAAAATTAAAATTAGTTCTTTCTGTATCGCAAGTGCAATCTTAAGAATGTCTGAACCACCAAGGCCATCATCTACGTAAAAATTGTGTTTGAGCATTTGTGCGCCATATGGATAGTTTATGAAATTTTCATCCGCAATTTTTTGTAAACATCTTGTGGCAAGATACGGCGCTGCTCGTGTCCCATATGTGATCGTGTTGAGTTTGTAGTAAGTAATGGGATGCGATGGATCTTCTCTCTAAATAATTAACTGATATTTTTGATCATCGGCATTCATTACAATTTGCCTGTGCATTTTTTCAATGTCAGTGGTAAAAACAAATTTTGGTAGTCGAAAACGTAGCAAAATAGAAAATAATTCACTTTGCACAGTTGGCCCTGTATACATCAAGTAATTTAACGAATGGCCTGTTGATGTTTTCGCTGAGGCATCAAAGACGACCCTTAGTTTTGTTGTGGTACTGTCTAGTTTGAAGACGCAGTGGTGAGGAATAAAATATTTGGGGTCCAATACGGCATTAATATCAACCTTTTCCATATGTCCTAATTGTTCATATTCTTGCATAAATTTTATGTATTGAGCTCGTATGTCTTCCTTTTGCAGAAGTTGACGTTCTAGGCTCATAAATCTGTTGTACCCCAATGCTGTTGGGTTTTCTCGAAAAGGGAGACTGACTACAAAGCGGCCATCTGCATTGGTGCGTACATGTTGGATAAAGTGTGATTCACTATATTTTTCTGACGGTGACAAATCCTTTTTGTTGTTTTCAATCTCGTCCAATTTCCAAAGATTTTCAATGGCTTCTTCGAGTGAGGTGTTTTGGAGTGTTGGTAGATTGTCCCCAAGATGTATTGTTCCACTTTGAGTCAATCTATAGTAGAATTCTGCTCCAAGAAGCACATATACTCTTTCTTGTTGATCAAAATGAGGATCAGCTAAATCGATATTGTCAGGAATATTCCAATTTGAGATATCAATGTAATGATTTGGTTGCGGTGGGATAATGCTTGGAAGTACATAAGCTTCCACATTTGTTGAGAACTTGCGATTTCTGGATTTCAACTCAACATTTATGCGATATTTTGATTTTCGTTGATTTTCACCAATGCCGTCGAGAAAAAGTGATGCTCCCGATGGTGAGATAAACAACTTTTGACAGAGGCGTTTGGAGACTATGTTTACTTGTGAGCCTGAATCTAATACAGCTCTGAACTCCTCAGTCATGCCATTTGATGCTGTCATGACGACTTTTGCTGTGGCCAACAAAACATAGCCCTGGTGTTGCTGATGTGACTGCTACGACATTTGACTGTCCTTCCACTTGATGTGCCCTGGCGGCCCGCATCAACATTGAGTGATGATGTAGTGACTGAAGTGACCTGATGATTTGAATCTTTATGTTGCTGTGGAGAGTTTTCTACTGATGGCCTTTTATGTTTTTGAATATTGTCCTTCTTTTCTAAATGAAGCAGCGTATTGTGTTTTTTAGTACATTTTTTGCAGTTACCAGCATTGCAAAATTTTGAATTGTGGTCACTACCAAAGCAGTTGACACATAAGTGTTGACGTTGAACCCAACGTAATCGTTCCTCTTCGCATAACTGCAATAACTGCAGAAACTTGTTGCAATGGTATAATTTCTGATTATTTCCACTGCAAAGTCTGCATGTGCTGTTATAATTGGATGAAATTGATGCTGAAACTGCCTTTTGGAAAGTTTTTTCTTTTGGGGAAATTGCCTCCATTGATTGAAAATGAAGTTCCAGGAACGATAGAAATTCATTTATAGATGGTAGATCTTTTGGTTTTGTTAATGATTGCATGTACCTTATGTGGGTGTTCCTATCACAAATGATTAGGATTTGTATGAGGATTGCATCCCATGATGATGTATCAATTTCCAAGTTATTTAGTGCCAATAAACACTCCTTGGTGGTATCATGTAGGTCTTTGATTGACTGGGATGATGACGTCACGGACTGCTAATTGAGTATTTTGTCCACCAAGTTCGCCACAAGAATTCTTTTGTTGTTGTAACGTTCCTGTAACGTTTTCCAAGCAGCCGTATAATTTGATTCGGAAAGGGAAAATTGACTGATTAGATGTTCAGCTTCCCCTGACAAGTTGCTCTTTAGGTACCACATTTTTTGAATTGATGGTATCGGTTGTTTGTCTACCATTTCAGAAAATAAATCGTGAAATTGGCGCCATTTTAGGTAATTGCCATCAAATTTTGGAATCGTGAGTTTTGGCAGCTGTATCGAACTACCAATGTTTGAAACAGGTGCTACTCCGTTTTGTGTAGGGGCAACACACCTCATTTGGTCAGCCTTAACAGCAAGATTGGCCAACACTTGATGCATTTCATCGACTCTTTTGTTATATAGATCCTGATCATAAACTAATTAGACATGACAACTGTGTATGTAGTGGTAATGTTTTCGACCGATGTTGCGAGAGGGATAGCAAATTTCTTTGCTTGCTGTCTCTTTTCTTTTTCTTGTAGATAGAAAATGACATATTTTTGTTTACAAAAAGTTAAAATTTCTTGGCAGGATTATTGGTGAAAAATTGAAAGTAATTAAATTATAGTAAGATTTAGTGCTTGAAATTGGTAATTTATGGGTGAAACATTATCTACTCTTTCGTCCACGAATTACCAATTGTGTGAAATGCCAAAAAAGCACACAAAAACAAAAAAATCGGTGGTGGTAGCAGCAAAAATATGTAAGTAAATTTTTCTTATACATATATAAATTTAATAATATCTATTTTATTTTTCAGGAGCCAACGATGTGCAAATGGTATAGAGAATTAGGAATTTGTTTCCGAATTATACGACGTATATTTTGTGTGATGTGTATAATATAAAATAGTGATATTAGTGCGGTGAAGTTATTCCTCCTTTCCACCAGTGATCAATTGAATATAAAAATGGTAGGAAGAATATGTGTGTTTTTAAATTAATTAAAGTGAGAGAAAAATAATTTATATGAATGTTTGTATCGGAACATAGGGTAAAACTCTAAGTTCGTGTGCTTTTATGTAGGATATATGGCTTTGCTTTTTGTCCCGGAACATGTTGAGAAAAAAATGGTTTAGGCCTATTGGGGAAGCCAGCCATTTAAAAAAATTGGCAACGCACTGAGTGTAGTACCTCTATGGTAGTGTGGAAACCTACACAATATCAATAAGATTTGTTAATAAATAAATAAAATTTAGTAGTACATTTTAAAGAACTTGAATTTTTATTGAGAGTAAAATAAATTTAAGAACATTACTGCATGGTGTTTATCAATATTTTTTTATACGTATAAATTTTGAATCTTAAAACCATCACAATTGCATTTGCTTTAACAATTTTCGACTCTAATGTTTTCCAGCTACTTTCAGATTTGTTTCCAATAACCTTTTTCTTTAGCGAATTCTTTGTAGACAGTGTGACCCTAAAAGAAACATAGAAATTTCGATTAATACTTTTAAATTAGGTTTAACAAACCATTAATCTGATAGAGATTACATTTATAAGGTTCACATTTTTTATAACAGAATAATACTTACATTATATACACTCTTGCTTATTCCTATACAATCCTTTCGTTTCTCTGATATGCAGTTCACCAATTGCTTTTAGATCTTTATGCAAGTTATGAAACAGTCTAACATTCATTCAGCAGGTTTTCCATGACTTGTGCTATAACCAAAAATTTAGTTTCATAATGTTGGTTTCCAATTTTCTTATTTGCCACTAAAATTGACAAAGGCGCTCAGGTTGGAAAAACACTATTTCATAAACGATAAAAGAAAATTGTTCTTATTTGTTTTAAATAAATAAATATGTTGACAAACATAAATACCTTTACATCTATACAGCAAATTATCAGTTAAAAAGTAATATATTTAGAAGGACTGGGAAACATGAAGGATTCGAAGCTACAGTAACATCGGGGTGTAGAATAGGCACACGGATCTGTTGGAAATTACCAGTAGTTTTGTGCAAATGCTCATTGAAGTCAACGCAAGCCTAGTACGGAAACATATGGAATAGTAAATTGTATATAAGTAAATTTTATAAAGGATCTATTGTAAGCATAACTTTTGCTAAAAATAAATAATACATACCTACCGCCTTATTCTAAGTCTGTGGAATTTCCAATTTTGTTGCAGCAGTTCAACTTAAGTCGTACCTCTGATTAGAAATTGATTTTTTTGATGCGATCTTCTGTGACTTCAATGAAACTCTCATTCCCGGCTTAATTTATAGTTTAAGGTTCTTATTACGCCTGTGAGCATGCCTTTTTAGCGGCTTAGACATCTATTAGCATGCACTAAGCACTTGTTTCGCCTCCCATAGTCCCATTTAATATATGTATATATATATTTAATATATGTATATATATATATGTGTATCCAGGTTGATTACGTGATGATCAGTGCGACGATTTATATATTAAAAACATTTAACAGTCCTTAAACCATTAACAATTACTTTTCTGAGCACTAAAATTAATAAAAATTAAAAACAAAACTAATTTACAAGAATTTCAATCCTTTGGGAATCTTGGCTCATTTTTATGTTGATTTCTTACGGTATTGACCGCCAGCCACAAATTAGGACTTTTGATATATTTTTTTCATGTTTATAAACAGTTTAATATTGTCTCTTAATCACTCAACACTTATTTTCATTATTTATTTCACAATTTTTTAACCAAACGAAATTTTTGTTGAATTTTCAACCCCCATTATTTGCGTAAATTGTAAAACATATGTTTGGAGATGACCATATATAGCCATTTCTTCTAACATATTATTTCAGCTTTGCGTATACATATTTTGTACTCGTTTGCACTATCGTTAGGCAAAAGCTGATACGGGCCAAAATGAACTGTCACTTTTGAGTTTTCTGTGTTTTCTGTGATCCTGATCTAGCCCGTTGGCTACCGGATCTGTTAGTATTTCGTGAGCTTCATCATGAAGCATCTCGATTTGCTCCCATGACTTCTTTATTGTATCTATTTTTATTTCAAAATATTGTAGAGGTTGGTCTTCTGTAATTATAACTCTGTGTAATAACCGAATGAATGCTGATAGTTTGGCATTAAATTTTCTCATAATAAATTCATTAAATTAACCAATCAAAATGTTTTTTAAAGAAAAATAATTTTATTGTAATTTGATATATGAACTGATACTAATAATAATAGGGGTATTCACTATTTGTAGATTATTATAGTAATTATAATAATGGTATTCACTCTAAGTACAAACAGTGCGCAAAGATATTTTTTACAACATGTATGTAGTTGCCATAAGCAATTTAAAAAAAATATGTTCGTACATGCCTACATGTACTTTTTTCAAACACGAACATGTACTTAAATTCAGGAATATGAGCGTGTTCATATCGTATGTAAATGTACTTTTCTTGTCGTAGACAACACGCACATAATGCGTGGGTTCAACCGAATCTGTTTTTCTTACATGTACTTTCTTGTCGCGTGAGTACACGAACTTAAAATTTGGTAGATTTGGAACTGTGTGTTTGAAGTATGTTCTAATCGAACAGTACATGTACTTCTTTTATGGTCGTGTTCAAAAAATAACAAAGTACATGTACGATTTAAAGACTTGCACAGTTATAACTTAACATACAAGTTTCCGTGAGACTACTGCTGCTGGTGCGTATTGATTAGAGCTGTACCGATCTGAATCAAACGCTCGTTTTTGACAAGAACCTCTAATCAAACCCATTTAAATTACATGGGTTTGATTAGAGGTTCTTGTCAAAAATGAGCGTTTGACAGCGTTTGATTCAGTTCCGTACAGCTCTAGTATTGATAAGTATTTTTGTGTTTGTGGTATGAGTAGATATTGTTATTCTCTTTTTTGGGTTGGATGTGAGTAAGTAAAGTGAGAATGAGTATATTATATTTGCTATACTATGTTTTCTCGCAAACAAATATAACAGATAATTTAGGTTTTACAATAAGTACTTATGGTACGAGAATGATAGAAAACGGATTACAACATCAAGCCCTTTCTTTATTTTTCTGCGCGCGTAGCTGAAGTGATGTCACGACTCTCAAAACATGTGTAGGCATAACAATGAAACATATTATCACTTTCTTAGAAAAATTCCCAATTTTCTTGAATTTATTTTTTCCAATAAATAATTGGGAAAATCCAAAAATGTTTTATTGAGGGTATATACAGAAATCGATTTACCTATATTATATTTTATTACAGGTAGTTTTCAAAAGGGAAAACCAATTTAAAACCATGGGAGTGTTACAATTATTCTCTATATATTTAACTTTTTCAGGAAAAAAAAGAGTTGCTTAAATTTATTTTTCCAGGAATTAGCAAAATGGCAAAATCGTTTGATTGTAAACATGAAGTGCTGGTAATTTCCAATATATGATTACAATAACGAAAACGTCCTACATTGGATATTTTTGCATGTAGTTTTATAAAGATTTTTTAACAATAAAAAACTTTGAAATGCTACAATATTACTTTCTATATTCTTAAAGGGTACAGGTCAACTATGGAAGTAATTGTTACAATTTATTAGATCACACAAATCTACTTCTAAAACAATATGGGTAAAACCAAATAAGATTAATTAAGTCATTCTGTTATAATTCATAATATAAATTCGCATATTAATTTATTTTATAAAACATTACAATATATTTTAAATATCTTGCACAAACGATTTTTTAAGATATTTTGTTTACAAAGATAAGAAAACCCTTTAAAAACGTTTACTTTATATTATGTGTGTGTTAAACACCCAAAATACGCTAAACATTGGCAAAATTATTCAAGCAACTACTCATCAGCCAAAACATTGCCGCGCAAGAAATTCTTTTCCTACCATTATTATAAAAAAAATCTACCAAAAACGCTTTTTTGCTTATCAGAAATTCAAATTAAGAAATTAACTTCGTTGTTAACAAGAACACTGATCCAATTACACACAATAAGTGAATGTTAACAATATTAATCATACAAGATAAGAACACAGGTCTAAAAATGATTTATTGAAAATGTCCCGACATACCATGTTTCTTTAAAAATGAATATAGTCATATTTTAATAACAAAAACAATTCAGTCCTTTGAACTTATGCTATACACTAAAAATACAAAATCCAATTCTAGAACATAACTTAAAATTTATAAACATAACAAAAATAAAAACAATTCTTATCAAAATAAATAAAATAAATAAGTTTTTTCAAAATATTTTTGCATGGTGTAAAAAATTAAATACTGGTAGTTAAATACATATATATTTATGTAACATATACCAATTAAGTTTTTATACAACAAAAAATTTAAAATCAATCTTTAGAATTTATATTTACAAATAATATTTCATTAAAATATTTTCTGTCAGAGCCCAGCTTTGATCG
Source organism: Linnaemya vulpina (assembly GCA_963675445.1). Classification (NCBI taxonomy): domain Eukaryota; kingdom Metazoa; phylum Arthropoda; class Insecta; order Diptera; family Tachinidae; genus Linnaemya; species Linnaemya vulpina. The sequence continues at coordinate 56,275,043 of OY776280.1, read as the reverse complement.
TTTATCTGTTATTACCGCTCGAGCAATGGAAAATACTCTTTCTGAAGGGGCGCTGGATGCTGGTATAGCGAAAACTCTACAGCTTAGTTTATATAATAATGGAAACTCATGTTTTCTATCATTCCACCACTTCAATAAATTAAAATCATTTTGCAGAAGCACATTAGTGTTTTTATATTTCATTATTTCATTTTCAGTTATGGATTGGCTAGAACTGGCTTCCTCGATTGGTAGAACATATTTTTCAAACAATGAATATAATCTAGATGAGTTTGTTTGTGGTGGTGGATTTGCAATATTTATATAATTCAAATACGGATTTAGCAAAAATTTTGTTTTATTTATTATTTCTGTTTGTTCGTCTAAACTAAATTGAGTAAGCTGATTAGCTGGCGGAAATAAAAATATTGCTAATTTGTGATAAATTGTGATCTTGCTTTCTACCAAGGAAATTAAAGTATCATGCATTTCGTTTTTAAATTGTGTGATAAAACTAGGTTCATCACTATTGCTGATATTACATATTCTTTTTAAGTTTTGTATATGTGGATGGACTAAATGAATAGTTACATAGGAGCTGCCTTCCAGATCGTTTGAAGCATCCATGAATGGCTTTAAAATAGCTATTAAATGGTCTAATAAATATTCTTTTACAGCGCTATATTTCTCTGTCAAGTTTTTTTCTTTTAATACATTTTGAATGTCAACAAAATTTGATTTTATTGATAATAATGTAAAAAAAACTGTATTCCATCTCGTGGGTGTGAAGCTTTTCAATGACGTGTTTAAGTCACAATTTAAACCTGATTTCTTAAAGAATTTTACCAGTTTTGATGATGTTGCTACGATTTCTTCAATTTGCGGTAACTGTTTAATACATTTTTCTATTGTGTTGTGAAGCAGGTGATTTATACAGTTGATATTTTCATATTCTTTTAAGGCGGCTTTAATATTACTTCCTCTGTCTGTAACCACAACTGTTGGATCATTTAGGGAACAATCGAACTCGCTGAGTAAAGTCTCAAATTTTTGTTTTATATTGATGGCTTTTTTTAAACAAAATAAAATATAAAAAATTATAATCACAAAGATTTTTTAGGTTAGTAAACAAAATGTGCGACATTAAAGTGATAAGAAATTTATTTAAATCTATAATTTTAGCAACATTTTTTCTTGACTTGCAAACTACACCATACCAATTGTATAACATTTTCTAATATAACTTACACTTTTCCAAATGTATTTGTAAATTGTCTAAATATATTTTAAAACTGTGTAAATATAATTGAAAATTATTTAAATATATTATTTTCTATATTTATCTCAAAACTATACAAGCATGTATATTGAAACATATTCTAAACAGAGTTCTGAATGTATTTCAAATTGTATACACAATTTATTCATACTAATGTATTTCGAAATTATCTAAATATTCTTTGAAATTGCCAAATTTTATATTCATATTTTCCATATAAAAAATTTTCAAACATTTTTTAAAATACATTTACATAATTTGAAAGAGATTTTAATAAAATTTAAAGTACATAAATTTTGAAATTTTTGAAATACAATTGGCAATTGTATAGTGTACAAATTTGTTTACTAATCTCTTTAATTTTATTTTAAATCACTGATAGCTTACCAGTATTAGCAATTCCTTTCATAGAGTTCACTCCTAACAGCTTGCTTTTACTTTCACCATCCACCACAAAATGAACCGTTACAGCAAGGTACGAAATTTTTGAAAAACTTTCAGTCCATAGATCACATGTCAGAGCGTAACCAATTTCTCGTAGGGATAATAGTTCTGACTTTAGCTTTGCAAAATGTATGGAATAACTATTATCACCATTTCTATGGATTGTTGTTGGATGCGGTAAAAGTGAGTCTAGGTTAACATTTGTTCCAAATTTATTTCCAAGAGATAACATTAATTTCGAATACTCTTTTAGTGCATTATCTTTAACCAACGAGAATGGACGAATATCTCCAAGAATCCATTCGGTCAAAACATCTGTACAAGCCTTTTTAGCCTCTTGGTTTGGTTCAATTAAATCATTTTCTGTTTTTAATACTGTATAGCACTTGTGTTTATTTAAATTTGTAAGAGCATTTTTATTATATTTATACACATTGTTGCATGTTTTACATGCAACAAAATTTGTCACTTCAATATCATTTTCATCTTTAATAAGGGCAAAGCAGTCCCATATCTTGCTTCGCCCTCTTTTTTCGCTCATTTTATATAAATTAGACAACAGTTTTTCTTTTATTTCAATATTCTTTATTTTTAAATAAAAATTTTACCACACTACTTTGTAAAATGCCTACAATATAATGAAAATCCACTTGATTGCACTTCTCAGCAGCACCTAATTTTGATGCGGTAAACTTAAATCCTTTGCGGTTTTTTCCATCAGCTTGGGATTTTTTTATAGGCGTGGCAAATGTTTTCCTCTATTTTAGTCAGGTACGTAGACATATTTCACATTGATCAAATATGTGGAATGTAGGAAACAAAACATCAATAAGGCTGACGTCGGAGTACTCGCTACGAGCACTGAAGCCCCTTGTAGCAACAAGGAGCGCCAACTCTTTACTTGAATCTTTTTCCATTAATCTCTGAATAATTACAAAATCATAGGACATAGAGAAGATTTATATTCGACTAAAATACATACAATTTTGTTACACATCTTCGCGAGTTTGGGTGAAATATGTCTACGTACCTGACTAATTTAAAGGAAAACATTTGCCGCGGTTATAAAAAACAAATCCCGACCTGAAGCAAAAAAGCGGAAAATGATTTGAGTTCAGTGTTGCCAGAATTTTTAGGGACAAAATCTGCAAAATTGAACAATTAAAAAAAAATTGGCAAAATCTGCACTTTATTTTTAAAATCTACAAAATTTTTTCAAAACAACTTTTTTATATTTCACTCAAACAAATTACGCCTACGTCTGTACATATGTGTATTTAAATAAATAAAATAACGAAACAAGTAACAAATTCAGTCGTATATACACATGTATGTATGCACATATGTCATTTTGCACTTGGTTTGCGTATCAACAACCGTTATAACTTTTTTTCTAAAGTAATTTCAGTTGACACTTAATTGATTAAAATTTTTGGTGTTTGCAACTTTCTTTTGTATTTTTTTACATGAACGGTTGTTATTATCGTTCATATGTACATAAAAAAGAAAAGGTAGTAGCAATATAAGAAAAAATAAAAAAATTTCTATATTATTTTAGTTAAAAAATCTGCGTTTTTTTTACCAAAAATCTTCATATCTCTTTTTGAAGTGGAAAAATCTGCAAAATCCAGATAAAACTGCACTTCTGGCAACAGTGTTTGAGTTATAACGAGTGATTTTTTTGCTATTATCTTTTTGGCAACACTAGTTTTGACAGCTCGCGCACGTTTTGTATCTTATGTCACTGTCAAACATCTTCAGTTTGGTCTATAATTTAATCATGAATCGTCTTACAAACGAACAACGCTTGCAAATTATTGAATTTTATTACCAAAATGCGTGCTCTGTTAAGAAAGTTCATTTTTATGGTCAGTTTAATCGACCTACTGAGGCTTCTATTCGGGCTATTGTAAAAAAATTTCGCACCAAATTTACATTGTTGGACATTAAACCACCAACACGCTTACGTAGATTGCGAACTGAAGAAAATATCGCAGCCGTATCGGCCAGTGTTGGTGATGACCGTGAATTATAGACGGCGCCGTTCGCAGCAATTGGGCCTCTGTTACTCCACTACGTGGAAAATTTTGCGGAAGGATTTGGGTGTGAAGCCTTATAAGATACAGCTGGTGCAAGAATTGAAGCCAAACGACCTACCACAACGCCAAATATTTGGTGAATGGGGTCTTGAAAAGTTAAATGAAGATCCACTTTTTTATCGAAGAATTGTGTTCAGCGACGAGGCTCATTTCTGGTTGAATGGATACGTGAACAAGCAAAACTGCCGTATTTGGAGTGAAGAGCAGCCAGAAGCATTGCAAGAGCTACCAATGCATCCACAAAAAACAACCGTTTGGTGCGGATTATGGGCTGGCGGCATCATTGGGCCGTATTTCTTCAAAGATGATGCGAATCACAACGTTACTGTGAATGGTGAGCGCTACCGTGCGATGATAACAAACTTTTTTTTGCCCAAAATGAAAGAGCTTGACTTGCATGACATGTGGTTTCAACAAGACGGTGCCACATGCCACACAGCACGCGAAACAATGGACCAATTGAGAGGCGAGTTCGGTGAACAGTTTATTTCACGCTTGGGACCAGTCAATTGGCCGCCCAGATCGTGCGATTAAACGCCTCTAGACTATTTTTTGTGCGGCTATGTTAAGGCTAAGGTCTATAGCGACAAGCCCGCTTCGATTGACGCACTGGAAGCCAACATTGCGAACATTATTCGTGAGATACCGGCCGAAATGTTGGAAAGAGTATGCCAAAATTGGACTAAGCGGATGGACCATTTGAGGCGCAGCCGCGGCCAACATTTGCATAAAATAATCTTCAAACATTAAATTATATCGACCCAACTATCAATCCAAATAAATATTTCATGCATTTTTCTGAATTTTGTGTTTTCTTTTTTTTTAATTTCCGATAGTTCTTATAAAATCAACCATTACATATAATTTTATATAAAAGAGACAAAAAATTATTTCATACATAGCATTGTTATTTGTGGTACAAACAAATATATCTGAATTATTTGTGGTACCACAGTTATTTGAGAACAAAAAACAAATGTAATTGGTATTGAATGCAAAACAACAAATAACCGCTCTTGTTTTTATGAGTAGATTGAGTGTGCAAAAACAAAACCAAACCATATCTCTTACACTCATTCGCTCATTTGTATCCATAGTAACAGATATGTATATGGTGTATTTGTTTTGGTGATACTTTCAGTTACACTCGTGCAAGTCTTTAGTACGATTGACTGTGTTTAGCACCAACAAAAATTTGGAAACACACCCTGAAGGAATTTTGTGAGCTAGTTCATATTATGATTGATAATTACCTAACTCATTTGAGGCTAGCCATAAACTAGCTAAAATCTGATGCAGAAGTGAGCCAGTTGTCGTTGCTCTTTGTAACATAAATTATGTTACATAATGTTCAAAGAAAACAACAAACATTTATATATTTATGCATGTTAAATGCCCATCAAGAGAAATTTACCGTTTTTGTAAAATCCCTTTACGCTCAACAAAAGAAAGGAAAAAACTTGTTATTTCGTCAGTTACGTTTTGTCATCAGTGGCTAGAGGTTCAATCTATGTAAGTATTTTTCCATTTCAAATAAAAAAGTAATTATTTAATCTAACAAATAATTTCAGTTACGTTTTACGTCATCCTTAATGAAAGGTCAAATATCGAAAACTCTGACAGAAGTTCTCTCCTTAGATCTAATTCTGGAATGTAACATAGACGGAGTCCACGACAGGGCGCCACTTAATAAATTTAAAAGGGTCTTTGATGCTTTAAAAGGTGAGATAATTATCTGATTATTTTAATTTTTAATTAATTTCTTATCATTAACTAGATGCAATTCGTATTAACGGTGCAGAAGATCCAGAAAAAGCATTCAGAAATGCAACAAAATAATTAAAAGGCGACATTTTTAATACTATTAGCACGTATTTTTAAATAATATTGTTTTAAATAAAATTCAATAAATACATTTTTTTATATAAAAAATCAATTTTTTTATTAAAATAAAGCAATAGTTTAGCTAGCAATAGGTACTTTCATTTTATATGCGCATTTCATTTTATGACGCACTCGTATTGAATCGATAATAAGCTAACTCAAAATGAGCTAGCTTGTGGTTAGTCTAAAACTGATGCAAAGTGAGTGCACTCATTGCCTAGGACATTACATGTAAAAAATTATCCAGCGTTAGTATAGGAAATGAGTCAGTCGCGAGTCACCCCTAGCTCATTTATGGTCAACCATAAGTTAGCTTATGGTTAGCTCAAATTCCTACAGGGCATGTTATGAAAATAAACATATGTATTGGTTGCTTTTGAACAGTACGCTGTATGTTTATGTGTGTATTTTCTGAACCTTGAATTTAAATGACAAAACTTTGATTGAAGACGCCAAAGGCAACCGGGTACCATGGTACGCACGTAATTATTAATTATACATTTTATACAGACTTTTGCGAAGACAACTTATTTACTAATTTTATGTATTAAATAAAAACATGTTCGAAATTGTTCATTAAACAATGAACTTATCAATATTATATATAAGAAAAAAATTTAAAAATATTCTAAATTTATACTCGTTACAATTGAAGTTATTTATAAAGCCATTTTACGACCCTCAATAGAAATATCCACTGCTCTGCGAGAACCACCTTTTAATCTTTTTTGGTCCAAAAACTTTTTCATATGTTTTTCGAAACGATTTGGTTTACGTTTTTGTGTTTCCGAAACTGTACCTTCCACCGTTGATTTGGGTCGTACTAAGTAATCTTTATTAGAGGGCAAAGGTACGCGAGCACGAGCCACCCATCCTGGATCCCCGGGTCCTAATGGCTTGTCTTCACTGGTTGTTAGAGCAGAATGAAGACCTTTACGTTTTCTAGATGTTGATGGCTCTGGTTCAGGAGTCTTTTTTCGGATATTTTGAATTTGACGCATATCTCTTTCTTGTCGCTCCTCCTTAGACATGGCCTTAAAATCACAACTTAAATTGAAAATAGGTCTGGCCCATTCCGATATTAAACGGCCAGCCCTATCACGATTTTGTTTTGTTTCTTTTGGATGTTTGTACAAGTACATGACCGCTTTCCCAATACCCGATTGTTTAAGGTAACCTTTGTCAATGGGAGGAAACTATAGGAGATATTAGAACATTTGAAAATTATTACTTCTATTTGCTTATTTTGATACTTTATACCCACATCAGCTAATAACTTTAAAATACTTTCTCTAATTTGCATGCAGGGCAGACTTTTGTTCGGCAGAGGGGCCAACCAATCGGTTAGTACGTTAAGTATATTATGTTCCAAAAAAGCCAGTTGTAAATCCTTTTTAATCAACTGTGACATGCATAGCTTCAGAATTGCTATCTTTTTGGTAGCCGGTTTTCCTTCTAAATTTAGTTGACGATCTTCATCGGAAGCACCCTTCATACTCATAATTAGCTGGTCGATAAGATCATCATTGTCATTAATCAAATCAATATCGCGCTTGCGACGTTTAAATCGTTTTTCTTCCTTTTTGCGCAACAACATAGCATCGAAGTCGGATATGAAGTTATCACTTCTAAATATAAGAAATAT
>OY776280.1:56235213-56262713 GCA_963675445.1 Linnaemya vulpina | reverse complement strand
AGTCGACGGCACTTAAACCGTGACTCGTGTTTGAGAATTAAAGTTCTTAATGTATTTGCGTGTGAATCGTCGGCACTTGAACCGAGATTTCGGTTGAGTAATGAAAACAATAAATTTAATGCATCACCGGCACTTGAACCGTGCTTCTTATTGTTAAACTTTATTCTGAATTATCAATCAATATTTCATTGCTTATATATATAAATCGAAATGGTAAAACAACAAAATAAATTAAATTAGCGAAACTGTGTCAGCAGTCATTCTGAGTTCAATGAAATTGCACCTTAAAGCTGAGTAATAGTTTTTAGAGAAAAATGCGTGTATTCAAAATAACTTGGAGTAAATAAAATGTACCATTGTACAACTCAGCAAAAATCAAATATAATTCTACAATTATTTATTAAGCAAGGTGTCTGAGTTGAATGAAATTTTGGCTGGCCATGAAAAGGTGTATTGAATTACAACTTAAGTTCAGTGAATCTTTTACTGTTGTCATTACTAAACAAAAACCAAACACAATTATTTATTAAATTATTAATGCAAAAAAGGGCTATTGTATGTGTTAACATGCTGCCCCCACAAATTGGCTGATTCGAACTCATCATGATGGTTACATTTGCCAATTCATTACATTTAAGAAAAAAAATGTATTTTACTAGATAGTTGTTAACATTCCATAGTTTGGAGTCGAGCAATTTGAGCTGGTTTAAAACTGTTCTTCAACCCTTTCCATTTGTAGGTCACAATGATGACAGTCGCTAATACCAATGCAATTGCTGCGTAACCGACTATGATCCCGTGAGTGCTGAGGCTGACTTCGTTGGCAGGGAGCGTGGTGTTTAAAATTTGGGCTAACCCCTGTTGAACTAGTTGGAGCTCATCTCTTGTTGGGTTGAATTGTTTTGCGTTGACGGTCATATTGGCATATTGTTTTGTCCAACCGAGTACAGGGTTAAGGCTCGTAGTCGATGTTTGGAGAGACGTGACAATTTGTTGACGACCTTGTATGGTTATGAGGTCGTTTTTTATGACATAATCGAGATGCAGAGTTATTAAACCGCTATCTTCTAGCATAATTTGTATAATGTCATTGTGGCACACTGCATTCAGTTTGATGGAAAACATATACTGGTTCGGATGATATAGGTGCTGCCATATAGTGGTATCTTCAAGCGCATCTTGGATTAGGTTGATCATTCATTAAATCAATTTCACATATATTGATCATAGGATGACGTGCCGCTTGATATGTTGCTGGTATGTTCGGACAGATTAGTTCGTCGTCACCCAAACTGCAGCAAGCGTCGACCTCATGTTGTGAGATTGGAAAGAATTCATCACGATGTAAGCTGATGGAGAGAAATTTGGTTGATGTTTCTACAGCTGTAAGTGTTTTATTTATTGTTGCTATGATTGGAATAATGTGCAACAACTGGAATTCTCGTGGATCGGTGAGGGGTAGCTCGATGCTGAAGATTACGTGGTCCCCTGCAATGATTCCGTTGACCTTGATAAGCTTGTATACGTCCAGTAAGTTATTTTGGTGAATTGGCAACTGCATGTGTGCTGGCAAATGGGCCCATATATTCTTGATTTCTTCGTTGAGTTGTTGAGGACTGAGTAAAAGGGGGTTAATTTTGTTCATGCTATCGACTAGAACGTCCATAATTGAGGAGTGTATCCGTTTTACATTGCTAGTGATTATGAGCATCTGCACTGAAAGTATCAGTATGCTCGATCTTAACATTATGGAGTTGATTGCCAATTTCGTCTAATTGAATCTGTACGTCTAGTTGATTTTTCTTGATAATGTTGATGGTGGAGTCGATTAACGATGTTTGATTCTTTAGAAGCCTGTCTAAGAATTCGTCGTTTTTTCTTAGCTCCTTAATTGTCCTTGACATTTGTGTTTTGTAGTTAGAGTCTAATACGCCAAATAGTGAGTTGGCTATGTTCCCAACTATATCAATTGCTCCTCTTTTCTTTCTTTTTATGGTGAATAGATTGAAATCTGCCTGCAAGTCGTCCTTTACATGATCAAAGTAGTCCCTCAACGTGTTGCAGGTTGCGTTGTTTAACGTACTGTTGCATAAAGTTTGAAGTATCGTTGTCGCATCACTTAAAATGTTTATTTGATGTTGATATGGTTCAAGGTCAAGGTACACGATCATCTTCCAGGTGGCTGACTTAAGCTTCACAAGCCCTATCTGTTCCAGGTGAATGCCAGGTTTATTGTTGAACTTGGTTATGTTATTTGATTTCCAAGCGCTATTGGGAGGAGAAAAAATGTTAAAATAGTCATCAGCAAGGCTGAGGTTAGGCGTGAACGTTTTGTTGGCATTGCTTCATCGGTTGATGACCTGGGTGGTTTGTTTTTGGTTGACGTGTTACTTAGAGGTAATGATTCCGGATTTGTGCCGTGTTGAGATTGTTCATCCTTATTTTCCGGAAATAGTGGAGGCAATCTGTGGATAGGTCGTTTGAACGTTCCCTTTGCTGTTTTTATATCGCATACCCTTACCAAACCATCATCACCCTTGTAAACCTTTACTATTCGTCCCAGGAGAAATTGTAGAACTGGAAGGTTATCTTCTTTAACTATTACCATTATGTTTGATTGAATCTCATTGATTGGGCCCTTCCATTTGTGCCGCTGTTGTAACTCGTTAAGGTACTTGGACCACCGTTGCCAAAAATTGTGTTTAGCTTGTGATACGAGTTGCCATCTATTTAGTAATTTTCCTTGAGGAACCTTTGACCTCACGTCAACGCTTGATGTCAGCTCCTCGCCAATCAAAAAATGACCCGGAGTGATAGCATTTAGATCATTGGCATCTGATAACATTGGAATGAGGGGTCGGGAATTTAATATGGCCTCAATTTCTATAACCACCGTCTCCAGCTCTTTATATGTAAGCGATGCAGCTGAGACATTTTTCAGTAACATGTGCTTTGCTGATTTTACTGCCGCCTCCCATAGTCCGCCAAAATGTGGTGACCTTGGTGGCATAAACTGAAAGTCGATTCCCTTTGTGCTGCATACTTCGAGGATTGATTCTTGAGCTGCTTTTGCATATAGAACGTCATTAAGCTCATTGAGCTGGTTCCGGGCGCCAACAAAATTTGTTGCATTGTCACAATATAATGTTTTGCAATGGCCTCGTCTCGATATGAATCTTTTCAGTGCCCCAATAAAGGCTTCTGTTGTCAGTTCAGTGACGAGTTCTAAATGCACTGCCTTAGTGACAAAACAGCAAAAGACTGCGAGATATGCCTTTTGGAGTCGCTTTCCTCTTGTTTTAAAATATACAAAAAATGGGCCGCAATAATCCACTCCCGAATTCAGGAATGGCCGAGCTGGCTGTACGCGATGTTTTGGAAGGTTTCCCACAACTTGGTTATACATAGTTGGTCTTGCCTTTGTACATCGTACGCACCGTTGGATGTCGTCCACCCACTCTTATTATCCCTTCTTCGTCCGGAAATGGAATTAAAGAGCTAAGGGGGTCCGTCCAGGGTACAAAATTGTCCCTTATCAATGCGCGCTTAAGGCCATCGAAGTCGGCAGCTTGTATGTGACGTACAATTACCTTCAGGGCGGCATCGAGTTCCACTGGTGAAAGCTGCATATGTTCTGATCGAGATTCCCTTGGTCGTCTTGTGTTCTTCGCAAATCGTAGCATATATCCTATGGCCCTTTGTACATGTGTAAAGGAATTTTTTGAAGGTATTGTATAAATCCATGCGTTTTTCTCGAATGACTGTTGAGTTGTTAGGACGGTTGATGTACAGTTGTTAGCAGTTGTTGATTCCCGTTTGATGGGTTTTTGCCATTGCGGCTTGTGTTGATGGAGAAATAAGGGTCCATACAACCTTATGTTACACGATGATAAATCACAGGGCTTTATACCTCTCGATAAGATATCAGCAGGAGTTTGTTTGGATGGGACGTGGTACCATTGCTCTGGAATCGTTGCCCGAAGAATTTTTGCAATGCGGTGGGCCACGTATACTGGTAGTTTCCCTGGATGATTGTGTAGCCAAGCAAGCACGATTTGGGAATCAGTCCAGAAAAAGGATTTTTTATTCTCCCAGTTCAGATTAGCCTTTACTTTCGCTGTAAGCTCAGCTGCCAACAGTGCTGCACATAGTTCTAAACGAGGTTTTGTTTGTTGTTTTGTCGGAGCTACGCGTGATTTTGAACACAGAAGATTGACTCTCACTGTTTCATCCCCTTGCACGACTCTTACGTATACTGCAGCACCATAAGCCTTTTCTGATGCGTCTGCGAATGAATGTATTTCAATCGTTCTGGTTCCTTGATTGCTGAATATATGTCTTGGAAATTTTATCTTGTTCAGTGTCAGTAGGTCCTTTCTATTGGAATTCCATTCCTTTTCGAGTTCCGTAGGAAGGTTGTCATCCCAGTCGAGTTTTGTTTGCCATGTTTTTTGAAGTTGAATTTTACCAGTTACTAACACTGGACCAATCAGCCCTAATGGATCATATATGTGTGCCAAATCGGAGCTCATGGTACGTTTCGTTGTATGTTTGTTTTCTTGAACATTGACTTTGATGCAAAACACATCCGATTTCGGGAGCCATAGAAGTCCCAAGGTTTTAGTTGATTGAGTTTCCTTTGACTCAAAGTTGAGATCAACCTCCTGATCTTCGGTTGCGATTCTACGCATTGAACACCATTTTTTGAGCTTCATTCCTGCTCCTGCTAAAATAGTTATTAATTCCTTTTGTATCATTAAAGCTTCATGAATTGAATCAGCTTCTGTTAAGCCATCATCGACATAAAAATCTCTTCGCAGGGATGACTCTCCATAAGGAAATTGTCCCTTACAGTAATCTGCTAGTTTGACAAGACAGCGTGTAGCTAGGTATGGTGCAGCCCTGGTGCCATATGTTACTGTGTTCATTTGATATACATTGATTGGCTGGTTGTCATTTTCTCTCCAGAGGATTAGCTGTAAATTCCGATCTTCGTGGTTAACCCATATCTGTCTGTACATTTTTTTCGACATCAGTTTTAAGAACGTACTTGTGCATTCTAAATCGTAGTAAAATAGCAAAGAGGTCGCTCTGAACAGTAGGACCATTATGCAATATGTCATTTAAAGACAGTCCCAATGATCTATGGGCCGATGCGTCGAAGACGACCCTTAATTTGGTTGATGAGCTTTCTGGTCGTAGTACGCAATGATGTGGTATAAAATAATGAGGGGAGCTGATGTCTTCGGGTTTGGTTTTTGTCATATGACCTAATGCTTCATATTCTCTCATAAATGAGACATACTGATCCTTTAGCATTGGATTGGTTTTGAAGCGCCGCTCGATTGATTCAAATCTTTTGTATGCTATGTTTTTGGATTCCGACAGCACCGAAGGGTGATCTTTCAAAGGGAGTTTTACTACAAATCTGCCATCTTTCATTCGAAACGTGTATTGTAGAAAGTGCGCCTCACAGTATAGTTCTGCCAGCTTGGTTTCATTGTCTGATGGTTCCTCAGCCTCCCAAAATCGAGAAACGGCTTCTTCTAATTCCTCTGTGGTACATATACCGCAGACTGTGCTATCGGTGAAGTTTGATTCGACCTTACCAGCTATTACCCATCCTAGGACTGAATTTTGCAGTACCGGAAGATTATCTGCCAATTTAATTTGTCCATCTCTAAGTAGTTCGAACATAATTTCTGCTCCTAGTAAACAGTCAATTCGACTTCTAAGTGAATATTCTGCGGAATTTTCCAAGTCTCAATGTTAAAATGATGAACTGGCTGGTCAGAGACAATTTTTGGTACAATATGGGCGTCTACTTCTGCAACATAATTATTTATGGTTGACTGAAAGTGAATGCTTGTCTGATGGCGCATCTTGGTTTTGTTCACTCCAATGCCTTCCACGCTCAAGCACACTTGTCTGGATCTGCCACCCAGTTTTTTCCATACACGGTCTGTTATTAGGTTCACTTTTGAGCCGGAGTCCAAGATAGCTCGACATTCAATATGCTGCCCATTTGCAGATTCTAGTTTTATGCGTGCAGTTCCCAGTAAGATATAATGAGAATTCTTGACTGCATGATTCGTCAGGAGGCTGACCTTGTTAGATACTTGGTCATGACCTACTTCCACCCGTGAAGGACCTGATAGATGTGGTGCTGACTTGTCTTGTGTAGTAGATTTATTGTAGGGTGCATTTGCTTTGGGGTTATGTAGCAATGTGTTATGATTTTTTTTACATTTGTTACAATGTCGTGACTTGCATTCGTTGATTTGATGCCCTGGTTTTAGGCAGTTGACACATAGCTGGAAGTCCTTTACCCATTTCCATCTTTGGTTTAACTCGGCATTGGTGAATTTTCTGCAGGTATAAATATTATGAGTCTCTCTCTCTTACAGATTTTGCAAATTTCCCTCGTTTCTAATGCTGTCATCGAAGCGCAAGTTCGCGTTGTTGATCTGTCACCCTTTCTTCGCTCCAAATACGTTAGTAGTTCATCAATGGTAATGAGGCACCTATTGTCGTTTAAACCTTGCTCGAACGCAGTTTGGGTTTCTTCATCCATTTTGTGTAGCAATAGATGGACCAAAATGGCGTTCCAATGCTGTACTGGTATGCCTTGTGCCTTGAGACCATGAATACACTCCTTGGTAACATCATGAAGTGATTTTAATGATGACGCAGAATCCCTTTTGGTGGATGACTGCGACATTATCTTGCTCAGTAATGTGGACACTAGAAGCCTTTTGTTGTCGTATCTGTTGCTAATAAGTGACCAGGCCACAGAATAATTGATTTATACTGCGGGCAGGTGCTTGATGAGGTTTTTTGGTTCTCCTTGTAACGAAGTTGTCAGGTAGTGCATCTTTTTTGCTTCACTTATGGGTGTGTTGTGAACTAGCTCTGAGAAGATATCCTTTAACTCCATCCAGCGTTGGTAGTTTCCATCAAAAGTAGGTAGGGTGATTCTGGGAAGTGTTATGTCGATGTCTCCTGGTGCTGTTCGCCGCCGATGAGGAATTGGTGGATCTAATTGCATGTGTTGCTGAAGCTCTATCATGGCTGCTTCTGCCCTTGCTTCGAGCTCATAAAATGTTTGTATAGTGTAGTCTTCGATCTTGTCATCATTAGTTGATGCCCAGAGAGGGGTATTACTAGTAGCTAGGTCCATCATGTATTTTCCGATGATATTCGCCTTAATATTGTAGTATGACGAATGGTGTTCATGTTGTCGTTGCGCAAATATTTCGTCAATATTTCGGGTGAGCGCCTTCATTAATGCTCGTTGATTCCGAAGGATTTTTCGGATTTCGGGTGATGCCGATTGTTGGGTTAAATCTTGTTACTGCAGGTTGCGTGACGTATGTGCTTCGCCATTTAATGTGAACAGCTTTGTTCCTTGTTCAAACAAGTTTGTATACTTCACTATGATTTGAGTGATTTTGTCGTAGTATTCTTGTACAATGTAGTCGTCATCCAGGGGCTCGTCCTCCATTGCCCTGATCACTTCATGATTTTTGTGGAATTCATCTGCGAGCTCTGTCAAAGCGGCCAAACGTTTAACGAAATATTCAGGTGTTTTTCGACCCTTTGAATCCTTTGAAAAGCTCCTTACGAGTACTTCAATCTGCGCTCCTAAGTGGCGCTGGCTGCGCACTAATTCTTCCATTACGTTGATGAAGAATCACGTCGGGGTCACCAAATGTTAATACTTGATTGTATATAACAGAGTGTTAGTCGACGGCACTTAAACCGTGACTCGTGTTTGAGAATTAAAGTTCTTAATGTATTTGCGTGTGAATCGTCGGCACTTGAACCGAGATTCCGGTTGAGTAATGAAAACAATAAATTTAATGAATCACCGGCACTTGAACCGTGCTTCTTATTGTTAAACTTTATTCTGAATTATCAATCAATATTTCATTGCTTATATATATAAATCGAAATGGTAATAAAACAACAAAATAAATTAAATTAGCAAAACTGTGTCAGCAGTCATTCTGAGTTCAATGAAATTGCACCTTAAAGCTGAGTAATAGTTTTTAGAGAAAAATGCGTGTATGCAAAATAACTTGGAGTAAATAAAATGTACTATTGTACAACTCAGCAAAAATCAAATATAATTCTACAATTATTTATTAAGCAAGGTGTCTGAGTTGAATGAAATTTTGGCTGGCCATGAAAAGGTGTATTGAATTACAACTTACGTTCAGTGAACTTTTACTTTTGTCATTACTAAACAAAAACCAAACACAATTATTTATCAAATTATTAATGCAAAAAAGGGCTATTGTGTGTGTTAACATATATATATATATATATATATATATATATATATATGTATATATATATACACACATATATATATATATATATATATATATATATATATATACGTATATATATATCTATATATATATATATGTATATATATATATATATGTATATATATATATCTATATATATATATATATATATATATATATATATATATATATATAATATATATTTATATATATATATATATATATATATATATTTAAATATATATATATATATATATATATATATATATATTTATATTTATATATATATATATATATATATAAATATATATATATATATATATTTATATATATATATATATATATATATATATATTTAATATCCACTCAGATATTAAATTTACTGCGGAAATAGAAAGGAACAATAAACTCTCATACTTAGATACAATGATCATACGTAATAACAATAAGTTATCTATAGATTGGTATCAGAAACCAACATCATTAGGTAGAATTATTAATTATTATTCTAAACACCCAAAGAGAATAGTCATTAACACAGCAATGAATATAATATATAGGGTACTAGGTGTAAGTGATGCAAGATTTCATAATAAGAATAAAAATATTATTAAGGAAATTTTAGTTAATAATGATTTTCTTGTAGGATTAGCATGCAATGTAATAGATGAATATAACAGAAGAATAAATACAAATAACAGAAACATTAATATTGAACTAAAGATTTATAAATCTATGACATATATTCCAATAGTTTCAGAAAGAGTAGAAAAATCAGATATTTATAATAAAAACAAATATAGAATGGCACACAAATCATTTAATACATTAGGTAAATTATTTAGTAAGACCAAAGATAAAATAGATAAATTAGAAAAGTTTAATGTTGTTTATAAAATTCCATGTAAGGGAAAAGATAATGAAATCTGTAATAAATTATATATAGGTACAGCACAAAATAAAATTAAGACAAGATTAACTGGACATAAGTCAAACTTAAAATATAGAAATTATAATTCTACACAAAAAACAGCATTATCTTTACATTGTCGTGATTCAAATCACTATCCAGCTTTTGAAAATGTATCTATTTTAAATTCTGAAAGTAGGTATCGACATCACTATATGTTAGAAATGTTACAGATAATAAATGTACCATTAGGTAAAAGAATTAATTTTAAAGCTGATACTGATAGTGTAGCACAGAATTATAGACATTTGATTTACAAGAATAAATTATTAAAAAGGTCATAGTACAATCAAGAATGGCATGAAGGAAAAAATGTTTTCAATATTTTGAAATGTTTTCAATATTTTGAAATGTTTTTAATGAAAATATGGAAAATTTTGTCATTCATTTTCAATATTTAAAAAAACAAAACAACAAAAATATTCAAATTTAAACATTAAAAAAATTGTTATTATTAATTGTTAATATTGCTTATTATCCTGAAGAAGATATCCAGAGGATATCGAAATATTGATACCAATAAATATATAATTATTATTTTTATAAAAAACAAGCCTAAAGCTCGATATTATTATCTTAAATATAAAATAATTAAAGACTAAAAAAAACTAAAATAATATATATATATATATATATATATATATATATAAATATATATATATATACATATGTATATATATATACGTATATATATATATATATATATATATATATATATATATGTATATATATATATATATATATATATATATATATACGTATATACATATATATATATATATATATATATATATATATATGTATATATATATATATATATATATATATATATATACATATATATATATATATATATATATATATATATATATAAATATATATATATATATGTATATATATATATATATATATATATATACATATATATATACATATACATATATGTATGTATATATATATATATATATATATATATATACATATGTATATGTATATATATATATATATATATATATATATATATATATATATCATTGGGGTTTTCACACTGTTTGGTATTTAGCATATTTTTATAGACATTTGTCATAGTCATAAAATTTTAGGAGGGTTTGAAATGTTGTTTTTGTGTTGTATATAAAAAGTCATAAAATAATAGCACTCTTGCAGGTAGGTTTTTGTGTTGTCATAAAAACATACCTAGATGTTCTGGAGATCTAAGTCGAACTCCGAAAATCTTTAAGCGAGACGGCGAAGGATATGTTTGCCGCCGTTACTTATAATTGTTTCAAGACTAAAAAGTGTAGCGTGTGTTAATTGTTGTGTGGGTAATTGCATGGTTTGGTAGATAGCAGAGAACGAAATAGTGTAGTCTTTTAGGCTTTGTGTACACAAGTTTACAACAACGACATTCTAGACATTGAAAAATGTATACATGCCACACTTTATACACAAATAAATCTTGCGTGTACAGGACTGTGCATTGAAGACATTTAAGACTTCGAAGATATTGAAAACTTTGAATTCACTTTAGCTCTGTTCATTTACTGAAAATTGTTAACAATTGTTGATAGAAGTGTTCATTAACTCAAAAACTTTTAAACGAGAGAGACACAAAAGCGAGCAAAAGATTGAGACTGGAAAATTGTTGAAAAATCTTATTAGTAAAATTTTTGCGTTCAATAATTATCCAATCAGCTGTTTTGTGTTACATTTAGAAATCAGGTTTTCTAAAAGAAGCTAAAAATTAAAATATATCAAAAAATTTGTGAAATGTTAAGTAATTGCAAGTATTTAAAGCTATTAAATATGTTTATGACTATTTTTGTTAAGCTTAGGATCAGCAGTAATCAATTATTACGTATAAAGGAAATGAATTAAGTAGTAAAACAACTGGTACATCAGGGACACAGGATGTCGAAGCGATTGGAGGTGATGTAAAAACTACAAGTACCTAGATACTCGACACTTCACACAATAGCAGTAGATATTCGAATTTTTAAGATTGGCATTTGCATATGAAATAAATGATTTTTAAAAAAACAAATATTTTACATAATGTAAGCTTGGTAAAAATATATTTTTGGTTCTACAGAGGGCCTGGATTCTGCAGTTTGTGAGAAGTCTCCATAGAGCAATATTTTGGTTATTATCTAAATATAACAAAAGTGTATAAAATAATGTTATTATTAATGTTTTGTTGGTACAAAGAGATCTCGTTAAAATAAAGGCACTCCGATTTGACACACCATAGTGAAACCAATAACAAGATAAGGTAATCGGCTAAGATCGAGAAATATTCTTATACGAATATTTCTGTCATAGAAATAGTTCAAAATTCCAGAAAATATACTTGTGCCTGTTCTTTATATATGTTTTTATAATAAAACTTATACGTTTTGATAGTGAAAGTAAGTTTGTGTATAAAAATTTTTATTATTTACTGTATTTTTGTACGACTTCTACAGCAATTATTTATTAATATCTTCGGAAATAAGCAAATATATAGTTAAAATCACATTATTGTCATACTAATACACATATAAAATTTCCCAAATATTGGAGTAAATACTTAGTACTTGCGTATACCTACATAACACATCACTATTTTAAGTTGATAATTTTGGACGGAAAAGTGTTATGACTTTATTACAATATCACAAATAGCATATAGTGTGAATACCCTAATTGATATATCATAAAATAGCTCTAGATCTTTGAGTCGAACGTCTGAAAATTTTAGGCGGGACGGCGATAATCTATGTTTGCTGCTGTTACTTACATATGATATACTACTAATAGGACTATTAAATATGTGCTTCTAATAGCCCTACGTTGGCGAAGTTTGAGTTTTGCTATTACCCCTGCAAGACTCAGACTAACCGAAACTAAAGATAGATTCACCCATGGTTTTATAAAAAAATTTATGTTCTGAAACTTGTTAGTTTCAGCGATTCTCCTAGTTCGCGCATTTGTTCTGGAACATCAAGGGTGCCATATGAAATTATTTTGTAAACTATGTGTGAGAGTTTTTCAATTGGGTAATACTACTATTCATTTAATTTTATTTATAACAATATTCACCAGTTATATATTTTTAATGCCAAACAATACAAAACAAGTACTCCGTATTTTATTATATACACAAACAATGTTTCATATTGTGCGTTGTTATACATACAAAAGTATAAAACAAGTTCTGTATTGTATAATACATATGTACATATAATATGATGTGGCATCTCAGTTCTACTTTACTTAAAAAATTAAACTTACTGTCAGCACAGTTGCAACGTTTCGGAACGCGAATTAAAATGAAACCAATTTATTTACTGTCGCAATAATATGATTTGTATACAAACGAATTTAAGATATTTTGTAGATTTTTAGAAAAAAGTTGTGTATAGAAAATGATTTTTTTAGTGGTAACTAAATTTTGCATTTGCAGCCCTTTTCTAACATATGTGTTAGAGTGGGAAATATATAGACGCTAAGTTAGTATAGGTTTCTTGAACGGTTTGTTCTTCTTTGTTAAAAATTCACTCAATATCGTTGGAATAAGTTCAAACTGTAATTTAATTTAATTAAAATTCAATACTAAATAAATACAATAAGCTTAAGGGAATGAATAAAAGACATCTTAAAAATTTAATGCCGAAAGAAAAAGAGGCTTATGGGTGAAGTGTAAAAAAATTTAAAGAATTGCTGAACTCTAATGAGAATATGCAACTAAAACATGTTGAAAGTGATCAAAACAACAGCTTGGAATGGAATTTTTCTTATCCAGCAGCATCTACATCTGCTTGTGGATCACTTCAAAATATTGGTGAGTGAGTGTTCTGCGTGGGTCGTAGCGGGACCATGTGGCCCTTGCCACGCGGCAGTTGGTGACGTTTTCCCATCTTGATTGAGCGAGTTTGTATGATTCACACTGAACCAAAAACTTGCAGTGCGATAGTGCAATGCCTGTGAAGTGACAGATTTTAAAGTTATCTAGCTCTGTCCCTTCCTTGACAATTCCGTCAGCAATGAGGTTGCCAGGACAGTCGGAATGTCCCGGTACACAAACAAGTGTCACCCTCGAATGTCCCGCTTTTTCACTTAAAGATAGTCGGTATTCGATCACAGCTATGGATGTACTGTATACACAGTAAAGATATAAATATGATTCGATATCATATAATAACTCACCCATCTAGCTGCAAGGGTAATAGTAAAAATTTCGGCTTGCAGGATGCTGCAACCATCCCGACCTGTTGATACTGATGATTAAAACAAAATGTGAGGAAATAAATCATGGGCTGTTAGGAATCAAATTGCTCATTCAGCATTGGATGATCTGCTCCTTACTTTAAAAAGGGTGGGATTTAGTGGATTGCCACTATCTGCAAAAACTCTATTCAATAATAAAAACGAAGTTGTTCCCATATCAACCATTCCTAATGAGAATTTTATGTATTTAGGAATACAAAAATAAATTCCTTTCAGGCAAATTTGATTATTTAGATAGAAGTGAAGAAGTTTCAATCGTTCTGTTTGCGATTTCCCTGCTAGAGCTTTTGTAACAGGCGTAGTATCCCATAATAACAATAATTGATGCCCCAAATGTAGGCAGGAAGGATTTTATAATGAGAGAAGTGTATGCTTTTTGAAAGAATCCGGTGGTCCTAGAACTGAAGTGACATTTCACTTTAGATGTCATATTTCTCATCCCATAGATCAGTATAAAGAAAAAATACGTATTTTAGAAGAATCTGGATTTGAAATGGTTTCTCAGTTCCCTTTAGATATCACTAAAATATTGCATAAACTTTTAATATGTAAAAGTACTATAGAAAAAATTGATGAGAAAATTAATTTCGTTGCTAAATATGTTCCATCGGAATTTTGCCGTATACCCAGAAACTTAAAAGATATTAGTAATTGGAAGTCCACCGAACTTAGACAATTTTTATTATATACAGGAATTTTTATTCTAAAAGATTGCATCATTTGTAATCATAAATAAATGGTATAAGAATACTGTCTTGCAAATTTTTCTATATAAAACAGGCAGATGTTGCTCAAAAAGTAATTCAAGATTTCGTTGAATATTTTGGTGTCTTATATGGCGATGAACTAATTAGTTTTAATGTCCATGGCTTACTGCATTTATCTGATTGTTGCAAGCAGTTAGGTCTCTAGATACATTTTCGGCGTAGGTTAGTTTATTAGAGCCATTGTAGAAACAATGCACTTGGGTCCGTTCATTCGGTCCCGTTGTGATACCCTAAAACAAAGACTACTCATGAGTTGTCCTCTGCCGCATTAAGCCATCCTGTGGATGCTAGGACGGCCATTTCTAACAAGCTCCACACTCGCCAGGCTATCTAGATCTGGCAGGAAGTTGGAGCGCAGTGCCACTGCCCTGACGCTGTTCAGGGCAGGGCATTGTCATAGAAGATGGAGTGCTGTTTCCTCCTCCTCTTCATCATTACAGCTTCTGCAGAAGTCATTGTATTCTCGACCCACCCTTCTTGCATGGGTCCCAGAGTCACAATGTCCAGTTAAGACATTCACAAGTTGACGAAGACGTACCTAGTCGGTATTCGATCACAGCTATGGATGTACTGTATACACAGTAAAGATATAAATATGATTCGATATCATATAATAACTCACCCATCTAGCTGCAAGGGTAATAGTAAAAATTTCGGCTTGCAGGATGCTGCAACCATCCCGACCATGACCATGGGCACGCAGCGTTCAACCTGACCGAAGAAAATAGGGCCAACTGTTTGGCCAGAATGTCCATTGGGAGTCAATTCAACATGGTGAAGAGTCGATCTGAGCGCACCTGTCATCAGCCTCGCCGCTAGACGAAAGATCTTTTAAAAGGTCCTGCGATGAGTATCCTTCTCCATCACATTCCACCACACCAGTACTCCGTAAAAGAGTATCGGTTCGACAACAGCTTCAAAGATCCAGTTGATCCCTCTGGGGATTACACCCCAGTTGAGACCAACTTTCCTTCTGCATGTATAAAAGGCCACTAGAGCCTTATACGCCCTCGCTTGTATGTTAAGTTGGCGTTGTCGGATATTTTAAAGGGGGTACCGTTCAGCTTCGAAAGCGTGAAGCTATCGATCTTGTACCTCTAGTTCAGTTTTGGCTGGATTCACACTGAGCCCACTACTGGTACTCCATTTGCTCAGGATTGCTAGTGCGGACTCCATACACTGAGATATGGTATCTAAGTACTTACCGGAGATCGCCACCGCAACATCATCAGCGTATGCGACCGTCTTGACTAGTCTACGCTTTAGAATTAGCAGCAGCGAGTTAATGGTCAGATTCCACAGAAAGGGTGATAAAACACCTCCCTGTGGAGAGCCCCAATTGACTGCTCTGTATTCAGTTGCATCCCCAATCGAGGCTCTGATGACCCTGAAGATAAGCAGATTCCTAGCAAACCTACAGATGTCAATATCAATCCCTACGGCCAGCATTCTTTCAATGATGGATTCGGGATTGACGTAGGTGAAAGCACCCTCAATCTCCAGAAAGGCTACCATAGTGAATTCCTTGTGCTGAAAAGATTTCTCTATGTAGCCCACTAGAGAATGCAGTGCGGTTTCCACAGACTTGCCTTTCGTGTATGCATACTGTGACTCTGAGGGAACATTCCTAGGTATGGCCATTCTCAAATGAATATCAATTACTCTTTCTAACGTCTTAAGCAAAAAAGAAGTAAGACTTATAGGTCTAAAGTCCCTTGGTGTAGTGTGGGATGTCTTACAACCTTTCGGGATAAAGGTGACCCTACAGATGTGCCAGCATGCTGGTAAATGAGCCGTTAACGGCCCAGCGCATTCTGTCGATACTCAACGGGCCGTTAACACCTTCGATCCGTATAAGTCGTATAAATTTTAAAATTACATTGAATATATAAGAAACATTGTGAGAAAACCAAATCAAATTCTTGAACAAACAATTGTTCCGAAAGATTAAAGAAGGACAAACACTGGAACCATCTTCATCTAATTCTTCCAAATTGGGAAGCGTTAGAATAAAATGCAAGAGAGAAAAAGACAGATTGTTTTATAGTAAAGTGTTAGGTCCAGCAAGAGTTATAGAGCGAACAACCGTATACGAACCTGAAACATTTTTATGGCAAGTCTTTCAGAAAACAGAAAACTATTTCGACCAACGTTTTCTTTCCTTTGATCTAGTAGTAGTTGTTGCAAGCAATTTATCTGCAGAAACTGAAGTTATCATAAGAGCAGATTTACAATTTAATTATTTTTGTATACCCCATGATAACAAGTTTCTATTGATACCAATTTTACATCATATTTTCCACAACTTTAATTATTAGCCTATAATCCATGATCTTGTCTTTCCATAAATTTCAACAGAACTGCAATATATATTTTTCGCTTTCAATGTTGTAACTACTACGACTTTGAACAAATTCTTAAATGATTTTGCACTAGACTTATATTTTTTTTATATTTATTACAATAATAATATGTCTAATAAATTTTTTTAATATAATTACATGAGCATGTCCCAAAATATATACGGAAAATACGGAAGACTTTGATGTGGGGTTCAGAGATCCAAGCCAGGAACGAATTCCTAAAACAACGTGCACCGCTTCTCAAAATCAAGGTATGTATAAATCGATTATTATACACATTGTTAGAATACCTATTAACAACTTTTATTTACTTCTTGTTTTAGATATCATTGCTATATTAAAGCAAATACAAACAAAAATTGAGGCGATTGAGAATGAAATTGAGAACATTGCTTATAACCAGCATATCCTGAGCAATGGATATGCTCGACTATAGTTTCCAACCAGGAGGCTATAGCAAATAGTATAGAGCAGATGGAGAGAAATGTAAGAACTTTACTATTTTTACTATTGTTCATGATTTTTTTTTTGCATTCGCTGAAACCTGAATTAATGTCCCAAACGAATGCGCTAATGGGGTGTAAGGTGGTGCTAGGAAAAGTGGAGTCCTCAGTATGCCGCATGTCAGGGGAAAAATAAAATGTTAAAATCCAAGAAATCATTGGAAGAAATAGAATTAATAGAAGAAAAGTTAAAGGCTGAGAATTTTGCCCAAGCAATGGCAATAAAATTTTACTGAATATGAAGGCTATAAATATATTTGAGTATTAATACTTTTACATCTTACGTACACCTACAAAGTAAAAGGTATATCTCAATACAGTAATCCGTGGAGTTTCCACAGACGACCTACTGCAAATGTACAATTGGGAAGGGACACGTAGGAAAAAAGCCCTCGGAGATCTCGCAATTTAAAACAAAATTATACGAGGTAAGTACATATATATGTATATATATATATATATATATATATATATATGTATATATATATATAATGCATATATATATGTATATATATATATATATATATATATATATATATATATATAATGCATATATATATATATATATATATATACATATATATATATATATATATATATATATATATATATATGTGGCAACCTGTCACCGTTTATTTGTTTCGTTAACTTCTTTTAGATAATCGTTACTTCTTTAGTAACTCTTATAGAAAACCGCTTTTACTTAGTACATTTACTTTATATTCTCTTTTCATTCTTTTTGTATCTCTCGATTTGTGTACACACGATCTCGGCACTCGCTTAATACTTTTTAATTTCATATTAATTTTAGTTTTTAATAAGTTCCTTAAATTTAATAAAACATACTGAATTAAATAAATACCACTAGATTCTTTTATTGGTAATTAATAAAATTACTAAATTGGTGACCCCGACGTGATCTAGTGGTACAGAAAAATTTTAACAACGCGTGTGTTTTATACAAAAACAAAGTGCCTTTAATAACGGTGTAACGGTACGCAAATTTCTAGAATTTTTTCGAAAAAAAAACAAAATGACCGAATTAAACGACAGTGGAAATACATCGACAACAACGGTTGTTACGCAACAACCTCGTCCAGAATTTCCAGCCGCTGCAAATGTTTCCGTGGTGTACGCTCGTCTTCCATTACCGCAGATGGCCAGCTCTAACATTGAGTCATGGTTCACGACAATGGACTTTTGGTTCACTGCGTCCGGAATTTCAAGCGACAAACAGATGACAGCAACAGTGTTGGCAGCCTTAGACCCAAGCGTAATTTCACAATTGTCGGAAGTGATTGCGGAGATGCCTCAAAATGAACGCTATAGTTACATACGGACCAAAATAATTTATCATTTTGCAGATAGTGAGCAGCGAAGACTCAACCGCCTACTGTCCGAGTTGCCTCTAGGAGACAAGAAGCCGTCAGAACTCTACTACGAAATGAAACGTGTAGCAGGAACTACTCTTGGTGAGACCGCCCTTAAAAGTTTATGGATCAAACGACATCCTGACATTGTTCAACCTGTTGTCGCCGCGTCAAGTGGAACAGCCGCTGAATTTACTCGAATTGCTGATTCGATTGTAGATGCTATGTCAGCTAGAAGCATTAGAGCAATTGCTAAACAAGGTTCAAGCGAAATCGATGAATTACGTCAGGCCGTTCATAACCTCACAAAGCAGTTTGAGAACTTTACTATTCGCTCACGTTCCCGCAGTCGTCATCAGTCTCGTAACCCAGCAAGTTTTCAACCCCGCCATGTACCACCAAACAATTCAGCCAGTAACGCCAACTTTTCAACGAACCCTAACGAGTGTTGGTACCATAAAAGATATGGCAGAAATGCCCAAAAGTGTAGAAGCCCGTGCCGTCTTAAACGTAGTTCGGTCAGCACTGTAACATCCACTCCAGCTCAAAGATCTGATTGAAGCCAAGCGCTCGTGGTAAAGGATAGCGGAAACCCTTCCACGAATAGCAAATTATTCCGTCTACAAATCAGAGATCCAGTAACCAAACAAGTTTTTTTAGTTGATACAGGTGCAGATGTGTTCGTCCTTCCGTTAACATCAAGTTCTGTCGATGTTAAACCTGCCGCCACCAAACTGTATGCTGCAAACGGTTTGCCAATTAAGGTGCTTGGTCAGAAGCGCATAGTTTTAAATTTAGGACTAAGACGCACATTCGAGTGGTCATTTTTGATAGCTGATGTCACGAGTCCTATAATTGGCGCAGATTTTGAGATTCTATGACTTAATGATTGATTTACGCCGCAATCGTCTCATTGACAACTGTCAAACTTCGATACCAATTTCTCAATTGCAGGCTGCAGTAGTTAACGCATCTGATCCGTTTCAAGATATTTTACATGATTTTCCTGACGTCACGCAAATAAAACAATTTTTCACCATATCGAGACATTTGGCCAACCAGTATACTCACGAGCACGACGCTTATCGCCTGAAAAACTAGCCGCAGCACGAGCTGAATTCGACATCTTGTTAAAAGCTGGTATATGCCAACCTTCTAGCAGTAACTGGTCCAGCCCACTACACATGGTGCAAAAATCTAATGGTTCTTGGAGGCCGTGTGGTGATTATCGTGGTTTAAACGCACAAACTGTTCGTGATCGATACCCGCTCCCGTACTTGTCAGATTTCACCAGCAATCTTAACGGTAAGAAAATGTTCTCAAAAATCGACCTTCAGAAGGCCTTTCATCAGGTTCCCGTCCGCCCCGAGGATGTCGCGAAAACAGCTATAATAACACCTTTTGGACTCTACGAGTTCAAATTTATGACCTTTGGACTCTGCAACGCTGCGCAGCCCTTCCAAAGGCTCATCAACGAGGTGCTGCGCGGCTTGGATTTCGCCTTTGCCTATATCGACGACATTTTTGTCGCTTCAACATCAATGGAACAACACCGTAAGGATCTTTGTGAAGTTTTCAACAGATTGCAAGCAAACAACCTATCTATTAATGTCGACAAATGCGAATTTGGTAAGTCCGAAATCCAATTTCTAGGCCAGTACGTCACCGAAAACGGTATACAACCACTCCCCGATCGAGTTGCAGCAATTCGTGACTTCCCAAAACCAGCTCTTGCCAAAGAATTAAAAAGATTTATTGCTACACTTAATTTCTACAAACGTTTTTTGCCAAATGCTGCTTCAGACCAGTTGAAACTTCAAGCACTTATAAAAGGTAACATTAAGAATGATTGCACAGTGTTAGAGTGGAGACCTGAAGCAGAAGATTCCTTCATCAAGTGTAAGGACGAGTTAAGCAACGTAACGCTATTGGCACATCCAGCAAAAAACGCAGACTTAGCGCTTTACGTCGATGCTTCTGACAGTGCAGTCGGTGCTGCTCTTCATCAGTGTGTAAATGGTGTTCTTCAACCTTTAGGATTTTATTCCAAAAGATTAACGTCTTCACAACAAAAATATAGCACCTACGATCGTGAACTGACAGCGATGTATCAAGGTACGTGTCACTTTCGGTACATGCTAGAGGGTAGAAAATGTTACATCGTAACAGATCACAACCCCTTAGTTTATGCATTTCGCCAAAAGTCTGAAAAAGCATCGCCACGCAGAGCTAGACAGTTAGACTTTATTGCACAATTCACCACTGATATTCGCCACATACCAGGTGAACAAAATGCTACAGCGGATTTCCTTTCACGTATCCAGTCCATTAATCAAACAGTCGATTTTGAAAAAATTGCCATTTCCCAAAGAGAAGACGATGAGCTAAAAAACTTGCAGTCAGGTATAACTTCTAATTCACTTAAACTAACGTCTTTTGTACTTCCAGGATCCGAGCTTAGTTTGGTTTGCGATACGACGACAAACAATGTCCGCCCTTACGTCCCGAAAGAGTTTCGTACGCAAATATTATCTACTGTTCATGGTCTAGCTCATCCTGGTATTCGAGCAACAACAAAAATGTTAACCACCCGTTTTGTTTGGCCATCGATCCGAAAAGATGCTGCAAAATTTGTTCGCAACTGCATCGCAGCCAGCGCTCGAAAATACAACGCCACACGAAGTCCCAGCCAATCAAATACACACCGCCAAACGAACGCTTTTCACACATCAATATCGATATTGTGGGTCCCTTTCCGCTGTGTGAAGGTCAACGTTATTGTTTGACAATGATCGACCGCTTTACGAGGTGGCCCGAGGCAGTGCCAATACCTGACATTACGGCCGAAACCGTTGCAAAAGCTATCGTGCACAATTGGATTGCAAGATTTGGTGTTCCAGCCAAGATAACGTCTGACAGAGGAAGGCAGTTCGAATCTTCAGTTTTCACTGAGTTGACAACTCTCATTGGTAGTACCCACCTTCGTACAACCCCATACCATCCTGAATCAAACGGTATAATAGAAAGGTGGCACCGCGTTTTCAAAACTGCAATTCTCTGCAATGATCAAGCTAGATGGATTCATAGCCTACCTTCCATTTTGCTTGGACTACGTGTCGCATTTAAACCAGATATTAACGCATCGCCTGCCGAACTTATATATGGGACAAATTTAAGAATTCCTGGTGAGTTTTTCGTCAACACCAATCCAACTGTAGCAACCAGCGAAGTCGTTGTACAATTCCGTACAGCAATGCGAAAGCTTCGTCCAACCGATACGTCGCATCATACAACACCAAGAACGTTCTTAAGTCCTTCACTGAATTCGACATCCCATGTCTTCGTACGAAATGATTCAATACGTCCGTCATTATCACACCCGTACGATGGTCCATATCGCATTGTTCGTAAAACTCCGAAGTATTTTACCATCGATATAGGAGGCCGTTATAGCAACATCAACATCGACAGACTTAAGCCTGCCTTTGTTGAGTACGAGGACACAAATATTTTTGAAAGACAAAATCAACCTCTAGAGGAACCACAAGTTTTCCAACCAGATTCCAATGGAGATGAAATTGATTGTCAACAACCTGAACCTACCGAAAATGTTAACTCTGATGAAACAAATGAATCGCTTCCAGCTCAACAAAATACTCCAGAACTACCGATGAAATCTACCAAGTGTGGTCGACGTGTTAATCTCCCAGTGAGGTTCCGGTAGCTTTCCTCTAGGAGGGGAGTACTGTGGCAACCTGTCACCATTTATTTGTTTCGTTAACTTCTTTTAGATAATCGTTACTTCTTTTGTAACTCTTATAGAAAACCGCTTTTACTTAATACATTTACTTTATATTCTCTTTTCATTCTTTTTGTATCTCTCGATTTGTGTACACACGATCTCGGCACTCGCTTAATATTTTTAATTTCATATTAATTTTAGTTTGTAATAAGTTCCTTAAATTAAATAAAACATACTGAATTAAATATATACCACTAGATTCTTTTATTGGTAATTAATAAAATTACTAAATATATATATATATATATATATATATATATATATAAACATATATATATATATATATATATATATATAAATGAAATATATATAAATTTATGATTCATATATATATGCATATATGTATATATATATATATATATATATATATATATATATATATAATGTATATATATATATATATATATATATATATATATATAATGTATATATATATATATATATATATATATATATATATATAACGTATATATATATATATATATATATATATATATATATATATATGCTTAAGCGAATGTAAAACCTTATTTGTAAAACTATTAAAAATATGTTTAAAATTATACATACCTTTTAAATAAGAAGGCTATAATTGCCTACCTTAATCTAAAGTTTAGATTCTAAACTTACCTTGCCGTATCTCAATCTAAACATATACCTTGTTATTTTTGCAACCCTATGAATTGTTATAAAATTGATTGCGCCTTGTGGTCAATCTAACTGAAATAAGCATTCATTTTGCAACCGTTGATCAAACCACACGGACTCCTCCTTATAGTCCTAAGCTTTAAAGCGAACCA
This sequence comes from Linnaemya vulpina, assembly GCA_963675445.1. Taxonomy (NCBI): domain Eukaryota; kingdom Metazoa; phylum Arthropoda; class Insecta; order Diptera; family Tachinidae; genus Linnaemya; species Linnaemya vulpina. The sequence goes on along the minus strand of OY776280.1, from coordinate 56,239,554 downwards.
ACAGTCTACTGACGATTTGGTAAAAAGCGTCAATGAAATGCATATAGACATTGCTTAACCACCCAAGAAATAAATTTCATATTATAATAGTACAATGAAAGTTCATTTATTAACAATGATATATATATATATATATATATATATATATATATAAATGAATTATATATAAATTTATGATTCATATTTTTATGTTAAACTTTTTTTATTTTTCAAGATTTTTACAATGTTTTGGTACCGATTTAATAATAAGTTATTCCACCGTTATTCGATATAACTTCAAAAATATGATTTGGAAGCGAATTATAAATTTTTTTTTTTAATTGCTGCCCACACCATTACACTTTCCTCACGACTTAGTTAACATTCTTCCTTACTTACGTAGGCTAAGAAAATAATAGTTATATCCATCTGGACCTTCCAAATTAAACTTTTTTCCGTCTGAGAAAACAACACGATGCCACTTATTTTTATCGCTCATATGTTCCCGTGCAAACTGCAGCCATTTCGCTTTACGAACACCATTTTAAATGTCTAGCACTTCGAATTATTCGCCTTACAGTGTTTACGCTAGCTACTGTACCCAATTTTAGCCTAATTATTACACCGTAATTGCTCGAATTTGAAGCAGCTCTTATAATAGCCCTTCTGTCCGCTTGTGTTGTAACTGTATTCGTATGTCCTTTCATGTTATTTCCATAATTGGACATATTTCTTAAAAAACTGCTTAGAACATTCTAGCTGCGACCAATTTTTTTTGCTATATTTCTATGACATGAACCAGTTTCTTTAAATGCCCTTTTTACACTATTCTTCTTCAGTTAATTGCTTGCTGCGCCCCATTTTCAACAAAATTTTTTAAAAAGTATTGCAGTAACTCACAAACGTTTAAACTTAGAATTATACCGCCAAGGTCAAACGCAAACTAATTTTATTCCAGGAGAACCTATTCCAGTGGCATAAAATTTACACGTCTTTTTACAGCATTTTCAAGTAAAAGCAAGAAATGACAATTTATGTATACTGTACTGTTATGTTTTGCATCTTAAATTCTGATCATTTATAGTTTCTCCTAATTTGAGTTCAAAAACATGTTTTCTTATAGTTTATATTTAAAAAAAATTAATATGTAGTTGTAAAAATTAGTGAACTTATTCAAGTGGTCGGCTGTGTTTTTGCGGTTGTGTATAGATTTTGTTTATAAAAAATATTTTATTGAAAAAATTTAATAAATTTCAACTAACCCTTTAAGCCCAGAATTATTGTGTATAAATATATACTTTTTATTTTTAGTTTAGTTTATTTATTAGTATTAAAAATACTTTTACAATCAATTACATCTTGAATTATATAACTTTTTACAAACGAATGAATTTTTAATTACATTAAAACTTTAATAACCAATTTTTGAATTATATATATATATATATATATATATATATATATATATATTTTAAAACAGGACAATAGAAAAACTGATGAATATGTAAAAAATTTTAAATATGATGTGTTCGTTGGTTTTTACACACAGCCAAGCAAATATATGTCAAATTACTTGCAATTATTGTATTTTAAATTTAACAAAATTTGATATTTTCTTTCTTAACCTGTTGACATTTTGCTCGGTTTTTACATTGCTTAGAAGATTGTTATATATTTGCAATCCCTTAGGCTATATGGCTGTACTTCTCCTACGTATGATATTTATTCTATTAACTATTTTGGTGCTTCTCCTCTTTTTATTTTTTGGATAAAAATTAATGTCTTAAACGCGATTCTCTGTTTTATATTCAACCATTTCATTGCTTGCAGAATAAAGTTAACATTTGTGTATCTGTTGCATTTCAGGATAGATCGCATTGTTTTATTTTGAAGCTTCCGCAGGCGCTCGATTTGTTGTGTAGTGCAGCATGAATATAGAATTGTGGAACAATATTCGAAATGCGGTTTAATTGTCGTATTATTTATTGCCATAGTGGTGGATACTTGTTTCCTTATTCTTTTAAAAAACTAATTTTTTTACCAATCTTTTTACACACATAGTCCAAGTGCGGCTTAAACTTAAGTTCTTTATCAATTACTAATCCTAAATATTTGCTTTCTTTTACCTTTTCAATTGTTTGATTGTTTATTTCAAAAATTGTGTTACTTTCTGTCTTTATTTCCATTAGTTTTGTTTTGTTCCCATTTAACTTAAGTTCATTCATATTCAACCATGAATTTATGTTTTCCATATCATCCCTTAAGTCAGCATAACATTGTTGATCTGCATACATAATTGTTTTACATTTTTCTAAAGCATTTGATAGATCATTAATATATATTATAAATAGTAAAGCTCCCAAAATTTAATCTTGAAGCACTCCATATCCATTGACTAATGATTTTGACTGCATTGTAATTTGTTTCTTTTCAGTGAGGTATGTTTGAAACCATTTTAGTTCGCTATCTCTAATACCGTAACTATAAAGTTTTTGAAGAAGAATTTATCTATCTACTGTTTCAAACGCTCTCTTGAAATCAAGGAACAAGGCAATTATTTTTTTACGGCTGTAATTTTTTTTCACTTGTCTACTACATAATTAACTGCCGTTTGACATGGAAAATTTTTTCTAAATCCCGACTGGTATTTTGACAGTAAATTTTCAGTTTCCAAATACTGTTCTAGTTGTTCTTTGACTACTTTCTCTATAAGTTTCTCACATGTTTTTAACGCATTAATTGGTCGAAACTCATCATATTTCTTTGTCTTTGGAATTTTTTCAATTGGAGTAATCATAGATGTTACTTAAGATGATACTTAAGTATAAAATTCAAACCAAAAAAGTTTGACTTAATGTATAATGGAACAAAAAATTCTGAAAAATGGGACATGAAGAAAATAATCAAATGGTAACACAGGTATCATAACATACAAGTTTTAACATCAGGTTGATACAGTTCTCGGATATTTTTTCACAATAAAATTTGTGTAAATAGAAAACTGTTATCACATTCAACTAAGCCACCTAAACAGTGGTGATAAACACAATATACACATGAGCACTGAAGATGAAAGTGTAGCGACTTTCGAAAACAGCTGTTCTGCTCTGCTGTGTAAGTTGAATAAAACTGATGTTGACTTCCTTTGTGCCTAGGAATATTTATCATCATGTCTTTCTGAGATTTTAACTAAGTTAGAACAATTAGCCTATAAAAAATATTAATACAGCAAAAATAAAATGTTCATAAAATAAACAAATTACATGTAATCATAGATGTTTTCCAGTTTACAGGAAACACACCGGTTTCTAGTGATTAACTTATGATGTCAAGTATCACTCTTCCTAAAACGTTCCAATTGTCAAGTATCATTTTGCTGTTTATTTTGTCAAAATCTGGCTTACTTTTTAAGTTTTTATATATAATTTTCAAATCTAATAGAGATATTAATCGGAATTTAAAACGGGAGCTTATCACAGGTAAATTGGGGACATATTGCACATTGTTTATCATAGATTTTATTGCGGTTATTCTGTCAACGAAATATTTGTTGAATTGATTAAATATCGCAGATTCGATTGCACTTTTTGGTTTTCTTAATATTAAATTTTTTATCAGTCTCCACATTTCTTTCTGATCTTTGGCTGATTTTATTGTTGATAAATTTATTTTTCTCATTTTGGATCTTTACTTTGTAAACATTTCGTACTTCTTTGTATTGTGTCCATGCTTCATTATTATTTGTAAATTTTGCTGTTTGATATTTATTAATTTTTATTTGTTTTAGTCTATTTATTTCGTCATTAAACCATCTGCATTCCATATCTGCTCTTATAGTTCTCTTTATACTAAATTTTTTTTACGGCATTTAATAAGCATTCGTCGAAGATGCTAACTTTATCATTGATGTCCAAGTCTCTGTTTATTTGAAAAATCCCTTGAATTTCCGTTTTAAATTTTTGTTTGTCATATATAAAAATTTCAATCTCCTTGGTTATGTTACTTTTCATGTGCGTACTATTTTCTATTACTATATCTATAGCTTCATGATCCGATATTTTATTAGAGATGTTTATACTTGCTGATATATTTCTATTATTAGTCAATTGTTGTTTTTGAAGTATTCGTTGCTCTTGTGAAATCTTCTATAACTTGTTTTAATCCGTTATCGTCTAAAAGGCATTTAATTTAATTTTTACAAAAACTTTGTTTATTCCAATCTATGTTTACATCACCCGCTATTATGATGTCATTACTTAATTCACAAAGTCTTTCTAAGGTTTCTTCAAAGGCTTCTAAAAATTCATATTCAGCACTACTTGGAGACCTGTATACAGCAGCTATAATAATTTTATTGTTTTC
>OY776280.1:56200213-56230213 GCA_963675445.1 Linnaemya vulpina | reverse complement strand
ACCAATTCGTTTCAGAAAACAGAATACGTCTCAACTGCTTCGCGTATACTCACATGCGGAATTATTGTCCTAGTAAATTCTTCTGTTCTCACTGCAATAAAAACCACCACTTCAACGCAAGGTAAATTAAGAGGTGCTCTGGCTACAACAACTTATGTGATAAAGCTTGGCCCCAAAAGCACCAACGAAACCACATTGCTTCTTACTGCAATCGTTAATATTGACCATCGAGGTGAGAACTTTAAGGCTTGTGCGTTTCTCGAACAAGTTTTAGGAAAAACTTTCCTTTCTAAAAGGCTTCAATAGCAGTTCATGCTCCTCACAGAACCCCAAGCTTATCAAATCCATGGGATTGGGAGCCAAGTAGTAGATCAATCGAACTCTTCCTGTCACTTGCCGATGTATTCAGAGAAAATATGACTGTCAAATCGATACACAAGCGATCGTAGTTCCTACAATTAACCATATGCTACCTAGGTGTTCCTTACCCGATTCACACATTCCCTATGTGGCTATCAAAGATATTAGTCTCGCTGATCCCAATTTTCAAGTAGCTAGTCATGTAGATCTTTTAATCGGTAGCAATGCACTCCCACAGGTATTCCTGGAGGGAATGAAAAGAACTACACCGTCCCTAATGGCCCAATGAACCATCTTTGAGTGGGTTATTAGTGGTCCGGTAAATCTGGATTCAGTTTCAATATTTTCGCTTGGAGTGACTGAGGTCGACTGCGATCCCCTCGTCGATCAGTTACGTAAGTTTTGGGAGCAGCAACGTCCGATGTCTAGAGAAGATGCGTTCTATGAAGACCTGTACCAAAAACGACTATCCGTAATCCAGATGGACGGTACGTGATTTAAGATCGAATTTCCCCGGGAGATACAACTAGACACATTTCGCAATGTAGCATGATCACAATATTTTATTTTGGAACGTTCCCTACAGAAGATATACTCCAATGTCTTGAAAGAGTATATCACGCTAAACCATATGAGGCCTAGCACTTCAATGGAAAACGTTTCCCTGCGTGGATATAAGTCCTTTTACCTGCTTCATCACGCCGTGCTTAAACCCGAGAGCAAAACCACCAAAGTAAGGGTAGTTTTTAATGCGTCAAAAAAGACTAGCTGAGGGATATCACTCAACGACGTTCTGCATGTAGGTCCCACGCTCAAATCTGATTTGATGAGCTTTATTTTGAAGTGGAGGTTGTACAGATATGGTTTTAACAGCGAAATTTAGAAAATGTACCGTCAAATTCTGGTACATAAAGAAGATACCCAATACCAACGAATTCTCTTTAAAGACTTCGCGCTGAAAAAGGTGACTTTAGGAGGCGCTGGCACCCCATATTTGGCTATTAGAACGTTGGTTCAATTAGCTCGTGACTCAGCGGAATTATATCCTCAAGCAGCGTACATTCTAACAAAGGAAGCTTATGTAGATGATATTTTATCAGGCTAACATGGTAGATCGCTGGCTATTGAGTCTCTACAACAGTTTATTTTGGTGCTGCATTCCGCTGGATTCCCTTTAAGAAAAATTACTTCTAACTGTCCTGGAATTTTACTTCCGTCCATAAGAGTTACATATTAGATACTAATTTCTTTAAACTTAAAGCAACCAGTGTCAAAAAAAACTCTGAGAATTCAATAGAATTCCCCATGTAACCTCCATGCAACCTCTTTGATGCACATTCTCTTAAATGTTGCTAAGCTCTTTGAACCAGCAGGGTGGTCATAATCCAAGAAGATTCTTCTTCAGCAGTTGTGGCCGGAAGGAACGGGTTGGGATGAAATGTGAAACTAGAAAATTTAATCTATTTGTAGAGAATCTTCCTACTCTCTTTCCTGCCAAAACAGTACAGATTCATGGGTTCTGCGTCGCGCCGGAAAATGCCTTCTGTGCTGCAGTGTATATCCGGATACAATCTGATAGCACCATAACCTCCAATTTGCATGTCGCAAAAACGAAAGTAGCTCCAATTGAGTCGGTAACTCTCGCAATGCGGAAAATCACGCTGGAAAAACTTCCAAATACGTGGAAAACCTACATTGCCAACCGTACGGCGGAAATACAAAGAAATGTTGGAAAATCCCTTGGCGTCACGTGCGGTCTAATGATAATCTTACCGACCTCGGCTGTAGAGGTTGCAGAGCTGACCACCTCATACATAACTAGCTTTGGTGGAAGTGGGATAAAGCGGTTTAGGTAATGATGACATCGCCTACTCCTCCCGGAAGTCGTGTACTGCTAAATTCATTTCGTCCCTCCCAATCCCAATCATTAGTGGTAACGAGTTTTCCGGCACCAAGTATAAATAACTGCGACTCACGCAAATGCTTCACTATACGGGAGAATTTCAATCTCTAGTACGCTTGTCAAAAGTCGACAAAAAGAGCGCCCTCTTCAAATTAAAGCCGTACCTAGATGAAAGACAGTTTATCCGCATTAACGGTAAAATATCTAACGCTGTAATCTTCTTTAACGAGTGTCATCCAATAGTTCTGCCAGTAAACACAAGGTATTGTAAGCTATTCATTATATATACCCATAACCTCCTTATGCATGCTGAGATTAATCTATTGTTAAGAGCTGTTCGAGGAGAGTATTACGTATCTCGTTTAAAGCCGGCCTTAAGATACCGTGTTCAAAAGTGCGTCACCTGCATCCGATACAAACAAAAGGTGAAATCACAGATAATGACGTCTCTCCATCTAGAAAGAAGTTCGTTCTCGTTACCCTTCACATACACCGGTCTCGAACCCTCAAACCTTTCGAGACCGTTGGGAGAAGTTAAAAGTGATACATCACCAGTTCGCCCAGCGCTGGAAGGATGAATACCTCAAAATCTTCAAAAAAGGTACAAATGGCAACATACAGAAGAAAATATTCGCGATGGTCAACTTGCCATTTTCAAAGATGATCTTTTACCTCCTAACGAATGGAAGTTGGCCGCATTATTAAAATATATTCTGGGAATGATGGCTGTGTACGAGTAGCAGATCTGAAACCCCAAAACGGAATGGTCACGAGGGCCATTACAAAATTGTGTACCCTTCCCATTAAGCACGATGAAACACAGATCCCAACAAACTATGCTGACAATTCCACAGATACAATATTCATCACTCATACTAGATTGCTCTCCTCATACACCTACATTTCTTTAACTAATCTCTTCCCCTACTAATGCACTGATAAATAAAACGTTTTCAGATCGCCTAGAAAACGGACAGGCATCAATATTGCCTTTGCAAGCGATACAACCCCCTGCGATACTGAAAACGGTTCCTAAAAATTAAGATCAATTATGACCGGTTAGGCCAAGCCGCCATAATCCACGCCGAACATCCGAGCGGTCTTTCAAGCATCGAAAGGGAAAGGAGTGCTTGGCGCCTTGCGAGCACTCAAATGCCTGCACCAAACATTGCAGGAATAAAGAACCAATAAATTGTTTAAAAAAAAATTAAATTTCTTAAAAAATCAATTTTCAAATGTTCTCTCTAAAATCCAAAATGAAAATAACGATGAAATTATAAATTGAAATACTTATTTCTATATTATTTGTAATCTACTATTATTAATTTCCCTTCATATTTGGCCACGGCGCACAGTGAACGGTCCCCATAGTAAGAGTGGAAAAAAATTGAAGGAGTTATGGTAGCTTAATGAAATATTTGGCACATATCTCTCTTGGCCTACTATTTTCGAAAATGAAAAAAAATTTAAATCCTTTTAATTGTCCGGTGTGGAGACAATTAAATACCAAAATTCCCCCATTTCTGTAATTATTATTTTTCAGAATTTAAATCTATCATTTCACATACAAAATGATATAGCGTGATAGTTTTTTCATGAAATATAACCAATCACTAATTATGTAGGGTTGCCGTATACCTTTTTTAATATAACATTATTTTAAAGTTTTTAGTATTTTTACTATTTACAGTTTTGGAAATAACCGTTGGTACTCAAATAACATTATATAAATAGGGTTGCCAAATTGACAACACTAAATATTTTAAAATTAAATAAGTATTTAAGATAAAAAACATATTTATATAAAGATTAATAATAAAGTAACAAACAAATTCAAATAACACAACAATTGTAAACAATTTCTTAATCCCTAAAATAAGTTTCTGAGTCTAAATCAGTGTTAAAAGATACATCTATTATTATGTAATTACTAATTTCTTTATTATTGCTGAAAAAGCTGCTTGTATTTATCGTATTTTTATTAGATGAAATTAATGGATCGGAAGAAATTAGGACTTTATTGAATAAATCGCGATTACAAGTTTCTCTGCTATTTTTTCGAGTGTGCTCAATTCTGTTCTTTTTATTTGTTTTGTGTAGACATTCTAAAGCATCTTCGGAAAGATTTCTTTCAGGTATTTAATCATCACTGGTGCAAAATTAAACTTCACTTTGTCAACTGATAGTTTTAATATATATATCAAATATGGATGATTTTTAAAATCAATATATTTCAAAAGTTGGCATAGAAAACACCTAAACCTTCTTATACATATTTTAGTGTATATATATATATATATATATATATATATATATATATATATAAAGCTAAACTTACCTTACCGTGTCTGCAACCCTATGAATTGTTATAAAATTTATCGCGCCTTGTAGTCATTCGAACTGAAAGAAATATTAATTTTTCAACCGTTGATCCAACCACACGGACTCCTCCTTATAGTCCTAAGCTTTAAAGGAAACCATTCGCAAGAATTAAATTGTAAATGAAATATTTTGTTTAAATTCAAATTCAAGTCTTTGACATTTATTTCTATCAATGCTAAACAATATATGTATGTACTAATATATACTAACATCTATATATTAATATCTTTTCTTTACATTCCAGATGTTTTCCAAAGTCTCTCTGCGAGGGACTTCGAAAAAGCATTTAAGAAGGCTATAGACCGCAGCCACAATATAACAAAACAAACAATATAAACAGATTTATCTTACAAAATTTTAAAATATCAGTTAGCTATACTTAGTCAACGTTGGCGTATATGTTTGTTAGGTATAACTAGTTAGTGTTAACCAATGTTTCAGCTGTCACTGGCTAGTTATAAATAACCAATATTCTGTTTATCATTCACTAGTCTATATATAAAAAAATAAGTTGCATTGTGTTAGTAATTGATGTTCTCCGGAATGGAAAGGTGACGTCAATACCAAGGTTTTTATGTAAATACAGTTTCTGTATGTGTATTGGTTTATGAGTTATAGCCATTTTAGTAAACACTGCAATCATTTCGAAATATTTGAGTTAATATTTTGAAAAACTGAAATACAATTAGTTTTTAAGTTCATTACAATTAAATTTTGGTCAAACCATTCATTTAATTTATATACTTAGCTTTTCTAAATCACAACTTCGGAGATCTATGAAATAAATTACATATAAATACTAAAAACATAAATATTTAAATACATTATGCACAGCCCACGTCATATGCATGAGTACGCGCAGGATGCAATAACTTTTGTGCGTCATTACGGTCGCCCAGATTTATTTATAACATTTACGTGTAATCCGCAATGGAGTGGCATTATATATTATTTATTCATGAAAGCGCTTATAGGTTTTAGCGTGAAATCTAAAGTGTTTGGTGAAGTGAAGTTCTGGATGTATTCTGTGGAGTGGTAAAAGCGTGGTTTGCCACACGCTCACATTTCAATATGGTTGGTGAATAAAATCACATCGCATGAAGTTGACAATGTTATATGTTCTGAAATTCCAGATCAAATAAGTGATCCTGAATTATATGATGTTGTTGTGCAAAATATGATACACGGTTCATGCACAGCCCACGTCATATGTTTGAGTACGCGAATAAGAAATCTGTTGAAGCTTTGGAAAGAACAATGAAAGAACTCCGAGATAACTCTGAGTTGTTTGGTAGTGCGTCGATTTTATTGCCAGGCGATTTTAGGCAAACATTGCCCTTCATTCCTAGATCGGCAGTTGCCGATGAAAGTAACGCTTGCTTAAAGTTTTCATATTTATGGAGATTTGTTAAAATATCGAAACTCACTATCAACGCAGAATGATCCATCTGCTGATAATTTCTCTAAGCAATTGCCGAAAATTGCCAAATGATTTTTGCCGTTTCGTACAAGTAGTTAGGAACTGTATGTACCAGGACAATTAAAATTGTCAAATTTCGGCAATTAAAATTTCAAAATTTTATTTCCAAATTTGTGTTAATTGGTTTTTTTTAGTAATTTGATATCTTAATGTTTGTGTGTGTGTATTTTCCCACGGTTAAATAGGGGTGTTCACATTGTTGTTGTTTTTTTTTTATAATTTTGGGGTAGGAGTTGGAATTTTTGTCTGTCCATATGAGACCTTGGGAGTTTGTGTCTCTCCATATGAGTCCGTAGGAATTTCTGTCCGTCCATATGTGAGAGGAGTTCCGTGGAGGTGTGCTGTAGTAACCAAAACGAGTTTGTATATGTAAGCGTGACACCGTGGGTCCATATGAGACCTTGGGAATACATGTCAGTCGGTATGTGAGCGAGGGAATTTGTGTCTGTCCATTTGACCATTTGAATGAATGAACCATTGTGTTTGTTTGATTGTGTGTTCTCTGAAAAAAATATGTATGTAGGTTTTTATTTGAAATAAAAAGACATTTATTTTAATTTTTATAAGCATTTATTTAAAAGTTTGTTAGCATTTTCATTTTTAAGTAAAATTGCATTCGTTAAGGCACAAACACCATAGTCGTGATAGCTATAATAGAGATATATTGAATGCTTAGTTTCCTTGCAGCCAATGTCTTCAATTTTATAAACTGTTTGATGCATAATTTTTTCTAGTCATTTTTTTTCTCTCCCCCCTTAACATATATTTGTGAATTTCTTATAATGGATTTTAAAAACTTGCAAACGCTTTGAAATGAGACCGAAAATGAAAATGAGACGAAATCAAAAGGAGATTTTATGATAAATTGAGGCTTTCGTTGTTGCTGAAAACTACAGCTAGTTCTTTTGCAATGAATTCATTTGAATTATTTTGAAACCTTGCAAGTCTACAAAAACAATATCACCATCCATGTTATTTACTTTATAAGACCTTCCGGACTTGACTTTTTATTGGTATGTATTCTATTACGCGGTCATGAATAAGAACGCAGTAAGCTGATGTGGTTGCTGGAATATTTGTTGCTGTTTCAAATTCAATTTTTATATCAATCGGTCCGGTATTGACTGACTCGTTCTGATAGCTTACATCTACTACAATAACTGGGGCGTTGGCTTTAAACTCCTGAGCACTTAACAATGGTTGAGGCTCTTTCATATAGTAGCTTTTTTTTACATACATATCATATAGAATTGCATAACGTTCATTTTTAAATTTTATGTTAAGATCATCATAGGGGTAAGAGGTTGAATTTAAATGTACTTTTAAATTAGTCAAGTCACAGTGAACAAATTTGTTATCTCGTTGAAATGCGACCAATACAAAACGTGGTCGCTCTTTACTTGCAGCTAATTTAACATTCCAAATATCCCTGTATTCAATTGTGGATTCATATGACAATCCCAGCTACGAAATGCCATCGGTATAGAAGCACCATTGTTAATAATTTTAATCATATTCAACTTGCTCTGATCAGGTAATTGTACGTGTGGAATTCTCCGAGAGATGAGTGAAATTGTAAGTTTAGATTTTTCAGTAGAAACGCTCGAGTGTACAAGAGCTTTATCATTTTTATTGCGCAAGAGTACCAATTCATGCTTTCCATTAAGTATAACTTTGTTGTAGTCTTCAGCAAATCCCAAAAGCGTTTTTAGTGGTACATAAAAATTAAAATATCCGTTCTTAAGATTCAAATCATCAGTTTTATGCCATCCACCATTTTGCATTACAACGCTTTCAGTTGGTGATAGAGATACCAAATTTTTTATTGTGGTTGTTGTTCCTAAATACCTTGTATGATCGATTTCAGTGCCATTAAGCTCGAAGCGGATTTCATCTCGAAGCGGATTTTCAATTTAAAATTTTCGGAAAATTGTCCAGTTTTTTCATCTACAACGAAACCTTCCACATATATATAGCTCTCACTGGGTAACACGTACAAATCTTGATTTTGTATTGAGATTCGAATCTCATCATTATTGCTGTACGATTGTATATATAGTATGTAGGTATGATAGTAATTTTTTATTATATTTTCGTCAGACAATGGCTTATCCAATACGTTTATTATTGAGCTCATTTTGTTTTGAGTTTGAAATTCAGAGACTTGAGAAAACTTTTGTTTGCTGTTCTAAGTGACCTTTGACGTGCAGATCTTTTTAATTGTGGTTTAGGTTGTAATATCTGTGGATGAGAGGTGACTGCCGTATTTTGTGATATACTTGTATTGTATATTATCATTACTTAGTTGGCCTTAAATGTATTCGTATTGTAATTTCCTCTCCTCGAAAATTAATTAAATCACCGTTCTGATCAACCACGTGCAGTGATAAAGAACTTATCTCTTTGGTGTTTACAGGTAAATAAATGAGATTCCTTGGAATCTCATCTATTTTATAGCCTGCAGGTACATTAATCGGAAACTCATGAATCATGTGATTTTGAATTGTTCATATACATATTAGTAGCGATACTACTTTCAATTCGCAGGAGATTTACTTTAAAAATATTAACTGAAAGATCTGAGTAAGGATCATCGGTCGGTATTAGGATTTTACTATTGAATCCTAAAAGATTCCCAATTGTATTTTCTTTATTGAAATATATCGGGTCCTTAGAACTATTTATTTTAACTTGCATCGTATTGTTGTTAGCTTCTATAAAAATATGCTCTCCAGGACTAAGTCGTTTGTATTGCTCTTCTATGTAGTCAAGTATATTTTTCAGTACATAAGATCCAATTGATATTTCAATTACATGTTCCCCTATATGAACATGTAATGTAGACTCCTATGTTATAGGAGTCTACATTTGGAATTCTGTTGCATGAATGAAAATCAGTTAGCGCACACTCATATGTGTCATTTAAGTCAATGAGAGGAAAATAATTAGCATATAGCACAGATGAGTTAGAGCTCAGAGTAAGTGTTATTGACATTATAACAGCCTGTTCACAAATAAATAAAGTTTACTACACAGCATGGTTTATAAGAATAATTTGCATATATATTTCATAATCTTATTTTAAAATTAACATTAGTTATTAAAAATATTGATGTTATTGTCGTTGTTATCATTGCAGATGGCGATTTATTTCGTTTTCCAACTGCAGTATTTCATCTTTGTTCATCCAGGAATTGTGTTGATTAGGGAATCCCCACCATTTAACTAATACTTTGTCTCCTTTCAGTCTGATCACCTTTTCAACTAGATATGTATTTGGATATCTAGTTCTTGACAGTTCTTCAGTGTAGAAGCCACCTTTAATAGGATTCCCAAGATAATCTTCTAATATGTATGGTGTAGGATATGTATTGTGAACTCTTTTTATTGTGAAAATTTCTGTTGTCCAATTCGGAGTATAGCCTTTCTCCTGTCTCCTGCATTAAATTTTGACACTTTGTACATCTTTAAGTGCCTGTATACTGTATTTAGAAGCTGTTTTTCATTCTTTGAGTTGACTTTAGTCGGTGGCATTTCAATGGTGCGATGAACTCTTCTATTTTATGCATTAAGTAAATCTTTGTATATATCAACCCAGTTGTAGGAACCATTAAAACTAAAATCTTTCCACATCATTCCTTTTAATGTTCCATTGAATCGTTCTACTATTGATGCTTTCATCATGCTATAGGTTGAGTAGTGATTGACGTTGTATTTATCCATCAATTGAATAAAGTGTTTGTTGAAGAACTCTTTACCATCATCTGTTTGTAAGTTTTTTGGCACACGCCCAAATTGAAATATAGTCTCCATTGCCTGCGTTGTTTCAAATGCATTCTTTCTTTCTTTTTAAAGGTACTGCCCAAGCAAATTTTGAGAATGTATCAATTACAGTTAGCAAAAATCGATAATTTCTATTGTCTAAGGAATAATTTCCCATTTCAACTAAATCAGCTTGCCAAAGATCATCTATTCCTTTCATCACAACTCTACGACGTACAAAACGTTTTCGAGCCTGCTTATGCAATTCATTTACAATATTTCTTTTTGAAGACATTTTATTTTTCCAGTCGCTGTTTTAAGTGTGTTGTGATCTCCTTGGTGCACTTTCAGCTATTGATACAAACATGCAATTTTCCATTCTATAAATTTTTTCTCTTAGCTCTTCAATTTCCATATCAAAAAGTGATTTATTATCATCATAACAATTGATATCCTGGAAATGAGCATTAAGATTTTCTAACTGGAAAGCTACTTATTGTTGCTGTTTTTTGAGTTCAGTTTGCAGAAAACTGAAAAAAAGACATGTTTTATATAAAAAATTTATGTATGTATATAGTTTATACAATTATATTAGCTTCACGTAGTTCTTCAATAATTGAGACAATTTCGTTGTTGTGATTAGTACGGCCTGCAGACTGTGATGCAAGCAGTAGTCTAAGTCGATCTACCAACTCGTTTGGATCGTCCCAGTATATATAGTTTGGATTATGAGGGTTAAACTGCATCAAACCCCTTCCTAAATAATTAGTTTTTGTTACATCTGATGAGCTTGTATGATTTTCTCCATTGAAAAGTTTTCCAATAATATGTTTATACTTATGGTCTTTGCTCCATTTGATTTGACCATCAAACTTATAGTCTCTCCTGTGAGCATTGGTAGTAAGTAATATTTTTTTTTATAGATTTCAAGCTCGAATTTGTCATAGTTTTTTGGTGTCTTATGAAACATTAAAGAAAACAGTCCTGGCGTGAGAGCCCATATTTGTCATCCAACCTTTATCTTATCTTGATTTAACTCGATGCTGCTATTACCAAATCTCCATTCGTTAGTATTATCTTTATGTGGACCATAGTTAGTATCTAGTTCGTTTCTCGATTGCAATAGTGATAAGTCAGGATAACTTTCTTCATTATTCGAATTTTGTGAGTAAAAGTCATCTTCATCATAATTATTGCTACTTTTACTATTTGATTGTTTAAACGTTTTTTCTTCAATTAGTTTCTTAGGAGTACTCGTTTCCAATTTTATTGTTGAATTCTGAGGATGAAAACTTTCATTGTCATCAATTCCAGTTTCCTTATCACTCGGTTCTCTTTTAACCGTTCTACCAACGTATTTAGAGCTATTGCTAAATTCTTTTAAATGTTCTGTGATAGGCTTGAATGTATCTCTTAATTGTTCATGTGTATTTATTTCACCAGTTTTTATACTTCGAAGCTTTTTCTTCAATATATTTCTTGTAGTCACCAAGTCTTTAAGAATTTGTTCATTCATTTTAGCTATCAGGTCAGTTCAATAGGAAACAGATCAGTTTATTAGATCAGGTTATTAAATCAGGTTATCAGATCAGCTAACCAGGTATCAGATCAGCTTATCAGGTATCAGATCAGCTTATCAGGTCAGTTTAACAGGTATCGGATCAGTTTATCAGGTATCAGATCAGCTTATCAGGTCAGTTTAACAGGTATCAGATCAGCTTATCTGATCAGTTACAATAATCACATGTAAAAAGTTTGAAGCCAGATTAAATACTGAAGGGTACATTTGATGAACAGTAAATTATATTATGATAAAGTAATCAAAAGACTTTCTATAACAACCATTGTTTAGTTCATTATCCTTACTTATCATCAAAAATCCGTATTTTTCCTTCCAACATTCTCTACAAATTTATTGAAACATTTCAAAGTTCATATCGCTAGCAACGTGATCATATACATGTTTCATATTTGTCGCATCTTATTCAAACTTAATAATTACATTAGCATTATCTCTTATCCTATACAAAAATATGCACGTATATTGTTTTGCTTTTCATATGCAACATCATCAAAAATCATAATTGAATTGCTTTTAGCTTCACTAGGAGGAACAACGTACTCATTATCTGCGAATGTGTAGTATCCCATTTCTTTAATTGGTAAAATTAATTTCTTTAGGTATTCATATTTAGGTTGATATAAAGATTTTGAGTACAAGTAAATATTTTCAAACTTGGGACCATTAGGACTTTCCAGCAAACTAATCATTATGTTATTTTTTCCACAATTTGAAGGACCAACTATTAATAGAATTTGGTAACAAGGAACTATGTCTTATTTTTTTACTGTCATTTGAACAAATATCAGCATTACGAACTAAAATATTTTTATGTTGTTTGACGAAGCGCATTTTAATAACTACTTGTGAAATTTGCAAACAATATCTTTTATTGTAGATTAAAGTAATATGGTTGTACTTTATAACAAAAGTTTTATGCACAAGCAAACTATCGTTGGAGAAGGTTTACTAAATAAAGCAATAAATTCTCTGCCTTTTGAATTACATCTTCCTGGATATCACTACTGTGGACCTGGCACAAGATTACAAAGGCGTTTAGATAGAGGAGATGAAGGAAGGAATTAACTTATTGAATGGTGCTTGCAAAAATCACGATATTGCTTATTCGAAAAATAAAGACTTAAACAGCAGACATCAAGCTGACAAAATTCTTGAAAATAAAGCTTGGGAAAGAGTTCTTTCAAAAGATAGTGATCTTGCAGAAAAAACATTTGCATATATAGTCACCAACGCAATGAAAGCAAAAACTAAACTCGGTATGGGTGTTGAAGCAAAGAAAAGGAATACAGTGAAAAGACCATCACCGCGAATTCGTATAAATGACAAAAATCTCTTCCATAAAACAATTAAATCACAACAAAGATATTGAAGAAGAAAAAACCACAAGATATCAATTCAGCCATTAAGATTGCTCGTAAAGCTACCAGTAAATCTCTTAGGGGAAAAAAGCTCGTGTTGTAATACCACGTATTATATATGTTCCGAAAATTGGGGGTTTTCTACCGCCAATTCCGATTCTAACTGCTGTAGGTGCACTTGGTAGTCTAACAACTGGAGGTGCCGCTATAGCTAAGGCTGTAAATGCAACAAAGGACGCAAAAAAACAACTTGAAGAAGCCACCAGACACAATAAGGCAATGGAGTCTATTGCTGTGGGAGAAGGACTGTACCTTAAACCATATAAAAAGGGTTATGTACTTGTTTGTAAAGATCATTCAAAAAACTATTAGAAATGCTACCCAACACACCATTATCAGAATTTGATCTAAGAAAATTTTCAAGAAATATTCCACACTTTAGAGGAGTTTATATGTTGGACTCTCTACCAAAACGGCCAAGGGCAGTAGAATGTGGAATAATTAATTTAGATTTATCAACAGGACCAGGTACTCATTGGGTAGCATACTATAGAAACAAGGATGAAAAACAATATTTCGACAGCTTTGGAAATTTACAACCTGCTTTAGAATTAATCAAATATCTAGATAGATATATTGAATACAACTACAATCAATGTCAAAACTTTAATACATTTAATTGTGGTCATTTATGTTTAAAATTTCTTTATGAAGCAACTAAAGAAATGAAATAAAACACAAGCATATATTTGTATATTTTAAAAATTCTTTCGTTGTTTTATTGTATTAGTTACAAAGTATACATAACATTTTTTATTTTTACTGCCAAACAGGGTACTGGGAGTTTGGCATCAAAAACTCGTGCATCTCGTTTTCTAAGATCACGCTTCGCTCTCCTTTTCTTTGTAGTCGATATTTATTATTCGAAAGATCTTCTAATTCTACATTGGTTAATGCATTGTATCGGTTCGGGAGAAACATTATATGGCTTTCCAGCTCAAGTTGAACTGTTTCTCCGTACTTTGTTGTTACACGCTCTGCACGTAGAATGTTGTATTTGATTGAATCATCCAGATCCTTTATATGTATTAAGGTTTTTGTATTGCACGAATTAAATTTTTTCACTAAGTCCATTGCGGTAGAAATTTTTCACAACTTATAGCTTTGAACTTTTATTGTAAACTAATCTCAATTTTAGCTTTCTAGACTATAAGAAGCCTAACAGAAAGTCGTTATACAATGATTTTTTTGTTTTATTTTGACAAAAGACGAAATGAGGAAAAATGAAATCTATATAAGTATTTAAAACTAAGCAGTTGAAAAAGGATAGGGAGATATCATAAATACGTATAAATTTTTTGAGTCGAATTTTAAATTATTTTTTAGATTAAAAACACTCAGGCTTCGTTTTTTAAATTTCATAACAAGTACCTTAGTACGGGTACGTTGAAATGAGTTATAGTTGCAAAGTAACAGTCAAACGGATCGCAAGTAAATTTTGCTAATAAAAAGATTAAATTTAAAATAAAAAAACATGAGTCAAATAAGAGACAAGATTGAGCAATTCCTAATCAACTTTGAAGGATGCCATCTACATGAACACCGGGATATGATGAAATATTTCCTAGACATGTTGGATCAAAACGAAGAAATGGGTATAATGGAAGATGAAAACAAGGACGATGGCCATTTCAAGTCCTGTCCTTGGAGCTATCCGAATTGTGTGGAGGGACCAGACCCCTGCCGGTGTTCGGTATATTATTTAAGAAAAATGGCAATTAGCCATTTAATTAATACATATTATGCATTATTTCATTAAAATTAAATAATCAAAATAAAACAAAATCTTGAATGTTTTTTAATATATAATATATTTGTACAATTGTAGTTTTTTCTCTCTCTCTCTTAACAATAAAACAATATTTAACTTAAACATAAAACATGTTTTCTTTTATTACTAGATTTAACTACTTACACATAGTAATTATTACCTAAAAAATTAGCTGCGGTTATTCCATTACTTCTTCCTTTTCTAATCTTAAAATTTCCCACAATATCATATCAAGTTCGTAATCGGGATTAGTTTCCTCTATTCGAAAATGATACCATGCATATGTGCTCTTATCATCACTTCTTATTTTTCTTTTGTCATCTGCATAATTTAATACTACTTTATTTATTTGATTTGTGTAAATGTTATGAATTTTTGATTTAAATGTTAGCATATCATCATACACAGTCGGCTTATTGAATAAGCAATTTCTATATAAAGCTATACTATAATTAAATTAAATTAAATTTCTTTACTCCTTTCGATTTTTTAATATCACTTTGATATTGCACACTAAAAGAGTACATTTTTGATCGCAATCCTAAAAATTCCTTCATTACCTTTCCACAATTCTCATCCTTCAACATACCCAACACCTTTTTGTTTACCAGAGGAAATCCATATACATTGTCTTTTGGGTAATCTGATGTATCAAACTTATGGCCAACGTCAGTTTTTATGTCAGCATAGACTTCAGTTTGGACTGTGTAAATGAAAGAGTCTGTGTCCATTCAGTTTGGACTGTGTAAATGAAAGAGTCTGTGTCCATATAGTTTAATGATAGGTTTGGCTCTATACACAAAATCCTAAATATATAGGTTTATTGTAATAGGTTTTTACTTTATTCATTTCAATCGCTACCATATTCTCAGAAAATATTGACAAACTATGAAAATTAGGTTTAGATATCCAATCTTGAGCTCCTAAATGATTACAGTTTGTCCTATTCCAGTTCGCAACTATTCGTACATCTTTTCTCTTTTCCACATTCTCCATAGTTTTACCATATACTGCATTATTTAACAATTAAAAAAAATGTTTTTCAAAAACATTTTTTGCAGTAGCCCTATGTTTGGTATTCAAGTCTATATAACTTTTCAACCAGGTTGATTGCTTATAGGTGAGAATTCGATGCATTTTCTTTTGAACTAGACCATACTGCAAACATTGTTTAATAGCTCTATAATGTATGACATATGTTTGTTTTGTAGAAAAATCTACAACTAATTTAATGTGCTTTGTTTGCAAAATTTTCTTATTTTCTGGACAGAAAGGAAGGTCATTGTGAGAGTCATGCAAATGAGAAGGATAGTCTAAAGTGACTTCATAGACATATCCATCTCTTGAACTATCCTCTATGGTTGTCGGATCTAGATTTAGCTCTTCAGTTGACATCCATTTGAATCCACCATAAGGTAGATACTCAGACTTGCCCAACCGTAAAGGTTATTTGCGTCTAAGTACACAATAAATTCTGAGGGCTTCTTTCTATCAAAATCCGCTAAATATTTATTGTTAGCTTTTGAATAACGATTACTACATTGTACAAGCCCACCACTTATTCCTTTCATGAAGAAATTGTACATATCTATATCCGTCAAAAGCCCTAATTCTATATTTGTATGCTTCAACATAGCATCCCACGATAGTCCTGGTGCAGTGTAATACTGACATGGATCTAAGTGGTAGATGTTCTTGCAAACCTTTGTAAAACTTTCAAATATATCTGCAAATAAGAGCACATCCGTTTTTAAATATACTTCCATGTAATCTTGCAATGTTTTGCAGCTGAGAGCATTACAAACTTCTTTTGCATGCTTATAGTCTTCAATCGAGCACTCCTTATTATTGAGCTGGTTTTAAGAAATCTTCCCTTGCTGAAAGTTCACCAACATTCAATTTTTCAAAAGAATTTAGAAAATCATAGGGAAAGACACCTTTTCTTCTCACAAGATCAAACTCTGTTTTGGTTTTCAATTGTTTTTTAATAATGTGAAAGTCTTGCTCTGAAAGATTATTGGCTAAAGATTATAAGCTTTCAGGCATAAATCGAATTGTATCTAAAAACCTAAGTTCAAGGTTGTAGTTGTCGATCATTTTTGAAAATCTAGATAGTGATATGTATAATTCTTTGTTGAGCGGAAGGACTTTTATATTGTCAGAT
Organism: Linnaemya vulpina; assembly: GCA_963675445.1. Classification (NCBI taxonomy): domain Eukaryota; kingdom Metazoa; phylum Arthropoda; class Insecta; order Diptera; family Tachinidae; genus Linnaemya; species Linnaemya vulpina. The sequence goes on along the minus strand of OY776280.1, from coordinate 56,213,391 downwards.
TTTTTACCCAACTCTTTAACAAAAAGATGTGAGTCATACGATGAATAATTGCGGAAATAAACTGGTATAAATTTAGGAACTTCAAATTTTAAATTGCATATATTATAAGCTGCTGCTCTAAATTTACCACTTATGTGGCAGTGATCTCTCACTCTATCATTGCCTAGATATTTATGACATATGTGACAATTTATCGCATTTCGAAAACTAAAATTTTCGAAAGGTGATAAAGCATCAATTTCCCGTTTGTTTGCTAGATATTCATTATAAATTTCATCACAATCCTCAATCAAATTTTCTACAAACTTTTCTGCTGCATCTCTCCCCGTATATAATTTAAATTTATCTAACCTATCATTGTGCTTACATATATTAAGAAGCACAAGGTATGTGCTTCTTAATATAATTACTTTTATCACTTACTCTAGTACTAACCTCCTGCAGTATGCATTTAAAGTCTGCATACACAACAAATGGTATATCCATTTGTCGTTGCTGGTCTTTAAACTGCAACACCGCTTTTTCCTCAGACGGTAGCTCCGCAACAATTTTCCCACATTCTTCTTTATGTTGTTCTAACGTCCTCTCATTGTGGGTATATTGGAGGCAGCTGTTACAAAACACAAGTTTTTTGCAGAGCTTGGTAGTCTGAGATTTTAAAAGTCTGTGGAAAGAAAAAAGTTATAAGAATACATATTAATATATTTACCTAAATAAATGTATATTTCTTTACTTACTTTGATATATTTGTTATAAGAATATAATGCTGATATCCTCCAGCATTTTCTAATAATAACAAATTAATATGTTGAGATTTTTCATTCTTGGTGTTATAGAATGGTCCAACAATTTCATTCCTTTCATCGTTGTATCCGAACACATTGACGCTAATATTTGGATTTCTTTCTTCAAATATCCTGATACTCTTTAACGCTAACGGAAACTTTAAATTTTTGAAATCAAGCTCAATTCCGTTTTGCAAGTATATGATATCAGCGCTGATGTCTGCAATGTTGTATGAGCTGCTACGTTGTGGTCTTTTAATAACAGAGGTATCCAGTGCAGATATTATAGCCCATTTAAAGCAGTAAATGTCATTGTTTTCAACATTTATTCAGGCAGCTCTACTTTTTAATTTCTCCGGCGTACTTATCTAGTTCGATCCTCTCAAACAATTCTAATTAAAGTCCATCCTGAATCCCGTTCTTGAAATTCAGACATTTTGTTGTGGATTTCTTGAAATTGCTTTGCCATAATTTACTCAACATCATCTCCAATGCACAGAAGATCCATCTTTGCCCGGTGAGAAATAGTACACAATTCCATATCATCGCTTATAATTTTAATATACTCTCCAATAAGAGTAATATTAAATTTAATTATGTTGTACACGGCAAGACTATTTTCAAGTCTTTCTTTGATGATAGGTTTATTATCCACAATAACATCTTCAAATAGAATGCAATCTTTATTTATTGGAACTCCAAATGTTGTAATATTATTTTTAAAAGCACTATTTATTATATAATATTTGCATTAATTTGGAGCTTGAGAGAGTAGATCATACGCAGAATTTGAGAAATCCATTTCTACTTCATCATTTTGTGTATTTGCCTGATCATGTTGAATAACTTGACTTATATCCATGTCTTGAGGAGGATTCTCTACAGGCAGATAGCTTGGGTAATAATTACACATATTATTTTGCTGCAACTGTATAGGTACGCTATATTCAATGGGATATGGAATTTCCATAGGTGCTGTGAATTGGTTGGTTGACACTGGATACGGATACGAAGGATACGCTGGAACCTGCACTGGATACTGATACTGCACTGGATACTGTACTGCACGGGCTACTTATATAGCAAATTGTTGTGGACCATTGGGTTATAGGGTTGTATGAAATGATATACATCTTGGGGTTGTACGGACTGCTGCACATTTTGGGGTTGTACGGACTGCTGCACACCTTGGAGTTGAACATGACTTTCGCAATGTTCTAAATAGCACTTTTGGTATCTGCATTGCTTATTACAGATATTACAACGGAAAACTGAAGAACTAATTTATTTTTTTAATATTTTTTATATTTATTTATTGAAAAAACGCTTTAATATATATATATATATATATATATATATATATATATATGTATATATACATATATTAAAACAACTTTATAAATGCACTTATATACTGCTTTAAGTTTGTAATATTTAAAAAGTTCTATTTTTTAAAACACAAGGAGTTTTGAAACATTCACGACTTATTGGTTTCAGATACAAAAATGTACTGACTTTAGTCTTAACAAATTTGATTTACATTAATTCGTGAAAATGTTTAGTATGGTCTACTACGCTACATTTCAACAAAGTAGTTTTCAGTATTTGCGTAGTTAGTAACTTGTAGCTACAAAAATCGTTGGTTGCAAAATTTTAATAAAGTAGTTTTAGAAGTACAGCGGGTATATGAGATGGAACTTATGCATGCCTCTACAATACAAAATGTTTAAGGGAATGAAACTGCTACGTAGACAATATTTATGTAAACAAACAGTTTGATAAGTGATATGCATAGAATACGTAGACAAGCTTATGCATGTAGAGACGTTCCAAAATTTTGTGGCAAAAGAAACTGCTTCGTAGACAATATTTATGTAAAGAAAAATTTTGATAAGTGATATCTATAGAGTACAGAGACATGCTTGTGCATACAGATACGTGAATTGCTGGGCAAAATATCTTAAATAAACACACACTAAAATTAAAAACAAGCAAAAAAAATAAAAGAAGAAATCTCATTCCTGCAAGAAGAAAACTTTGTTACGTATCTGTATATACAGAGTACAGGGACATGCTTATGCATGCCTCTACGATACAAAATGTTTACGGGAATGAAACTGCTACGTAGACAATATTTATATAAACAAACATTTTGATAAGGCGCCGTGTTGCAATCCCATATACCATAACCCCATATTGGCTTTATAACACCAGCGATGTGTTATAGTCCCATATGGGTTTATTTCCTTCAAATAAGTGCGATAGTACCATATTAAAAATTTAAAATTTATGCTATAACCCCATATTGGCTTTATTGCACTTTTTTCTGTGCGATAACCTCATAATTAAAAAATTTTGTATCACATGCATTATCTTATGAATTATGTTCCATATTCATTTGTTAGGAATAATAATATGTTTTGTACATAACTGTACATAAACAACAAAAACTATTTAAAACAAAATATTGTTCCTTTTACAAAATAAACCTATTGTGAATTTCTTTTTATGGAATAAATATATTATAAATTGAACTTGTTGTTATGAACGTCCTGTTGTGCTCTTCTAACTCTAATGTAATATATTATCAAATTGTTTATCAAATTTACAGTTACATTTGTATATATGTACACTCATCTATTTCTTATTAGTTTATATCAGCATGCAGTGTTTTATCGCATTTTGCAATCAATTAGTTCAGTGTCCAACGTGTGCTAGAAGTGTTTAAAAGAAACTAATATTAATAGATGAATAACATTAGAAATGGAAGAAGAAATATTTGAATTTAAATTTATCCCTGGATTTCGGACAAACAGTAATTTATTATATATAGAAGCACAAGAACAAATTTTTGCATTTAAATATAAAAAAATGAATATAGCATATTATTACTGCTACAATAAAAATTGTAACGTTGGAGTCGCGATTGATTTTAACAGCACAATGTATTGCCGTCGATGTGGTAAAAATAAAGTGCATAATCATGGATCTCAAATCGAAATAATTACAAAATTGAAAATTATGAATTCAGTGAAATGTGAAGTTCGTAAAGCTCCACTAAAAAGATCAAACGTTCGTGAGATTTTTGACGAGCAATGCAAAAAATTCAAAGACGCGGCTCATACCATTAATTACGGAAATATGCGTAGGCAATTGTTCAAAATAAGACAAGATAAGATGCCGAAAAATCCAAATGATGTAGTTGATATTATTGACAACTTTAAAAACGAAGAAATTTTAAAAGAATTTGGTATGTCGAGGTATGAGAAAGACAAATCGTTTTATTTGGATTCTGTGATAACAAATGACTTCTCATATACCTTATTCGTATCACCGACAATATCAAAAAGTATACAATCACTGAGCTCATCTGAGCCACGAAATTATATAATGGATGCAACCTTCAACGTTCTACCAAGATCGAAAACTCTTAAGCAATTATTGATAATTCATTTCATTCACGCAGATCATGTAAGTACTAGATATACGTATTTATATGTACTTTGTTAAAAATAATTTCATTTATTCTTCTTTTCAGGTGTTTCCATTTATTTATGCGTTGATGTCTAATAAAACAGAAGAAGCGTATTTACATATGTTTCAATATATAAAATCTAATGTCTTTGATTTGCGACCAACAACCATTATAACCGATTATGAAAATGCATTACGTAATGCTAATAAAATAATATATCCTACGGTGAAAATGGTTGGTTGTTGGTTCCATTACACCAATGCATTACGGAGAAAGGCATCAAAAATAACTGGCTTTATACAGCATCTAAATCGTTATAAAAACGCTAAAAACTTTTTTAATAAGTTTTTATACCTTCCATTGTTAAAGGCAAGTGATATAGAAGCAGCATACCAATGCTTACAGACTGATATAACAAATGATGAATGTGGAAAAAAATTTCAACAGTTTTTTAAATATTATGAATTTTATTGGCTTAAAAAGGTATGATTCCCTCTTTGTTTACCGAATAATTATTTATACACATTATTATTTATTTTTTTAAGGAAAAAGTGGCAAATTTTTCGGTTTATAAGGAGCCGTATAGAACAAGCAATGGTGCAGAAAATTTTCATAGCCAACTCAATATGAAACTTAGAAAACATGGAAATTTTTATAAATTTGTCGATGCTTTATGTGAAATTGATGCCGCTAAGTCATGTGATTTTTTAAAATCTATTTCTGGATGTACATCATTGTATACGAAAAAAAAATTAACTATTGAAAATAGGGATACATTTTAAAAAAAAACATATGACTTATTAAAAGAAAATAAAATATCATTTCAAACAGCTCTCGCTCAGTTTTCGAATATTAAAAACTGCAAGCTAGAAGCCGATTTCATTAACACAATTGACAGTAATGATGATGAATCAGATGCAGATGAACAAATTGAGACCGAAGCACTGTACCAAAATTATTTGCAATGTGTTATATGTTGTGATAGGGAACGTCAACTTATGTTTCAGCCATGTAAACATTTTAAAGTTTGTAAAACCTGTTACGATACCATGAAGGAAGATGCTGAAGTAAAGAAAATTAAACCATTGTGCCCAGTTTGTCGCTCCGTTATTATTGATGCCGTAGTTATATTTTGTTAAACGTATAATTCTTTCTTTGTTGATTATTTGTTGGTGAATTTTGTATTGAGTTTAATTTAATTCGTTGAATATTATACTCTTTGTTGAATAAATATATTTTGTTATGTTTTTGTAAAAGACAAAATAATTTGGTTTCCTTTTTATAGAAATAACATAGTATGACTGATTTTAACTTTTCGTACAAGGGAAAATTCCCTTCTATTATAATATTTTTTTGCAAAATTATGGTTTCCCCTTTTACGAAATGCGGAATATAAGTGATTTAAACTTTTCATATATTTTGAAAATAATCGAAATCAATCCCTTACAACTATTTTTTCATGGCATACTGAATTTTCTGCTGGGTTTTTTTTTGCAATCAATAATAGAGAGTGAACTAACTGTTAAACCTGTTTTGCATTGAATTGCCTAATAACTATGTTATCACATAAAAAGCGAATATTAAAAACAGTTTTGCGTATGCTGCTTAAAAATAAATATGGAAAATTTTAAAAGAATGGAGAGTAATCGTTTAAACGCAAGGAAGATCTTACTAAATAAAAGCGATATTATAAATTTTTCTAATGTTCCCGGATTTATAATTGATTCTTTTTTCGGAAAAAGAACTTATAAAGCGCAACTAATAGCTTGTGCTTTTGCTTTTGTTAATGGAATCAGCGAGTCGCAAATCCTTCAACTCATACGATGGATACCTTTCACAAAAACTCACGAAAAAAAAATAACAGAATTACTCTTATGGCTGGCATATTCTCCGAACGCTGACAAGTACTATAGCTATAATGTCGAACTTAATCAAGTAATATTTTGTAACGGAGATTTACGAAAATATGGCGTAAGAAAACAAAGAAATTAAATAAAATTTTTAATTTATAACTGTTCGTGGGGGCTAATTCGTACACCCTACAAAATCATTTGGTTTCATTTGTATACAAATGTCTAATAATACAATATGAGTTTATTCCCTTCAAATAAGTGAGATAATACCATATTTAAAATTTAAAATTTGTGCTATAACCCCATATTGGCTTTATTGCATTTTATTTTGTGCGATAACCCCAAACCCAAATTATGGGTTTATAGCATAGGAAAAAGTGCTATAAAGCCAATATGGGGTTACGGTATATGGGATTGCAACACGGCGCCTTTTGATAAGTGATATGCACAGATTACGTAGGCATGCTTATGCATGTAAAAACGTTCCAAAATTTTGTAGCAAAAGAAACTGCTACGTGGACAATATTTACTTATATAAATGACAAACTACAAAAGTTTTGTAGCTAAGCAAATTTTCAAAAGCAGAATTATTAAAATTTTAAGTTCAGCTTTTATTTGTAAAATGAAGCCCTTTGGTACACACTATTGTATCGCAGAATTCAGCGTCACCATTTGAAGGAATATCTAAGAAAAGCCAGACAGGAAGAGTTCGAGAGACATCTTGAAGAAGATGAGGAACTTTTCCTAGAGCTGTCATCGCAGCCATCATCTGTATCTGAGATATCAAATCCTTCGAATTCAGAATACGATGATATGCTAACAGGCGATGAGGATCGCTTTTTAGCGGTGTCTTCGCAGCCAACATCTGCAACTGAGATATCAAATCCTTCGAATTCAGAATAGGATGATATGCTAACAGGCGATGAGGATCACTTTTTAGCGGTGTCTCCACGCCAACCACAACAGACCATCGAAGAGAGATAGCAATCAAACCTCAAACAGAAATATTTAGTGTTGAAATACTGTCAAAAATAGATATTTTTCTTGCGATGTATGGAGACGATCAATACATAAATAAAAATATATACATAATTTGATAAATATTACAAATTAATAGAAATTAAAACAATGCATATGTTTAAACAATGGTTCATTCATTCAATTGGTCAAGGGAGTACTTGGGCACAAAGAATAAACGCTTATTATTTGTTTGTATGTATATGCGTAAATGAAATAAAATTGTAGATATTTATGTACGCATCAATATGTACATCTTATCACATTTCATACTGACCCACTTGCGCTAAATCCAGGAAAACAAGAAAAGCGGACAATCATACAGACATTCCAATCGCCACTCAGAACACAAAAACACACACACTTAAACATAGCATAAATATTCATATTCTACAAAATACAGAAATCGCACCACCATCCAGATCCCCAAATAAGATCCATCGATGATCGTCATGTATAAAATAAACAAAGTATCAGTTTCAATATTTATGCAATAGTAAATTTTTTTTCACAACGGCTTCAAGATCAGAATAATCAAATTATTCCCCTACACTCAAGCATTGCACACAAAAAAGAAATAACTGAATTGCTGGGCAAAATATCTTAAATAAACACACACCAAAATTAAAACAAGCAAAAAAATAAAGGAAGAAATCTCATTCCTGCAAGAAGAAACGAACCACAAACATTAAGGCCATCCACATATACAACACTTTTGAAATATTGTACTTCCTAAAAAATGTTTTGTCAGATACTAAAAACTTCTTATTTTCTATTAGGCCATAGCACACATAGACAGACAGAATTCCTACGCTCACATATGGACAGACACAAATTCCCACGCTCACATACCGACGGACATGTATTCCCAAGGTCACATATGGATAGACACAAGCTCCCAAGGTCTCACGCGCACATATACAAACTCGTTTTGGTTACTACAGTACCTCTCCACGGAACTCCCCTCACATATGGACGGACAGAAATTCCTCCGGTTTCATATGGACAGACACAAACTCCCAAGGTCTCATATGGACAGACAAAAATTCCCACGCCTACCCCAAAATTATAAAAACACAACAACAATGTGAACACCCCTATTTAACCGTGGGAAAATACACACACACAAACATTAAAGTATCAAATTACTTTAAAAAAAACCAATTAACACAAATTTGGCAATTAAAATTTTAAATTTTGAAATTTTAATTGCCTAGATTTGACAATTTTAATTGTCCCGGCACATACAGTTCCTAACTACTCGTACAGTCAAAACAATTTACATACCATACATACATGGCTGAGTGCCAGAGTAATTTTAGCGGCAAAGAACAAAGATGTTACTGAATTAAACATGGCTATACAATCAAAGATTCCTGGCGAAGTGGTGTTGTACAAATCTGTCGATACTATTACCAATGAAGAAGATGTTTTGAATTATCCAACAGAATTTTAGAATTCGTTGGACTTACCAGGATTGCCTCCGCATAATCTCCAATAGAAAGTTGGAGCCACTATTATTATGCTTCGTAATATCACTCAACCCCGTTTGTGTAATGGTACAAAACTTGCTATTAAAAGGTTGATGGCTTATGTAATTGAAGCTACTATTTTAACTGGAAAATTAAGAGGCGAAGATGTATTCATTCCATGTATCCCAATGATTCCGTCTGATATACAAAAAATGAATTTAGTGTATCCAGTTTTCTCACATGGACAGTTCTATCTATGTAGCGTGTTCGCGCGTTGGCAAACTATCGGTTTTGCATATTTACACCGAAAATGAAAAAACAACAAATGTTGTTTACCACAGAGCATTACAATAAAAGCAGTTTATCAGTGATTTAAATGAATTCGAATTAATTTTTTTATTTTCTTTTTTGCACTACGAAGTGGTGTGTAGGAGTTCGCTAGTAATATATAACAAACCAATGGTAAACTATGACTGCTAATATGCACTAGAGAGCAGTACAGATAATTGCTTCATTTTACAGGAGAATGAATGAGTTAGAGAAAGATGCAAGATCACATGTGAACAAGAGTTTCGGTTAAATTTTTCATTTTACTCTTAAGAAACTAACAGAAACTTTAACCGTATATCCGTCACAACTACCGGTCATATAACTAGTTATATAACCGGTAGTCTTCTTGTATGGTCACTATCGAAAATACTTCAGTACCAGTGTGACCATATCAAAAATATTTTACAGCTAAAGCATTAAACACAATAACGATATATCTATATCTATGTATATATATATATATATATATATATATATATATATATATGTATATATATACATATATATATATATATATATATATATATATATATATATATATATATATATTTAAATTTAGAATTATTCCTCCAAGGTCAAACGCAAACTTTTATTCCACGAGAACCTATTCAAGTGGCATAAAATTAACACGTGTTTTTACTGCATTTTCAAGTAAAAGCAAGAGATAACAATTTATTTTTATTGTACCGTTATTTTTTGGATCTTAAACTCAGATTATTTATGGTATCTCTTAATTTAAGTTAAAAAAATGTTCTCTTTAGGTTTATTTTAAGAAAAAATTTAAATGTATAATCATATCACCTGTCACCTGTTGTGATGTTTACCATTCGCCTCAGATGGTATGTATCAAGCTGCAATTGTTACCAAAACTGCTGGCCGCGCTGGTATTCTGGCGATTGCTCCGGCTGAAGCTCGCCGTCTTGGTGGGGTTCGTGCCAGCCAGCCTGGATATTAGCAAGTCGATTATAAATAAATTTACAATACCAGCTTTGGTGGCTGGTGTTCGATACAGAAATTCTTTGTTGTTTTGAGGCCCGAAGTCCAAACGCCTTTTTAACCCCTTGCACACACATACTTATCCCAGACAAGACGAAATCCTCTGGGGGCTGGCCTGCCAGGTCTTGACCCTCCCCTTAGGAGTCTTGAGGCTCCTTCTTGACATCCTTTAGCTCAATTTGGATGTCCCTTGGATTGCTTCTCTTTCCCCTTACTTACCGCAGATAAAATGCTCTATTCCATACTAAAACGCGCTAAGAATTTCAATATATAACATTACAATAAATGGTTATTAAATGAAATTGATAAATTTAAATTACAAAAATTACAATTTAAATTAGTTTCTCGTTTCAATCAAAATTAAAAAATATATGAATAAAAAACTAAATTTGCCCCAAAATAAAATTTAGAAAGTGTAATGTAGTGAGGGTTCATAAAAATTCACGTATGAACACTCAAATTTATATATTTATGATAAATTATCATATATGAAAATATAAAATTTTTTTTTATATTCGCGTTCAAGAATGAATGGGTTATTGAATGTCTTTCGCCATGAGGCAGGCAGATAAGTCTAGTGATTACTGGAACGACGTGATATTTTGTGACGAGACTAAAATCATGCTATATTCGAATGATTGACCAAACAGAGTATGGCGACAGCCTTTAAAAGCCTTAGAAAATAGAAACATTATTCCTACCGTAACATTTGAAAATATTTCTGTCATGGTGTGGGGCTGTATTTCCAGCAAAGGAGTTGGAGATTTGGTTTTTATCGAAAATGCCATGGATGCGCAACAATATTTGAATATATTGAGGGATCAATAAATCCGGGCTAATGCACGGCAACAAGCCAATATTGAAGTTATATCAAGGAAATGACCCGAAGCACACAGTGCAAACATGGCTACTGTAAAATTGCGAAAACATATTAGATACGCCAGCTCAGAGTCCCGACTTGAACTCCATATAAAATATATGGGCATATTTGAAGAAAAAGGTTGCAAAGATGTATCCCAAAAACCGTAATGAGTTGCAAAGCGCGATGTTGGATGAATGGAATAAAATACCAAGTAAATATAACCTTATGAAATTAATTAGTTCAATGAAAATAAGATTACAAGCCGTTAGAAATGCCAATGGAGGTTATACCAAATATTAAACCATAAAATATAATATATTTATACAGTTCACCTAAAAATGTACAAACAATTTCTTGACAGGGAGATATTGAAGTATTTTTAATTTTTGTTCTTTTCTTTATTTGTTTAAATCTTTATGTACTGTTTTTGTTTTGTTATATATTAGTAAATACATTATTTAATCCATATGTGCTAAAAAATCTTTGATTAAATAAATTTTTTTGAAGTGAATTAATGAGAAGTTCTTGTTTTCTTTTAATGTAAAAACATATTCCTTCACATACTGTACGTATTTATTTCATATGCTTCTTTAAGCCTCTATAATAGCTTTAGTTTTAAGTTTATATACATATATTAATTGGATTTTACTTTTTGTTCATAAATTTAAGTCTCACAAAAAATGTACTTTTTATTATTTTAACTTTTCATATATATATATATATATATATGTATATGTATATATATATATATATATATATATATATATATATATAAATGTATATATATACATATATATATATATATATATATATATATATATATATTGAGCTATTATTTTACATTATATTCAGTCACTAGCTTTTTTCTGTTTTTATTATTTTCTTTACTTTTGCTTTTAAATAAACTAAAACTATATTGTAGATGTATGTAGCTTATCACATATTATCATTTATATATGTATATCACAATTTTGGTTATTTCTAAAAAAAATATTTAAAAACCCCAGAAATTGAATAACTAAACAAAAATTTTCTCAACCGCTTCTTTTTCGATCTCAACCGTAAGTCAAAGAAAGACGCTTCCTAATCTCCCTCCAAACCTTCCATATCTCATTTTTTGCTTATCCCTACTCTCATTCTTCACATATTTGTGCAAATTTTTTCCCACCCACTAGCATTCCTGAAAGTATTTGTTTGTATTTCATATTTTGTTTAAATAAAAAAACAACGTAGCCCAACAAATCAGCTGAGCGAATGCACACAGGGTGCACACGACAAATGTAAGTGTAAAAATTAATGAACCTATTCAAGCGACCGGCAGTATATATATATATATATATATATATATATATATATATATATTATAAAAAAAATAAATAAATAAATATATATATATATATATATATATATACATGTATATATTATATAATATATATATATATATATATATATATATATATATATATATATTATATATAAAAAATAAATACATAAATATATATATACATATATATATATATATATATATATATATATATATATATATATTATATAAAAAAAAGGATGTATATATATATATATATATATATATATATATATTATATAAAAAAAAGGATGTATATATATATATATATATATTATATAAAAAAATTTTTTTTTTAAATATATATATATATATATATATATATATATATATATATATACATACATATATTTATTTCTTTATTCTTCGGAAAACAAACATTTTAATTTTTATGTATTCCCAAGAAAATAAAGTTTATTTCTTGATTTTGCTTATACATCTGAAAAAACTTGCGTGGAGTTTTTTTCTTGCTAAATATAATATGGAAATTATGAAAATTTAAAAACATATAGAAGGAAGATTACATTTTTGTGGGTTTGTGGTACCACTAAGAATTTTATTGATGAGCGGCAGCTGCATCAGCGCTCGCTTCTATTTTCTCCCATCAAACTTCTATAAACATATTTTTAGTAAAAGACAAATATGGTATGCAATAAATTTTAATATATCATTACCTCTCGTATACCGGCTTTTCTAATTCCTCCTCCCATGTTCAATCAATACAATGTTATTGTGGCTCCTTGCCGGTAAGGGGATCACAAATGTTTTTCTTTTTTAAAATTATTGCATTCCCCATTAATGTGATTTTGCGTCGTCAAAACATAATTATCGATCACCTTAAAAAACAAGTTAGAAAAAGCTTTATCCCCCTAATTTCTTTAGGGGGCGGACAACTATCTACACTTCCTGTTTTGCAAGCAATTGCAAATTTATTTTTCACTCTCCTCACAAATTTCTTTTTTTAATCTTTTAGTGTACCGATTCTAATTTCGTGTTTCTTTTCGTCGATAAGTTTGAAAATTAAT
>OY776280.1:56147713-56195213 GCA_963675445.1 Linnaemya vulpina | reverse complement strand
ATTCGATGGCTTCTTTTGGAGTTCCCATTATTATTCATTTCGATTTTACAAATTTTATTAATTTAGTTGGCAGGAGGGCTGCCAGCTTTTTTTCGAGCTCTGTTGCCAAAACGAAACTTTTCATCCCCAAAAATCTCCGAATTGAAGTTTTTACCATCCACATATATAATTACTATTTAAATAACATTTACTATAGCATAAAAATAAAAAAGGAAAAGTGATCAGTGAGTTCTTGTTGTGACTCTGATATTTGTACTAAAGCTTCACACTTAGTAAAGTGAAAGTTTGAAATTAATGTCTAGTTATTCCAAGATATGTTGGGTAAAGCACAGCACAAAATAATAACCTGTGTTCAAGAGGACATTGAATTAAAGAAGAATACATTTGAAAGCAGTTTTTATTTCTATATATCATACTGTCCTTCACCAAATGAGGGGTTAAAAAGGTATTACCATTAGGGATGCCATTCATGAGAATAGGATCTGGCCGGATTGGCGTGTCCTATCTGTATAACCTGTGGTTTTTAGATCAGTTGATTCAAGAGATCTGTCTCTTTCAGTAGATCATTTCAGTGATGTTTCAGTTAGTATGTCAAAATCCATACGAAAAATATGAATTAATTCACACATATGTGCTAATGCGTACAGGGATGTAGTGCTCTTTATTTATAGAGTTGCCAGCTACTGAAACAACTGAGCTATTGAATGAACTGAGCTAGTGAAACAATTGAGTTACTGAATAAACTGAAGTACTGAAACAGCTAAGCTAATGAATGAACTGAAACAACTGAATGAATTAATTCAGTAAAGTGAGCGGAGCTAAAAAGAGAGCTCACTCAAAAGATCTGTTTTGTACAGCTCTAGCAAGGCAGATTAAACAGGTATCCCCAGTAGCTCAGCTGTCTACTGTTTATAAATCAACACATTGTCAAAAGTTTGCTTAAAACTATACACAAAGTGTTTTTTCTAGTGAAAATAAAGTCGGTTACAAAGCAGGTTGATATAAACAAACCAGCAAACCACATTGATAAAAAGTTAAACAATTTATAAAGTGAATAATATTAAATAAGAGTTATAAAAACAATAAAAATTGATATTTTTAATTTGATTATTTATTTATTATAATTTGATATTTTAATTTGTGAATTAAATAAAGTGAATATATTAAATAAAAGTGTAAAAGTTAGTGGTTATTAACTTATACACTATAAAACTATATACATTATAAAACTATAAAAATTTATATTTTTAAGGAATTAGTGAATTCCTAAAAAAGTGATAAAAAAAACAAAACAATAATAGCAATATGCGTCGGTGTTGCTTGTGTCACAAAAAAAAGATGCGAACGGGAGTTTTTTCAGCGTGCCAAGAGATGAGCACAGACGACGCAAGTGGTCGGAAGCTTGCAAGGTGCAGTTCACCTCAACTATCGTTAGAGGCGGAAGGATTTTTCTCATGCCTAGTGCTATACCTTCCGTAGAAGCGGTAAACAACACGTAAGTCCTTACTTAAATTTATAAAAATGTAGTGCTAATTGTTAAATATAGGACGTCAGTTGAACGTAGTGTTTCTGAAGAATCTTCTGGTTCTCCGGCGCAAGTACCGTTCAGTCATAATGTCTGGACTTATTTACCCCAGCCAGTGGATAAAATGGATATGCTGCCTATATGTAATGAAAGTGGAGGAAAGGAAGGTATGTTGGAAGCCTTCCTAACCTAAATTTCAAAAAATCTTTTAAGGATCAATCACCACAGACGGAGTACGTATGTATATGTAGATATGTTTATTCACATATATTAATTATTATATAAATAAAAATTATTTGTCTTTTTATAGCCCCATGGATACATCAAAAAAGGACAATATGAAAAAATTCGGGATTTGACGACCAAAATAAAGGATTTGGAATTGCAACTGGCCCGAACAACATCAGCCGTTGATTCGATGAAAGCAATTTTCACTGAAGGGCAAATCAGAAAACTGATGTCAATACGTTGCAACGTTGGTGTCGCAAAATTGATGTTAACGAGGGATTGTTAACAAGTGCGATAGAATTCATGCGAAAAATTTCGGATTTGGCAACTGAAGACAAAGTCTGCGTACTGGCCTTTGACGAAATGAAGGTAGTGGAAACCTTTGAGTATGATATAGCTCGTGATATTGTACAGAAACCGGCGAACTATGTGCAAGTGGTTATGGCGAGGGGTTTACGCAAATCGTGGAAGCAACCAGTATTCTTCGACTATGACTTTCAAATGACCACAGAAATTTTATTTAAAATAATTTCTGTGCTACAGTCAGTCAACTTTCCAGTTGTTGCGGTAGTGTGCGATAATGGCCCTTCAAATCGTAAGTTGTGGAGAAATTTAGGTGTCACTCCAGGTAAGTTTTTAAACACAATTCAACAGACACACACTAAACACAAATTTTTTTCATTTTGCTTCTGAGAACGCGTCGTTCGGACATTGATCTTAATGTCACTTCAGGTTTACCTTCGTAAAATTATTAAGCGCAAGTTGAATTTTGCGTTTAGTCTACAAACAGGGTATATAAAAATATTTTTATTAATATTCGCTTTTAAATCTTTTTTTGATAAGATTCATTTTAAGCTTTTAAGTAATAATAAGTTAGTTCGAAGGAAGGTAAGTACAGGTAAGTTAATTCTAATCAAATTTTATTTGAGTCGATAAGGGAACAGGGACAATATACGGTTTAAGCTTTTTAGAAGTATTGGTATATGTACCCTACAAGAAATGAATGACTGAAACTAATCCAGCACAAAAACATTTTCACTAACACAATTAAAAATGGTTTAGCCTAACAGCGTTACCATTTGTGGACTTTTCATACCCAAATTCTTACGATTTGTTTTTAGTTGATCAAATATATACTTTTTCAGTATGTTTGTATATGTACGAGTTCAATGAAGTTGCAAAAATAGTTATATAATAAACCAATTAACAAAACTAACTTAAATTTTGCTCTAATTGTTGTTTTAAATGTTCCACGAGATTCAGGGATTTTTGGAGAATGAAAAATACATTATACAGGAATTAAAAAAAGAAGTATGAACGACAACGCTGGTATTTACAGGCTAGAATACTGTGTGCAAGAGTAAGACATTAAATTTGTCAACCTTTTGTATAGAAAAATTATAAATTGAAGCAAAATAAAATAAAATTTAAAATATAATATAAATAAAGTGTATTTCCTTGCGTATTATGATGTCCACTGATGATCATTTAGGATACGGAGAAAAGGACACTACAAGCGGTAAATCTATTTTTTTAAAAACTTGCGGTGATATTTTATTCTTATATTGCAACTGATGACAGTTTCCTCGCTTTCTAGGAAGTGTTGGAATTTGCTGTACGGGAGATGTCGATTTAATTTTGTTGGGCGGTGATTTATATCACAATGATGTGCCAAGCCAAAATGCATTGCGCAAGTAAGTTTAGTTTTAAAGAAAAAACAAGATATAAAACTAAATTTATATACATCTTTAGATGAATGAAACTATTGACAATGTATACTCTTGGTGATCGTGACCTTATATCTCCGTACGGGTATACTCCATACATAGTAATCACGACGACCCTAGCGTTTTTGGTGGCTTGTTCTTAGGGTTTGTTGTCTACCACGGGGTTATTTAATTATTTTGGTCGATGGACTAATATCAGTAAGTTTTGTGTATGCTAAAATATAATACAAGCATATTTGTATGTATATATAAATAATAAATTTGCTATAATATAATTGAAATGATATTAAATGCGTTTTATTTCATCGAATTTGGTTAGGTTAGGATTGTTAGCAACCCCGTCATCGGTGACACCATACGCGTCAAGGGTGACCGGTCACCAGTGAAACCATACCAGTTAGTAGTGAAAAATTTATATAGAACAAAAACATTAGAGTAAGTAGTTTGAATATATGTTTAACAGGCGATAATATACCACAAGTTAGAAAGGGATGCAAGATCACACGTACACAAAAGTTTTAGTCATTTTTTTCCGTTTGGCCTTAATAAAATGATAGAAACTTTGTTCTACGTGATGACCGAAATTCGGTCATCAGTGCCAGTCATTTTACCGGTAATATGACCGGCACTGTTCTTGTAGGGTAGGTTTTTATTGAAAATATTCTAAGTGACTGTAAGTATGCAAATATACAGGTAAGTTTGTTTAGATAAGGGTGTTGGATTATGGTGGATATGATGCAGGAGTTAGATTTTTTATATACACTATCTATACACAAACATAAAAAACTAAGAGATCATTTAATTCTAAAAATAAATGTTTTCACAGATAAACCATGGTTTGCTCACCCCTCAAATCCTGATGCCCCTCATCTTCTGAAATTGGTAAGAAACCACTTCCTCGACACCGGATTTGTTATAAATAATAACTTAATAACAGGCCGGACTATTGCCGACGTAATGAAGCATACGTCTGTCTCTGACGTTTCAATAACTTTTAAATTGAACCAAGACCATTTGTCAGTAAAAGGTCCAGGTAAGTAAATATCTGTTCATTTAATATATAACACTAATAGAGTTTTTCAGGACGACAGAAAGTGAAACCAACCGCGCAGGTATTTTCCAATACCACTGCTAGCGCAATCCGGTGCTGCTATTCACTTGGACTGGACGTGTTTAAAGCAACTGATACAGCGGATTTCATACAGACAGTTAATGATTGGTTCGATGTACTTAATTCATCTTTAGGTACATTTGCATATCCTGGCAAGCTAAGCCCTTTTAAATATATACATTATTTTTTGTAATAAAAATTAACATATAATTAAGGAACCATTTGGCAATGCAATGGAAGCTCAAATTGCAAAGTTGGACGAAATGAGCAAAATAATGGCACAACAAATAATACCTAACAAATCCGTCAGAGAGCCTTTTCAAAAGGGGATACTCATGACGAACAAGGCCCTTGTACTGCTACATAACTATGTGAGGAAGAAGTACAATATGATTTATATCTGCACAAACAGATTAAATCAAGATGTACTTGAACACTTTTTTGGTGCGATACGGAGTAAAGGAGGACTTAACGACCATCCGTCACCAAAAAAAAGAGTTTAAATATAGATTGCGCAAATATATATTGGGTAAGTTTCAATCAATATAAATATTTTTAGTTGCATGCACATTTTTAAAATTACTGTATTTCTTTTTTTTTAGCAAGTAACACGGAACATTTAAGCGGTACGGGAAACGTTGAGTGCGATACAATGGAATGGTTAGGGTCCAATAGTTTAAATTGCTTCACTTCGTCTTTAAATATTTCAGTCCCTTCTGATGAAGATTTAAGTGGCTCGATTTCCGATATTGGGCCAATCGATGAACTTGACGACCTAAGTGATTGCAATTTTAATGACATGGATATACTTCAAGTGGATGCTTTAGAATATATAGCTGGGTATATTATTAGAAAGCTGAAGCTTGAAGGATATGAATGCCGTCAAAGTTCTTTCACGTGGGTCAACCAAGTATCGAAGGGTTTTCTGACAAAACCGGATGAAAGTTTTGTAAGCGAGATTAAAAAACTGGGTCAAGTTTTTTATAAAATAAATGGGACGGAAATTGCACATTGCTTCAACCTCCAAAGAAGACTCATAGACTGCAGTAAGTTTGTAGCACTTCCAGACGAAGTCAAAGCCTTTTTTTCAAATGCCGGATTTACTTCAGAGTCCGAGATCTCAATAATAGGTAAGTATATCAAGTTTATGAATATTTATAAATTGCAATTAATTATATTACTATATTTATTTTTATTTAAATAGGCTCAAAATTCAAAAATCCAAGCAAAGGAGAATGGGCTACAAAAAGTTGCTGAAATTCAACTTTTGAGTAAGTATATCAAGTTTATGAATATTTATTAATTGCAATTAATTATATTACTATATTTATAGGAGAATGGGCTACAAGATGTTATGAAGTCTCAAAATCATTTTCATGTCATGTAGTCTTTTAAAATAAATTTTTAGATATAATATGTCTGCTTTTTTTATTGCAGCAAAAAGGTGGTGAAAAGCGGGGGCCAAGTTGAAGATGGGAATAACCCATTCAAAGGTCATGTAGTCTTTTAAAATAAATTTTTAGATATAATATATCTTCTTTTTTTATTGCAGCAAAAAGGTGGTGAAAAGCGGGGGCCATTCAAAGATGCGAATCAAAGCTTATGAGGAATATTTTTATATTTATATTTAATATTTTAATTTAAAACTAAATTTAATTGAAAACTAAATGTATTTGAATTGCCTTTAATAAAAACTAAATTTTTATGTTAAATTTAAGAAAACATTTTCATAAAGTAGTAGTTTTTAATTAAATTAAAAAGGCTTAATAAGTTTTTAATATTTAATACATGAAATTTTAAATTTTTATGTTAAATTTAATAATTTATGGTAAATTTAATAATACTGAACAATCGTAGTTAATAAACAGTTCATATTTTATAATAAAAAATTGTCTCACTTTTCTTTTTAAAGGAGCCATATGGAAATATCTTTTTTATTATTTTCGGTTGTCTTATCACTACCATTTGATGTCAAATCACTGTCATCACCTTCCACTTCATCACGTTCACTATCTTCGTCACCAACATCACAAATTTTGGTTAAAACATTGGCGTTATGTATTCCTTTCCTTCAGAAATAAAACTTTTCTAACAGCATCTTCCTATATCCAAGGCCTTTGAGAGTACGATAGGCCGGCAAAAGTGGTTAAGTTTTAAGATGACATACACAAGCATATGTATATCGTAATTTATCAAAACGCCGACTTCGAGATTTTTTAGTTTTCGATGACGTCATAAGACTTTTTATTCTGCTAATTAGTTCCTGGAGAAAGAAGGCTTGCCCATATTCCTTATTATCTTGCTAAATTTTGTTTTTGAGGGATCTCCATATGCTTTTCTATATTGATAAGTAGAAATAAATGATACATTTTCTAAATGCGATATACATATGTATTTTGACTTTACCATCTATTTTGGTTCTAAATGGATATTATGTGTTTTAGCTAAGACCCAAAGATGCAACGCCAAACTTTTGGAATTTGATAAATTGCCTGTAAGTTAAATTGTTCACGATTACCAAACATGTTTAGTGGTCTGCTAACACCAACTTCCAAATGTAATTTTATGAAAAAAAACTTACCTTTAGGTATATGATAAGGCAATTGCTCCAAATATTGTACATATAACTTATCTAGAACATTAAGATAGATTTTTGTAGTTTCTTCCCTATCCAAAACCTTTTGGTTTAGTAAATCTTGTAACAAATTTATAAGGTATAAAACATCTCTTTCATCTTTTCGTTTTGCGTGAATATTTTTTTGAACAATCCCGCATGTTTCCGACAGCCGAAATTTCACAAATTTAATTAAAATTATCCGAAACAAATAAATAAATTTGCGTTATTTGTTGAAGCTGCCTTACTTCTACACAACACAGAAAACAATTCACAAGAATTCAAGAAAATGACATTTCTTTTTGACAGGAAGGTGTTTGATTTCTAGCAACAAAATACGTGTGGTTTTTGGTGTTGTTAATTGTTGTAGTAATGGGGGTACCTGTTTAATCTGCCTTGAGCTCTAGTAAAGGTTCCCTGATCATCTGCATTAGCCCCAGTGATATGCGTATAGGAACTAGCTAAAACCTATGATCACATTGAATTTTTTAGTAAAATTTTGGGAAAAAAGAACTAGCACATAATTAAAATTAAGAAGTCCCATAACAAATAAAGCACTCAACGTCGATTGTCGACTTTTTAGTGTAGGCAATTTTATTAGAGCAAGTCTACTTTGATACGGCGGTAAGACATACGAATTCCAACCAAGCCCACGCAGACAAAAAATTAGAAACTGTTTCTGTACAGATTCAATACTATTGATATGAATGGAGTAACAAGGATCCCAGACAATCGATCCATACTCAAGAATTGGCCGAACAAGAGATGTATATAACAGTTTTGTAATATAGGGACCTAGAAGTTCCTTAGACCAGCGTTTCATAAATCCAAGTACACCGTAGGCTTTGTTGACCATTATAGAGATGTGATCACGAAAGTTTAGTCTATGATCCCACAGTATGCCAAGATCCAATATAGTATTGTTACAAAGATTAGAAATAGATTTAAATAAAACGACAATGTGGCTATATGTACTTGGCAGCACTGCCAATTAATCTATAGTTGTCAAAATGTTACAACCCTGGTCAACACTATATAGATAATATTCAAATTAACGGAATTGGAATACTCCAGAATATACAAGATCATTCAAGGCTGTGCCAATAAGAGTAAACCACAACAACAACAAACATAGCAACATACAAACACACACATGTCAAGTAAAAAACAACCACCATACCCAGAACTTTCGCGAGGTTACCAGACGACGTCATTTTTGCTATATAAAGGCGCTGCCAGAGCTCAGCGAGAATCAGTGTGATTTCAAATACAGACGTGTTAACATCGCAAAGTGTTGAGTAGTACAAATACTCGTGTAAATAAAGTAATAAATAAAGTGTTGCCGCATTATATTTCTAAAATTATTTTGTCCGTGTTTTAATTTGATGCAATAAAACGAATCCTTGAAGAATAAGAAATAAAACCGTTTTTACGAAAAGGTCTAAAAACGTAACAATTGGTGTCAGAAATGGGATTGCAAAAATAATTAAAAGGACATTGCAATTTAAAGAAAACCAGAACGACGCCGCTGCATCCACAGTCTAATGGCATGGTAGAAAGGTTCAATCGCACCTTAGAAGAGTACCTACGAATAGTAGTAAGCACCCATCAGAGGGATTGGGACGAGCACATCCCCAAATTTTTGATGGCATATAGGTCAGCTGTACACGACTCAACATCGAGAACGCCAGCCAAAAATACCTGGTGATTTGGAATTTGGTGTTAAGCCAACTGTAGAGGAAGGAGCTATTACGTCCCAGGAGAAGGAGGACTTAAACGAACTGCATGAGTTCGTGCGCAATAGAATCAAGATAGTCAGTGACAAGATGAAGGCTAGGTATGACCGCGCAGCAAACTCGGAGGGATTTATGGAAGGACAATTGGTTTTACTGTATAACCCACAACGGAAGAAAGGATTGTCCCCAAAATTACAGACTCACTGGAATGGCCCGTATAAAGTGATTAAGAGAGTGAATGACGTTGTATACCGGATACAGAAGCACAATAGCCCAAGGTCGAAAATGAAGATAGTACATCTCGAACGATTGGCGCACTATGGAAGAGGTGATTGTATGCCTATTCGGGTCGATCAGGCTTAAATGGGCGGCAGTGTTACAAAGATTAAAAATAGATTTAAATAAAACGACAATGTGGCTATATGTACTTGGCAGCACTGCCAATTAATCTATAGTTGTCAAAATGTTACAACCCTGGTCAACACTATATAGATAATATTCAAATTAACGGAATTGGAATACTCCAGAGTATACAAGATCATTCAAGGCTGTGCCAATAAGAGTAAACCACAACAACAACAAAGATAGCAGCATAAATGCTAAGAGATGTTATTCTTAATGATCTTGTATGCAAGTATTCGCTGCTAATAAAGCTAAATAGATTCACAAGTATACACAGCCATATACACGTAGAAGAAACAAAACCACACACTCATTCATACAACCACTCATAGTTACCATAGGCAAAACACACAGAACACTCATACATTGAACCACACATAGTTACCATAAGCAAACCAAACAAGTCAGCATTGTCATGTATACAAACACACACATGTCAAGTAAAAAACAACCACCATACCTAGAACTTTCGCGAGGTTACCAGACGACGTCATTTGTGCTATATAAAGGCGCTGCCAGAGCTCAGCGAGAATCAGTGTGATTTCAAATACAGACGTGTTAACATCGCAAAGTGTTGAGTAGTACAAATACTCGTGTAAATAAAGTAATAAATAAAGTGTTGCCGCATTATATTTCTAAAATTAATTTGTCCGTGTTTTAATTTGATGCAATAAAACGAATCCTTGAAGGATAAGTAATAAAACCGTTTTTACGAAAAGGTCTAAAAACGTAACAGTATCAACTTTATTTAAAATATCATTACAAATATAATAGGACGTCTCAATTAGATTGTGTCTCAAAAATAACATGTGTTTGCATTTCTTTACATTTAACTCTAATAAATTATAGCTACACCATTGAGAAAAATGTGTAAAGTCCACAGTAAATTATGTCCATTAATATCATTAAAAGAGTTAAAAATTTTTACATCGTCAGCATACATTAACACTCTGGAATGACATACAACCGTCGGAAGATCATTGATGAATAAAGTGAACAAAATTGGACCCAAGTAACTGCCTTGAGGAACACCAGAATGAACATAAATGGTATTTGATATAGTGTTTCCAAACTTAACTTGTTGAGTTCTTCCAGACAGATAAGAGTTTAACCATTTTAAAGCAGAATTATTAAAGCCCATAAGTGATAATTTGTGTAATAAAAGATTGTGGTTAAATTTATCGAACGCCTTACTGAAGTCAGTGTATATTACATCAGTTTGCATTTTATTTGTAAAACCTTCGTTGACAGTAGTAGTGAGTTCCAAAACATTAGTAATAGTTGAACGGGAATTACGAAAACCATGTTGGCAAGGCGTTAAAATTGAAGAAATTTGATGAGTTAAGTAATCAGTGATAATTTTTTCAAATAGTTTTGGAATTGCATTAATTTTGGCGATACCTCTATAGTTAGATACCTCGGATTTACAGCCATATTTAAATAGAGGAATTATATACGATTTCTTCCACACTGATGGTAAATAGCAAGACTCAATAGATTTGTTAAACATTACAGTAAGAGGTACAGACAGTGATGCAGCACAGTTTTTAAGGATACAACTTGGTATACCATGAGGACCAGGGCTGAACGAGTTTTTCAGTGACTTTAAGTTAGAGAGTACTGTGTCAATATTTATGAAAGGAATATAGATACCACAAGAATGAGTTGTAGTATAAGGATAACTTGTTGTGCAATCATATGACTTGGTAGAATACGTCGTAGAAAAGAAGTCCGCAAATATATTGCTTATTGATACATCATCGTCAGCAGTCAGTAAACCATACTTCAAATGCTTTGGATAACCAGAGGAGTGGCGTTTAGAGTTAACAAAGTTATAGAATGATTTAGGGGTTGTTCTTATATTTTGTTTAACACGATTTATGTAAGTAATATATGCATTTTTGTTAGCAGAATTATATTCAGATCTAGCTAAAGCATTTTTACGAAAATCATTCAGTGTGCCAGTTTTCTTATATTTAACGAAACATTTATTTTTTTTATTTTTAGCATATCGTAGGTATTGATCATTCCACGGAGGCCCATTTTTACCGAGTATGTTAATTCTTGGCACAGTTATACTAATAGCATTATACAAAATATTATAAATGCTTGATACAATATTATCGAGGTTATCATCAGCTAGCACAGAATCCCAGTTAACATTAGATAACAAAGAATTAAGTTCCGTGTAGTTAGTGCGAGTAAAACAATAAGATTGAGAACGTTTCATATCTTGATTTTTGATTACTTCATATTTGTTATATGATAGCGATAAATCAATTTCAAAGGGAGGATGATAAAGGTCCATAGGATGAGTCACAGGCATTGTATTACGTAGACAGAATTCCTTAGGAGTATTAACGAAAGCAAGATCAAGAATATTTCCAGACACATTTTCTATATAATTTAATTGAAAAAAGCCGCATCCAAGGAGGCAGTGTATAAAATCTGCCGTGGTTGTTGGTAACATGTAATTACTATAAAAGGGCTTAATCCATTTTACGTTTGGGATATTAAAATCACCTAAAACAAGTAAGATATCGGAAGTATTTGATTGATGCAGAACAGAATTAATTGCAGAAAAATGTTTATTATATACCGCAGAAGAGGAATTGGGTGGTATATATGAACATGTGACATAAAGGTGCAAAGAGCCAACACGTAACGAATCGGTTACAATATTGGATGCTTAAATTTTATAAAACGGGCGTGGTGGTTGGTGACACCTGAAACAATTGCAAATTGTTTGAAAAAAGTACGCATATCAGTTATAAGTTTTCATTTATATTTCAATTTAGCCGAAGTTGTTTCTTATCCATCTGAAAATTTGCATTACAATGATGATCTTGTTTGTTTTGGAAATTTGAGCAATGAAGAAATTTTACAAGCTGTTTACGAAGAAGACTCTCCACAAGAAGATGATGATTGTGAAAATGATGACGAATTGTTTACTGTTGAAAAAGATCCATCCATAACAAAGGATATTTTAAGCTTTGCAGATGTTTTGAGAACGTATTGTATGGAAAATGAATTGGAGTGTAATATTTTGTTTGACAAAATAGAAGAAAAGGCTCTACAAAATTCGTTGAAATTAGCCGAACTAAAATAACAGATTTTTTAAATTAAATACTATGTTATTTTTTATGAATAATTTTTAATATATTAAATATTTAATATAATAAAAATTATTATTTTTTTTTTAGAAAATATCTAATGGAGTTTTGAAAGCAATCAATAATATTTTTTAAGTTTTTTTATTAAAGTTTTATAATTTAACCTTTTAACGTATAAAGTATTTATGTATTTGTTTATAACGTATACAACACGTATACAAACATACTAAGTATACACATATAAATGAAATAAATCTGTTTTCTTTTTTATAATCACATAAATTGTTTATATACGATTTTGTTTATATGCCATATTGTGGCATATAAGAAAATTAGGCTTATAATCATGTATGAGCAAATGCAAAAAGAGCGAACGATGTGCTTAGAAAGCAAGAGAACGAAGATTACAGTATGTCTATATGTAAGTAACAATATTCACTGATATTCTTAAGCTTAAAGTCTCTTTATTTTTAAAACATTATTATTTGTTTTCGTAATATTTCGATACTTCTTTGTGTGAATACTTCAAAAATTAATTATTTTATTTGATATGAAAAAAAATTTTGTTTGTTTATGAAACATAAATATGAAAATTATATGTCAACAAAATACAAAAAGATTCAAACAAAAATTTAAAGTATATGAACAATAATAAAATATTGAAACTTATACATGCATATATATTTAAAAAAGAAAAATTTCTAAAATGAATTTTCAATCCTACAAGACGTTTCTAAGAAAATTTATATAAATTTTATAAAACATTTAACAAAATATTTAGACATATAGATGTATATATATTAAAAAATATATGATTCTAATGGCCAATAAATCAGTGGATATTTAAATGTAGTTTTAGTTAATTTTGACAAAAATCTAAACTCTATTTAAATACGCTTTAAGTTTTACAGTCAGACTTATGCCCAATAAATCAGTGGCTATTTAAATGTCACTTAATTTTAAATGCCATTTAAATACCAAATTTCGTTTTTCACCGCAAACTTAAATAAGATTTAAATGTCTCTCAATGGCCATTTAAATGTGATTTAAATCGATCACAGAAAACGGCGCCGTGTTGCAATCCCATATACCATAACCCCATATTGGCTTTATAACACCAGCGATGTGTTATAGTCCCATATGGGTTTATTTCCTTCAAATAAGTGCGATAGTACCATATTAAAAATTTAAAATTTATGCTATAACCCCATATTGGCTTTATTGCACTTTTTTCTGTGCGATAACCTCATAATTAAAAAATTTTGTATCACATGCATTATCTTATGAATTATGTTCCATATTCATTTGTTAGGAATAATAATATGTTTTGTACATAACTGTACATAAACAACAAAAACTATTTAAAACAAAATATTGTTCCTTTTACAAAATAAACCTATTGTGAATTTCTTTTTATGGAATAAATATATTATAAATTGAACTTGTTGTTATGAACGTCCTGTTGTGCTCTTCTAACTCTAATGTAATATATTATCAAATTGTTTATCAAATTTACAGTTACATTTGTATATATGTACACTCATCTATTTCTTATTAGTTTATATCAGCATGCAGTGTTTTATCGCATTTTGCAATCAATTAGTTCAGTGTCCAACGTGTGCTAGAAGTGTTTAAAAGAAACTAATATTAATAGATGAATAACATTAGAAATGGAAGAAGAAATATTTGAATTTAAATTTATCCCTGGATTTCGGACAAACAGTAATTTATTATATATAGAAGCACAAGAACAAATTTTTGCATTTAAATATAAAAAAATGAATATAGCATATTATTACTGCTACAATAAAAATTGTAACGTTGGAGTCGCGATTGATTTTAACAGCACAATGTATTGCCGTCGATGTGGTAAAAATAAAGTGCATAATCATGGATCTCAAATCGAAATAATTACAAAATTGAAAATTATGAATTCAGTGAAATGTGAAGTTCGTAAAGCTCCACTAAAAAGATCAAACGTTCGTGAGATTTTTGACGAGCAATGCAAAAAATTCAAAGACGCGGCTCATACCATTAATTACGGAAATATGCGTAGGCAATTGTTCAAAATAAGACAAGATAAGATGCCGAAAAATCCAAATGATGTAGTTGATATTATTGACAACTTTAAAAACGAAGAAATTTTAAAAGAATTTGGTATGTCGAGGTATGAGAAAGACAAATCGTTTTATTTGGATTCTGTGATAACAAATGACTTCTCATATACCTTATTCGTATCACCGACAATATCAAAAAGTATACAATCTGAGCTCATCTGAGCCACGAAATTATATAATGGATGCAACCTTCAACGTTCTACCAAGATCGAAAACTCTTAAGCAATTATTGATAATTCATTTCATTCACGCAGATCATGTAAGTACTAGATATACGTATTTATATGTACTTTGTTAAAAATAATTTCATTTATTCTTCTTTTCAGGTGTTTCCATTTATTTATGCGTTGATGTCTAATAAAACAGAAGAAGCGTATTTACATATGTTTCAATATATAAAATCTAATGTCTTTGATTTGCGACCAACAACCATTATAACCGATTATGAAAATGCATTACGTAATGCTAATAAAATAATATATCCTACGGTGAAAATGGTTGGTTGTTGGTTCCATTACACCAATGCATTACGGAGAAAGGCATCAAAAATAACTGGCTTTATACAGCATCTAAATCGTTATAAAAACGCTAAAAACTTTTTTAATAAGTTTTTATACCTTCCATTGTTAAAGGCAAGTGATATAGAAGCAGCATACCAATGCTTACAGACTGATATAACAAATGATGAATGTGGAAAAAAATTTCAACAGTTTTTTAAATATTATGAATTTTATTGGCTTAAAAAGGTATGATTCCCTCTTTGTTTACCGAATAATTATTTATACACATTATTATTTATTTTTTTAAGGAAAAAGTGGCAAATTTTTCGGTTTATAAGGAGCCGTATAGAACAAGCAATGGTGCAGAAAATTTTCATAGCCAACTCAATATGAAACTTAGAAAACATGGAAATTTTTATAAATTTGTCGATGCTTTATGTGAAATTGATGCCGCTAAGTCATGTGATTTTTTAAAATCTATTTCTGGATGTACATCATTGTATACGAAAAAAAAATTAACTATTGAAAATAGGGATACATTTAAAAAAAAAACATATGACTTATTAAAAGAAAATAAAATATCATTTCAAACAGCTCTCGCTCAGTTTTCGAATATTAAAAACTGCAAGCTAGAAGCCGATTTCATTAACACAATTGACAGTAATGATGATGAATCAGATGCAGATGAACAAATTGAGACCGAAGCACTGTACCAAAATTATTTGCAATGTGTTATATGTTGTGATAGGGAACGTCAACTTATGTTTCAGCCATGTAAACATTTTAAAGTTTGTAAAACCTGTTACGATACCATGAAGGAAGATGCTGAAGTAAAGAAAATTAAACCATTGTGCCCAGTTTGTCGCTCCGTTATTATTGATGCCGTAGTTATATTTTGTTAAACGTATAATTCTTTCTTTGTTGATTATTTGTTGGTGAATTTTGTATTGAGTTTAATTTAATTCGTTGAATATTATACTCTTTGTTGAATAAATATATTTTGTTATGTTTTTGTAAAAGACAAAATAATTTGGTTTCCTTTTTATAGAAATAACATAGTATGACTGATTTTAACTTTTCGTACAAGGGAAAATTCCCTTCTATTATAATATTTTTTTGCAAAATTATGGTTTCCCCTTTTACGAAATGCGGAATATAAGTGATTTAAACTTTTCATATATTTTGAAAATAATCGAAATCAATCCCTTACAACTATTTTTTCATGGCATACTGAATTTTCTGCTGGGTTTTTTTTTTGCAATCAATAATAGAGAGTGAACTAACTGTTAAACCTGTTTTGCATTGAATTGCCTAATAACTATGTTATCACATAAAAAGCGAATATTAAAAACAGTTTTGCGTATGCTGCTTAAAAATAAATATGGAAAATTTTAAAAGAATGGAGAGTAATCGTTTAAACGCAAGGAAGATCTTACTAAATAAAAGCGATATTATAAATTTTTCTAATGTTCCCGGATTTATAATTGATTCTTTTTTCGGAAAAAGAACTTATAAAGCGCAACTAATAGCTTGTGCTTTTGCTTTTGTTAATGGAATCAGCGAGTCGCAAATCCTTCAACTCATACGATGGATACCTTTCACAAAAACTCACGAAAAAAAAATAACAGAATTACTCTTATGGCTGGCATATTCTCCGAACGCTGACAAGTACTATAGCTATAATGTCGAACTTAATCAAGTAATATTTTGTAACGGAGATTTACGAAAATATGGCGTAAGAAAACAAAGAAATTAAATAAAATTTTTAATTTATAACTGTTCGTGGGGGCTAATTCGTACACCCTACAAAATCATTTGGTTTCATTTGTATACAAATGTCTAATAATACAATATGAGTTTATTCCCTTCAAATAAGTGAGATAATACCATATTTAAAATTTGTGCTATAACCCCATATTGGCTTTATTGCATTTTATTTTGTGCGATAACCCCAAACCCAAATTATGGGTTTATAGCATAGGAAAAAGTGCTATAAAGCCAATATGGGGTTACGGTATATGGGATTGCAACACGGCGCCACAGAAAACATATGACTTTGATTTTTTTTCTCTTAACAAAAAAAAATATTGTGATGTTGAGAAAAATTGTCTAAAAAATTTCAAAAAGTTACGTAAATAAAGTTAATTATCAATGGAATATAGTTAAAAATCAATAAAATAATATTTATTGTACAAACGGACTCTTAACACAATTGGAAAACTTAAAATAATTTCATGCACAACACTTGGAATACTTTGAATCATAAACAAATCACATGTTTTCTGAACAATGGCGATTTTTGTTTACATATTTCATGGTGCTACCACATTTTTCGCATCATGGCTAAGCCATTTAGTCTGTCTTCTGTCATTGTTGATCTGAGCCACGTCTTTATTCTAAGAAGGGTAGAAAATGACCTGTCACTCGTAGGATTACTGACAGGCATTGAAACGAAAATTTTAAATAATTTTGTTAAATTTGGGTAGATATCTTCATCGCCGTTTGTTAGAGCATCTACGACATTATCTAGCAGATTTTTAATATTCTCCATTTCTGTTTCCAATGGAATAGTTCAGCTTCAAGTTCTGATGTTAATAGTTGTTTATCTACTTTATCAAACTTAATCAATTCATCAGCTAGTCTTGGAATTAAACGTTTTATATCCGCATAAGAGGTTGTTATACTTTAAGGCAGAAGTTTAGGTATGTTTAATACATTTAGGATATCTATTCACAAACGTGTTTTGAGATCTTCTAAATTAATTCAATTAGAGGAATATAATTTTAAACACGGTAGTAATCTTCAACATTTTGTATATGATTACTTCGCTCAAATCTTGGCTTTTCAATTGGAATTTCCATTCCAACGCAAATAACCTTTACTTTTTCAAAAATCTCCTTAAATTTTCTCCTCAAGGCAATCATTAAAATTTTTATGAGGCTTGATCCTTTTTGAAGATCTATATCCTGCTTTTGTAGAATAACACTAAGCTGCTGCGTCAGAATAAGTTTATCACTTAAACTGTATATTCCGCAAATAAATTCAAAAGTACATAATGAGTTTCTTAATAATAGGGATTTTGATGAGGTATCCCTATATTTCCACTCAGATATTTTTTCCAAAGCCTCTATTATATGATGTAGACTTGTTTTAAATTGTAAAACTGAGTCGTGACGGTCCGCCCATCTTCTCTCCCATAATGGAGAAAGTTTCGCACCCAAATACTTTGCTACAACTGCATTCAAAAAATTTGGTTGCTTCTTCAACAAATGATACAACTTTTTATATTGTTGGGACTTTGTTAGTGTTGGAAATAAAGTTATTTATTTTTTTGGGAATAGCAAGGCGTTTGTTTTGCATTGGTCGCAGTTTCCATAGTTTTGTAACAGCTATTGGATCCCCAATAAAATACAACAACCTTCTATTATAAAGTTACAACAGTAAAATAATCATTTATTGAAAAATGAAAAAATATTTCATAATAAATAAATAAATAATAAATAATAAATAATTAATAAATAAATAAATAAATAAATAAATAATGTAATTATCAAAGGTTACTAGATTATATAAATTCAGAAAAGTATTTTTGTTGACAAAGTAAATTAAATCTAACATGCCCTCTCAACAAAACATTTCTTTAATTAAATATTTAAATTTTGGAAGTGGTAAAGCCTTCGTAAGGAAATCTGCTATTTGCTCTTCTGAAGGACAGTAAGTAACTTTGATAATACCATTATTATGAAGGCTCTTTATATGATGATACTTCACATCAATGTGTTTCGTTCTTGCACTAAATTTTTCAGATGCAATTATTTTAATACAGCTTTAATTATCTTCGAACATTGGAACGGGAGTGTCCACATAAATTTACATATCTTCCAGTAATTGCTTAATCCACAACAATTCTTGATCTGCCAATGAAGCAGCAATGAATTCTGCTTCAGTAGATGACAATGCAATTGTTGTCTGCTTTTTGGATGACCAAGAAATAGTACTTGTGCGTAATAAAAATATAAAGTCACTGGTGGACTTCCTGTCGTTGTGATCTCCAGTCCAATTAGCATCAGTATAACATTTTAATTTCAGATCTGATTTTGTTTTGATTATTAGTCGTTTATGAATTGTATCTTTAAGATATTTTACAGCTTTTTTCGATACTTCTCAATCACATTTTCTGGGATTTTCAACTCTTCGGCACAATATTGAAACTGCTATTGCTATATCTGGCCTAGTAGTTACTGAAAGATGAAGTAACATACCTATAATAGACCTATAATTTTCATTATTAGGTAATAAATTTTCATTATGGCTAATCTTTATAAATTCCGGATCCATTGGAATTGAACTAAACTTTCCGTTTTCTAGCTTTATTTCATTAATCAGCATTTTGATTTTGTCTTCTGGATGAAATAGAAAATCTCCGTTCGAATTTCTGTTTATTTGTATACCCAAATATGTTTTTACGTTTCCAAGATTCTTGCATTCAAAATATTGACTTAATTGATTATTAATTTCTTCTATATATTCTTCTTTTTTGGCACGAATTAATATATCGTCTACATATATGAGTAAATATACCATTTCATTGTTAATTAGTTTTGAATATATACATGTGTCTGCTTCTCCAGCTTAAAATCCAATTTTTATATACCAGGACTTCGCTGCCTGCTTTAGTCCATAAAGTGATTTTTGTATTTTGCAAACAAGATGTTCTTTACCTTTTACTATATAACCTTCAGGTTGTTCCATGTATATATCCTCCTGAATATCTCCATTCAAAGAGGCTGATTTGACATCTAAATGTTTCACTATATATTTATTAACTGAACTTACTGCCAATAGGGTTTGTAACGTTATAAATTTGCCTACTGGAGCAAATGTTTCATCAAAATCTTCACCGAAAGATTGTGTATAACCCTTAGGTACTAATCTAGCTTTATATTTAGGTTTATTTATTGCATCAATTTTAATTTGAAACACAGATTTACATCCAATCACTTTTTTCCTTTTGGTAGATTAACCAATTTCTATGTTTCTTTATTTCTTAAACACTCAATTTATGCATCGGTAGCTGCCATCCAGAGTTCCCTGTCTGATTTAGATAAACTTAGTATTTCTTTCCACGAGCCTGGAGTTTCGTTATTGTCCAATACTGCACTTTTTGCAATTTGCTTATAATTAAGTTTCGGTTTATTCTTAAGTCGTCCAGACTGGCGAATTTCAGGTTGAGTAACTTGTAATTCATAAAATTCATCACTTTCTTCAGAAAAATCATCTAACTCATTAGCTGACTGAAAATTGTATTCTTCATCCTAGTTATCTTCTGGTTTTTTATTTTTCATATCTACTAATATTGTTTCATCGATTTGTTTACATGTCTTAAATGGCTTTTTAAAATCCTCTATAAATTTTACATCTTTGCTTATAATAATTTTATTACTTTCGTTCTGTAAAATTCTATATCCTTTACAATGCTCATCATAACCAATTAACACACCTTCAACTGATACATTATCGAGTTTACGACGTTTACACTTCGGCACTTGCACAAACGCTTTACTACCATAAACTTTTATATTGCTTATGTCAGGTTTCCTGTTAAACCAAATTTCATAAGGAGTTTTACTAATACATTTACAAGGCAATCGGTTTTGTATGTAGTTAGTAGCAATTCTGCCCACAACTTCTTAGGTAAATTAGCTTCATTTAGCATGGCTCTAACCATTTCTACTAACGTTCGGTTCTTACGCTCCGCTACTCCATTCTGTTCTGAACAGTAGGGTGAAAAATCGTCGATAAAAGTTAAGAAATATCTTTTACCTGCATTAGAATTAACTTGAAATGGTCCACATACATCTGAGTGCACAAGATCAAGCACTTCTTTAGATTTGGTGTTGCTTTCTTTAGGAAATGGTAATCTAGTTAATTTACATTTTGCACAAATTTTACAAAATTTTTCTTTATGACAATGTTTAATATTAATACCATCAGCTAATTGTTGTATTTCTTTTGTATCTGCTATATTACGGTGGCCTAATCTTCTATGCCACAAATGAACGCATTCAACTGAATTTTGGGCACTGTGGTCTTTATTTTTATTATTTTCGTTTAAAACATACAAATTCTCCTTAAATATGCCATCGGAAATAATTACGTTGTTTTTAGCAATTTTACATACATATATTTTTTTCAAACATAATCTTGCAGCCCTTTCTAGTCATAGCTTTGACTGATATTAAACTGCCATTCAAATTCGGAACATATAGTACATTCTGGAGTAAAATCTCTCTACCATCTGCTATGTGAACTTTACTATCTCTCTTCTCCATTTTTAGAAAGAAATCAGGATCATTTGTCATGTGAATTGAAGCACCAGAATCTATTACCCAGCCTCTTTTTATATCACACACGTTTAAACAGATTTGTGTAGTCGCTACATTGCTAAAATCTTCCTTTTCTTTTTTTGAATTTGTAATTTAAAAAATGTATGAATGTAATGCTTCATTTTCAGTATCATTTGATACATTTTCAGACTCACCTCTTCGTTCAGCTTCATCTAACAGTTTTTCTTGTACGTACTCTAATTTTATTGTATCCTCAGGCTGACCTTCAATTGATGTAACCAAAGCTCCAAAAGATTTCGGCAAACTATTCAGCGTAATAGCTACCATTGAATTATCTTTGATGTCTTCTCCTCTATCTAGTAATTGAGCTCTCAAAAGATTCAAACTATTAATATGCTCCTTCATACTTTCACCTTCAGTCATCCTTTTATCATATATCTTGTGCAAAAGATGTAACTTAGAAGTCATAGTTTTCCTCTCATATGTCTGTTTTATCTTTAACCACATCGCTTTTGCTGACGTTACCGTTCTTATCAGATGAACTTGGGAATTATCCACACACATTGCAACTGCAGCTCTTGCTTTTTGGTCATTTTTTATAAACTCCGGAGTAGTTGGATTCGGGGCTTGCTTTTTCACTACGTCCCATAAGTCATGTTGAATCAAATGCATTTGCATTTTAAACTTCCACGTAAAATATTTTGTGGAGTTCAATAAAGGAAATATAAATTTTTGTTCCATTTTACACAAAATTTGCCAATTCTACGATTTCAATTATACACGATCTGGGCCCATAACCTATTAGATCCCCAATAATATACAACAACCTTCTATTATAAAGTTACAACAGTAGAATAATCATTTAATGAAAAATTAAAAAATATTTCATAATATAATTATCAAAGGTTACTAGATTATATAAATTCAGAAAAGTAATTTTGTTGACAAAGTAAATTAAATCTAACAACATCTCCATTTTCTGCTGACATCAGAGAGCACCCATCTGTTCCAACTCCTACACAATTTTTCAGGTCGAGACCGCAATTTGTGAAAACTTTCAGAACTATTGATGAAAGTGCTTTCGCATCAATTGGCACTTTAACCTCATCATGAATAGGCTTTGAAGCCTCTTCAGGTACGTCAACAATTCCGATGAAGTCTTCCTTAACAACTTTTTTTATTGGATGTTGAAATATCTTAAAGATAAAGAAATTTGGCTTTTCCCCGACAAATCCGTAGTTTCGTCAAAAATTATTGAATAGAATTTAGACTCATGAACATTTTTGATGATTGTTTCTAAAATTATGCCATGGCAGCATTTAATTATGTTATTTTGAGTTGTGTTTGAAATATATGTTGAATTTGAAGGAGATATTTTCAAATAATTGTCAAATATTTTATCTCCGGCCTCTATAAGAAATCTCAAAAGCGATCTGAAAATGCCTTCTGAGTTTTTATTTTTGGAAGGTAACAAGGCACCATCATCTCGATGTCCACGGACAGATATATTATGTCTTCTAAGAAAAATTATCGTTTTTATAATTGATAGTAAACGTTCTAGGTTTTCAATTTTTTGTCGAAGGTCTGACGTATGTATTTGATTTACTACCTCAAGACGAAAATTGTCATGTGTCTTCAAAAACATTTTTCCAGAGGTAACAACATCTTTATGGTAGAGGCATTTGGAGTGATTTTCTAAATCGCTTTGAATGCCGATTAGTAAGAGGAGATGTTACTAATGCTTTTAAACTTATTTCTGATATCCTCCTTCATTTCTCGTTAAAAATAATGTACAATATTTACAAAAAATACCTCTTTTGACATCCGATAAAACCAGCCAATCATTATACATCTCCAAATGTTTAAAATTAACATAATTTTTTATATTTTTTCCTGAAACTTTCCTTTCTGAAAACGGGAAACTATAATCTTTGGAAGGTGTCCTATGTTCGGTGAATAACTTTTTTTTTTATATTATCATCTATTATTTGATCTATATAATTTCCAATGTCTAAGGAAATAGCTGTTTGTTTATCTGAAAAGTGCAACTTTTTAGATATGCATACTTTTGCTTTAAGTTCTAACAAGCTCTTACCCTTTAAATTATTTAAGCCAATACTTGATGTAGAACAAGATGTATCAATTTCATCTTCGTTTTCGATATTTTCTACTTAGCTGTATTATTGGAAGTAGAAGGTATATCTAAAAACAAGCAAATTAGAAGTTTGTTCTAATATGACAAAAATGATCCAGAACAAATAAATTTGCAAAATAATGCACACTGAAGAAAATTGCAGTTGTAAGACTTAAATGACGAAATGTTGTTTCCACATCATAGTAAAACATTGCAAAAACACAGAACTAATTGAAAAATATCACTGATCTAAATAGATTTTAAACGATACAGTATTGACATTAGCTTATAACATATAAACATATATATATATATATATATATATATACATATATATATATACATATATATATATATATATGTATATAGTATAAGTCAAAGGTATTTTAATACGATATAATATTGTTTGCGGTTTACTGTAAATCACTTTTAATTAATATGAAAAACATATGAAGCAAAATCAACTACGAAATGTGTATTATTTTGCTTCATACGTACACATGTGTGTCATGTTATTTTGATATTTTTCAGTTAGTTCTGTCTCTTTGCAATGTTTTACTATGATTTTGAGTCAACATATCGTCATGCTAATTGTAAATTGCAATTTTTTTCTACTTGATGGAACATACATAAATATATTAGAGCTGTACAAAACAGCTCTTTTGAGTGAGCGCTCTTTTTAGCTCCGCTCACTTTACTGAATTAATTCATTCAGTTCATTCAGTAGCTCAGTTGTTTCACTAGCTCAGTTCATTCAATAGCTCAATTGTTTCAGTAGCTGGCAACTCTATAAATAAAGAGCACTACATCCCTGTATGCATTAGCACATGTGTGTGAATTAATTAATTTTTTTCGTATGGATTTATGTCAAAAAACTGAAACATCAATGAAAAGAGCTACTGAAAGAGACAGATCTAATGAATCAACTGAAACAACTGAGCTAAAATCTCTCAATTGAATGAAAGATTCACCTCGCTCAATTGACTGAATGATTCAATTTAATTAATTCATTCAGGAGCCGTACAGCTCTAAAATATATTCGTATTGGTTAACTCACCAGAAACAATAAAATTATTTTCAGAAATTTGTGTATTTGCCGATATAGGTTTTTTGCGTTTTTGCTAGAAAATTAATTTAATTCTATTTATTAACTTGTAACAATTAATTTTACTACATTTCTACTATATCACATAAAATGTGTTTTGATTAAAATATAGGAAATATTATTGACCTTACGTTTAAAGGATGTGTTAGGAATTTTTTTGTTTTTTTTTTTCTTGTAAACAAAATTTGTTAAACTTAATTTAGATATATTAGTCTTATTCTCATGTATATGTAGTTTACTTCACCCTTCTTGAGAGAGAAAAATAAAGAGATTTATTGGGTGTTATTACGAATATTTTAATTAAAAATGTTACAAGGATCTTTATTCTAGTACAAAATCGTCGTAGTCGAAATACGACAATCGTACGTAATTGTACTTTTGTTCGGAACATTTTCAGCTGAAATTGGCTCAATTTTAATATTTCCTCGGACAAAATTTAAATGCGTTGCCACGTGATTAGTATATCGTTCGCCAAGCGGTTTTACAGAAAATCTTTTATTTTTTCTTTTATCTTATTTTGCTTTATATATTTCAATAGCTATTAACAGAAGCTTTTGTCTTTTAACTATTTTTCTCTTTAATTTGCAATTTCCACATTTACCATACATAAGTATTTCAGTAAGCTTTCATTTTCCGGAAAATTTTTTCGAAATGAGAGAATCGTGTTGCAGAAAACTCTCAGTAAAAGTTTTGTTGGAAAAAACATTTTGTTCGGAACAAATAGGTATGTTTCAAGCAATTAAAAAATTTTCAGTTCTTTATGAAGAATTTTGTTTGGTGATGGTTAAACAACGCCTATATGCACTTTGTATCTTCTAAGGAAACTCAAAGTAGGACTTCAACAAAAAAGTTATTTAATAATGCTAGACAAACTCGCTAAATGATATTGAGAGTTTTTCTATAAACATATAAGGTTTTCTAGCATTATTGAAGAATTTTTTCGTTAAAGTCCTACTGATAATTTTGCTAAGCAGAGACGAAATGCATATATTATGTAGGCGTTGCTTGACCAACAGCAAATAATATTCTTCATATAAATACATTACATACTTAACGTCAAATAAATATGTAATATGTATGTACACACTAGGTATATAATTTCACTTTTATTTGATAAACCATCATAAATACGTACTTACAAAAATCCTTTATTTCAACACTCACCATTGTTTCAAAAGTTTTTATGTATGTTTGTAGAAATATCACAGAACACGTCTTATAATAATCAAATTTGATATAATTGATATAATTGATATAAAACACTTTTCGCAATAATCACCAATTCTTGTTGTTATAAAAGGCAATTGGAATTTTTTTATGTACATAAGTATGTTGCGAACTATTTCTTATAATCTTTTAAAAATGTTTGTGTCCAATGGCAATGCATATAAAATGCAAATATAAAGCCTATTATGATTACGGTGACCATTTTTGGGAAAGGCAAATACAGGACAAATACAAAATTATGTTAAAAATGAAAAGAAAAACAGAAAAAATAATCATATAATATATTTATTATTATTATTATTATTATTATAAAATTAAGTAACAACAAAAACAAGTCTTCTTGACTAGAATAAAAAGTTAAATAAAAAGTTTTTATAATATTATAATTTAAAAAAATAAATTTGGTTTTATAAACAGTCTTCTTGACTAAGGCTAACAAAAAAAATAGAAAAAAACTACATAAATGTTAAATTTAGTTATGAAGTTTGATATTTTTCCACAGAATGGATTTTTTTAAAACATCTGGATTGTTAATTAAAAATCCTTCAAATTCTGAGCAATTCATTTTAAAATTGCATTTTGTAATTAATAATGATCTTAAAGTATTTACTTTTAATTGCGATTTTTCGATGGTCCAAATATTATTCATTATTGAAAACACTCTCTCGGTAGCAGCATTTGAAGCTGGTAGACATAGACAAAATTCAATAAGTATTAATATATTTTTATATGCAACCACATTTGTCTTAAAGTGATTAAAAATTTCAATCCATCTTTCATCTACTGATATATTTTTTATCCTCCAGTCTTCTATTTTTTCATTATTTGCAAAATTTTTCACGCAGCTCACTTCATCAAATAAATCTTCATTATTTATTTTTAAATCATTTCTAAATTCATTTAGATAGGATAAAATTTTTTCAATCTTGTCCCAAGATAACATATTTCGTAACAATATCCAGTCTAAAATTTCTACATCTCTAAAAGCTTTATCCCACTGTTTTATTGAGTTTCATCAAAATTATTACTTTTCTGTAATTCGAGAATAATATTTTTGACGGTAAGGGGTAAAAACAGTTCCTTTTTCCGTTAGACCAATTTAAATTTTAAATCTTTTAAGATAGTTGAAGCCTCAGGCATTGAAATATTTTGTGATTCTACATTAAGAATAGCTTTATGAAATGTTGAAGCTTGGCTATATGCAAAAGATAACCATAATCCAGCACAAGGATTCATAAAAAAATTTCGTAATATTGTCGGACATTTTGGTTGAGACATAAAATATAATTTTAAAGCTTCAAATAGTTTTATGATTCTTTCCAAAGCAGGCATTAAAGTTAACCATCGAGTTTTGCTATGTCCTAGTAACTTTTTATATTATATTTCAATATCTTCACATATTTCTTTGAAATTTTCAATTCTAACAGTATAAATATAAAAAAGAATAAATTTTGACAATAATAACTTCAATATCAATAGGTAAGCATTCTGCTGCAGTTTGTATGCAGTTGTTCAAAATATGTGCAGTGCAATTTACACCTATCAGTTTTTGGCCAATGAAGTCTTGCATTTTGTGAAAGATATTATTCTGACCTTTTCTGGCTGCACCATCAAAATTACAATTTGTGCTGTCTCCACAAAACGCTATCATTTTACTAATTATTTCATTTTTTTCAAGAGTCTCTTGCACATATTTTGAAATAATATCTGAAGTTTCTCCAATAAGGTATTTAACATCCAAAATCTTAATCTGAATTCCTTTATTCGGCAGAAAGTATCGAATTAATACTGGACAAATCTTAACACAATATTGTTACCTCTTCTTTTAAATATATAGGGTAAGGGTAGTATCGAGAATATACAGGTTCATCAGTTTTTATGTGGATCTCGGCTACGACAGCCAAATTATAAGTCTATCTTTCGTTTGGTTCGCTAAAAAGTAGTCTGTGTCTTGAAATTATTTCCTGAAAATTGTTTTTCTGTTCTTCTATCAAGTGCTCCGTTCTAATGTCGATAGTGTTCACTGATTGTGAGACTTTTTGTTTTATTTTTAATTTACCATTTATTATTATATAGTTTTCAGCTAAATGAATTACTGCGGACAGCTCTTTACGGCTGTCATTTCCCAAAGTACCATGAAAGGATTTGAGTGTTGGCAATAAAAAGAACTTTATTTTGTTAGAATGTTTATCGAATAAGTTTATAAAGGTGTGATGATTTATTTTGGTATGTCCGCCTACTGAACTGGGCAAAAATTATTCTTGGTTTGGTGTGGGCTTCTGCACTAGATTTGTCTGAAAGTAATTTCTATTTGATTCGGTGTCCAATAGGAACTTTAACATTTGTCCAGTATTTGCCCTGCACTCGATATAAGGCAAGAACGAGTTGGTTAATCTACAAAATGGATACAGATAAAATCGTTAGCCTCTAATTGATTTGGGAAATTTTGTTCATCCGGCAGGTATTCATCTAGTGTCGGAAATTTCTCCTGATTTTCGTAATTAGTCATTTGCTCATTCATTTTTTTCAAGAGTCTCTTGCACATATTTTGAAATAATATCTGAAGTTTCTCCAATAAGGTATTTAACATCCAAAATCTTAATCTGAATTCCTTTA
Organism: Linnaemya vulpina; assembly: GCA_963675445.1. Taxonomy (NCBI): domain Eukaryota; kingdom Metazoa; phylum Arthropoda; class Insecta; order Diptera; family Tachinidae; genus Linnaemya; species Linnaemya vulpina. Next base: position 56,166,711 of record OY776280.1, on the reverse strand, counting down.
TTCGGCAGAAAGTATCGAATTAATACTGGACAAATTTTAACACAATATTTTAATACAGTTGGATTTTTATGATAATTTTATATTAATGTTCGTGCAATGTATATGCTAAAAAGAGGACATTTGCATATTAAATTAGGAAATAAGGGACATTGTACTGTCCTGTATTTACAAAAAAATCTCAAGGGACAGCATATTAAAAAACAGGACTGTCCTCTAAAATACAGGACGGATGGTCACCGTAATTATGATGAACATTTTGGTATTAAAAACGTTTAAATTTAAATGTATATCGCAAACAAAATAATTATCATAGCAAAAATATAAATATTGCATACATTAAGGCGTATTAAGAATTTAAGTCCATACATTCGTATGTATATTTTCAACCGTACGCATTTACAAGTTAAACGTTTATTCTTCACATATAGATGGCATATTTTCGCACTTGATACACATACATATATGTATATTCAAACATACATAACCTGTCGGAATTTCAGCTAACCACAGGCTAGTTTATGGTTGATCATAAATGAGCTAGAGGTGACTCCCAATCTAACTCATTTTCTATACTAACCCCTGATCACATCTAACATGTAATGACCTACGAATAAGTGAGTACTCACTCACTCTGCATCAGTTTAAGGCTTCAACTTTAAGCTAATCACAAACTAGCTCATTTTGAGTTAGTTTATTTTTTATTCAATACAAGTGCTTATGAGTTAGCAATTAGCTGTCTAGGTGATTTGCTAGACTCATATGAGTTGACTTAAGACGCATATTAAATGAATGTTCCTATGGCTATGCTTTAATTTAATAAAAAAAGTTGTTTATTTTTCATTTTGATGTATATTCATCTATACGCTAGGGAGTAAAAATCTTTTTCACAATCCAATCACAAATTTAGTGTAAGATCAAATCGGTGTAAGCTATGTATGAGTGTGTTAGTGTGATCATACGGACAACACGAAGTACAGATAAACTTAACAGCTGCATAGAAAAAAAAACTCATCACCATCTAGTGTGCAATAGTAGCTACTATTTTTCCTTAATTTTCGTACGTTATGTTATCGTAGGCAAACAATATGTTAATAAATTAACTATTTCATATACTGTCGTCATGTTATTACAATATGAAATTAATTTTTTTGTTGGGTGGTTAAGCAATGCCGATATGCATTTTGGTAAAAGTGCCAATGAAATGCATATAGACATTGCAATAAACAAATAAATTTCATATTATGCAAATAAATGAAATGAGTACAAAAAGATTCAATTTTAATAGCTTTTAAAGAGATTTTTTCCACTTTTAATAAGAAATTTACTAAAACAAAGCAAAATAAGGAAAACAGAAAACTAAATATGTCAAACTAAAAGTCTGCTTCGTCTTCATTAAAGAAGTGCACCCTACAAGAAGACTACCGGTTAAAAAACTAGTTATTTGACCGGCAGTGTTGACTAATATATTGGTTATAGTTTCAGTTAGTTTCTTAAGAGCAAAATGAAATAACTAACGAAACTCTTGTATACATATGCTCTTGCATCTTTCTCTAACCCATTCCTTCTCCCGTAAGATGAAACATATATCTGTACTGCTAACTTTAGTGCATATTAGCAGTCATAGTTTTGGTTATATATAACCAAAATATTGGCTATATATAAATAGTCAACCCTAATGAACAAATTCATTAAAGATAACAGTTAAATTTTTTTTTTAATTTTTACATTAAGTTTTATTAAAAAATTGTTTGTTACATTTTTTTTATATTCTTTTTGTTTTGACCTATTGTAGCTGCAGTCTATAGCTTTCTTAAACGCTTTTTCGAAGTCGGTCGCAGATAGACTTTGAAAAACATTTAGAATGTAAAGAAAATATATTAATATATAGACGTTAGTATAAATTTTAGTACATAAATATATGTAGATATATATATATATATATATATATATACATATATATTTATATATATATATATATATATATATATATATATATATATATGTATATATATATATATATATATATATATATATATATATATGTATATATATATATATATATATATATATACATATATATATATATATATATATATATATATATATATATGTATATACTTACCTGGTATAATTTTATTTGACATTGCGAGATCTGCGAGGGCTTTTTTCCCACCTACCATCCCAATTGTACATTTCCAATACGTCGTTCGTGAAAACGACACGGATTATTGCATTAATATCGTCTGATACGCCCTTTTGTCTGCAGGTGTTTGTAAGCTATAAAAGTAGTAATATTTAAATATATTTATGGCCTTCATATTAAGAAAAATTTTATTACCATTGCTTGGGCGAAATCCTCAGCCTTTATCTTCCATTACTTCTGTTTCTTCCAATGTTTTAATTGGAAGCATGGTAGCGACTTCGTGTATTTTGATCTCCTTTTTATCCCGTCATGCGGCATACCGAGGACTCCACTTCTCGTAGCACCACCTTACGCTCCATAAGCGCATTTGTTTGGGACATGAATTCAGGTTTCAGTGAATGATAAAAAAAATTTCATTTACGACATGACAATAGTAGAAATACATTTCTGTCCATTTGCTCTATCCTATTTGCTGGAGACTATAGTCGACTGCCCATTGATCAGGATATGCTGATTGTAAGCAACATTGTCTATTTTGTTTTCAATATCTTGCATCTGATTTAAAATAGTAATGATATCAGAAAAAAAAAATTTTGTTAATAGGTATTCTGATAATATTTATAATAATTGATTGATATATACCTTGATTTTGAGTAGCTGTGTACGTTGTTTTAGGAATTCGTTCCTGGCTTGGACCACTGAACCCCACATCACAGTCTTCTGTGTTTTTAGTCATTTTTTAGCTTGTTTTATTGATTTTAACAATTTTTGAATAAATTACTATTTAGTGTAATTGCAAAACACTAACTTCATTCGAAACTATATATGTTCCACTCTATATGTTAGAAATGGACGACAGATGCGATATTTGCCTACGTTATCACTAGCAAAATCTTTTTCTAAACACCATTTCATTTCCTAAAAATCTCCGATATACCGTAAATTCATTTGTATACAAACTATATTATTGCGACAATAAATAAATAAGTAAAGAAAGTATAATCAATAACTTTTGTTATTGATTATACTTATTATATTTTATATAATATATTATTGTATATGATATATTATTGTATGAATATGTACATATACGACTATTATAAAATAAACAATATGCATTACAAGAACCATCCTTCAAATTTCACGGCGAAAACAAAACAATGGCAACATCGTTACCGAAAATTCCATATAAATTTGCTCCATATGTGTCACTGAAAAAATGTTGTGTGTATCAGTTTCGGTTAGTCTTTTCTTGCAGGGACAGAGAAACATAACAGCAGCATATAAACACCATCTAGTGTGCAATAGTAGCTACTAATTTTCTTTTACTATAAATACGTAAATATTTGAATGAAAAAAAACTTTGCCACTTGCTACAATTTTATTATGATTTTATTGTTAATGCAAATTAAATTTCATTATCAGTAAAATCATAATGAATTTTTTCAGTAATCAGTAAATTTACTGCTTACTTCAAATTTTTAATGGAGTACATATATACTGCAGTGTGCCCACTTACCGAATAAGTTAAATAAAACAAACAAAAAACCAGCAAATTCGTATGTACTTACAATATTGAAAGTTTTGATGCTTTTAATTGATTAATTTTAAAAATATACTAAGAGCATAAGTACTTCCAACTTAAAAAATATTTTTCATTGCTAGATTCTTACACATATCCCCTGTGATCGGACTCACATTCCTTTTTATCTATTGCACTTTATATATTTAAGGAATATTATTATTTAATAATACTAATAAAATTAATAATTTCGCTTTATAATTAGTTTTATTGCATTTCTTAATGCTTTTTCTGGGTCGTCTTCACCATTAATACGAATTGCATCTAGTTAATGATATGAAATTAATTAAGGAAAATTAATTAAAAATTTAAATAATCAGTTAAGGGCCAATATTACAACTTGGCGACAATGTTGGTGGTAGCAAATAACAACGTTAACATAACCGGTAAAATTAAATGTATATTTCTAATCGTGTGGCAATACTGCTACCAATTACCGACTACTTTTGAAAGATTACTTAGATCGCGAAAAATTGTAGTGGCAACGACGGACTTGTTTTTACCTTTTGAAAAGATATGCAGCTTATGTTTGTGAAAATATAAGTTTGTGTTATAAAATAAAAAATGTTAGCATCTAGGGAAACAATCGTGCGAGCTGTGAGAAAGCGTTTTTGCGCGCTTTCACTTTTCAAGTAAAGAAGAACTATGTTTGGTGCTACCATATTAGAAAATAAGAAAATATGGTAATCTAAACATAAATCCTCCTGATAAAACTTATCGCAAAGTCGAACTTGTCTTTAATTTATCACTCATATGTAGGTTAAAGGAAAGTTGTAATAATGAAAATTTATTTATCCGACTGATAAAATCCCACTTTAAGATATCGCCAAGTTGTAATAATGGCCCTTAATATTGTTAAGGATAATACTGCATGTGAAGTAATAACGTAAAAAGACAAACATGATCAAGCATACACATGTACGTACATAGTTTTAGATGAGATCATACATAAGAAATAACATACACACTACGTACATGATAAAATGTAATTTATAAGCAATAAGCATTTAAATATGCGTAAGTAGGTATGTACAAATTAAGATAATTTTAATTTAATTATATTTATTTCAGTAGAGATAATATAAAGGAATCTATTATTTCTATTGTAGCCCAATGAATAGCATATTGAATGTTAATTATTTCTTTCTTGATCATGTCTAATTTATACTTTAAAAAGGGCCATTTCATGTTCTCATGCAGAGTTATTGTTAATGTCTTGTATTTTTCAATATTTCATTTATTTTGGTAACTTCCTTAATTTTCTCAATTGATAGTATATTTATAATTATTTGCTTGTTATTATTTCTTAACATTTTATTTGTCTTCTTTTCTAGGATTTCGAAATCGTCGTGGTCTGGGCTTCCAACAGGCCATTTCCATGCAGTGCCTAAGAAATTCAAAGACCTTTTAGATCTTGGTTTTAATCTGTTTAAGTATTCTTACAGTTCGATTTGATGGGAATTTAAAAGGGGATAGAGAAAGTGTGATCTGCTAACGCTTTGGAATGTTTCCGGCAATTCGTCACTTAATTCCTGATATTCATTTACGTCAATTATATGAATAAGTTTTGCAGGTCCAGTTGTCATGGTTATGATTTGAGAATTCGTATAGTCCATTATTTTTATGTCGGCCGAGACGGCAATAAGAATTACCCTGTTAATGATTTAATTTCTTATATTATTCTTGTGAACTATTCTTCCTGAATCAACTACCATTCCTGTTTTCCCTAACTATTTCTAAAAGTCTTACTAAGTTTTGTCCCTAGTCTTTTGTTCTCTTTCACGAAAATGATTTGTCCTGGTTTGTAAACTTTAGGTTCGGTCTTCGCCTTGTTATGGTAGCTTCTGTCCTATAATTGTTTCTCCTCTAGCTTTTTGATGATTTCTTGTTTAGTTTTTTCTATTTCTTGGAGATCAGTGGTAACTCTTCCTAAGAAAAATGTTTCTATAGGCAGAATGTATAGAATTATTGTATTCTTAGATTGCTCTGTGCAATAGTTCAGAAAAAGTGCAGTATCCAGTTTCGGCTTTTAGGCAACGTAGAATTTCCGAAAGGGTGGAGTGAAATCTTTTTATCTGTTCATTAAGATAAATATTCTTATCTTGTATTGATTTTTTGGTATGAATATAATATAAAAATTAAATGATTTTTCATTATCTATAATGACTACTTTCGGTATATATAGAGAGAGCAACATTTCCCTAAGAGGTTCTTTACATCTTCGACAGATCGGGATTTTATTATTCTGGCTTGCACGAATTTCGAGAACTTATCTATAGAAGTTAATATTGCTGTTTTTCCTGTAATAAAAACATCTATATGGTCGATTTGTCCAGGAAACCCTAGGATAGGTGTTTCCTGAATAGCAATTCTGATCGGATGTCTTTCATACTTGTTTTCTTTACATATCTTATAAGGATTGATTATTCTCTTGATTTTTAAATGCATGTTTGGGAAATAAAATTTTGTTAAGAGTTGTTACTTATTTTCTACAATATTCCTATGAGCGCGGTTATGTTATCTCAGTTTCTTGATCCTCTTCATTTCGTAAATCAGTCACTATGGTTCTAGAGTACTTAACTCTGTATTGGGTGAAGCTATCTCTGTAAATCTCCTGCAATTTCAATAAGATTTCGTCCGATGCGTTTTGCTATTTTTGCATAGTCCTTTATAAAGCGTCTATAATAGTTTGACAGACTTAAAAATGATCTTAGTTCTTTCAGGGCTTTTGCTGTTGGAAAGTTTTGTATTGCTTCTCTTTTTTTAGTTAGTTGTTATGCCTTTGTTCGAATTTATGAAACCCAGAAATTCCACTTCTGTCTTTAGAAATTAGCATTTGTCCAGTTAGACTTTCATATTTGCGCGTTCTAAGGTTTTATATATGATATCTATATGTACATAGTGTTCAATTTAATTTATCGTAAATATAATTATGTCGTCCATGTAGACAAAACATATCTTTCCAATATATTCTCTCAGAATATCGTCTAGAGTTCCCTGAAATATAGACTTTTTAGATCAAGAACAGTTGCGTTTCCCAGTTGCGTGAGAGCATCGTCTATTTTCGGAATTGGGTATCTGTCAGGTACTGTTTGTTCATTTAATTTTCGGTAGTCTATTACCATTCTAAACTTCCTTTGACCTGATGCGTCCTGTTTTTTTGAAACGATCCAAATCGGAGAGTTATAAGGCGACTTGGAAGGTCGAACTATTCTCTGATGTAAGAGTTCTCTTTGTATTTGTTTTTCTACCTCTTGTTTTAAATATATAGGGTAAGGGTAGTATCGAGAATATACAGGTTCATCAGTTTTTATGTGGATCTCGGCTCCGACAGCCAAATTATAAGTCTATCTTAAGTTTGGTTCGCTAAAAAGTAGTCTGTGTCTTGAAATTATTTCCTGAAAATTGTTTTTCTGTTCTTCTATCAAGTGCTCCGTTCTAATGTCGATAGTGTTCACTGATTGTGAGACTTTTTGTCTTATTTTTAATTTACCATTTATTATTATATAGTTTTCAGCTAAATGAATTACTGCGGACAGTTCTTTACGGCTGTCATTTCCCAAAGTACCATGAAAGGATTTGAGTGTTGGCAATAAAAAGAACTTTATTTTGTTAGAATGTTTATCGAATAAGTTTATAAAGGTGTGATGATTTATTTTGGTATGTCCGCCTACTGAACTGGGCAAAAATTATTCTTGGTTTGGTGTGGGCTTCTGCACTAGATTTGTCTGAAAGTAATTTCTATTTGATTCGGTGTCCAATAGGAACTTTAACATTTGTCCAGTATTTGCCCTGCACTCGATATAAGGCAAGAACGAGTTGGTTAATCTACAAAATGGATACAGATAAAATCGTTAGCCTCTAATTGATTTGGGAAATTTTGTTCATCCGGCAGGTATTCATCTAGTGTCGGAAATTTCTCCTGATTTTCGTAATTAGTCATTTGCTGTTTGTAAGCTTGTTCGTCCTGCCTATTTTCTACATAAAAATTTCTTGATTAATTGGTAGTTTGCCAAAAAATCTATAATTTTTAGCGGGTCGATTCATGTAGTTAATTTCTCTTATTTTAACTGATTGGTCCATGTCCATCGGTTCAGGTCGTAGTTGTGGTTTGGGTTCAGTTGGTGGGGGAAAACTCGAATTTACGTAAGCCTGAGCGGTTACATAAGAATATCTTAGATGTGGATTTGGATAACTTTGTGATCTTATTTGATTGAAGTTTGTCCTGTCCTGCATTTGGAGAGGTACATAAGAGTGTCTAAGATATGAGGAAGGTTGGGGCATATGTGCTAATTGCAGGAAAATTTCTTGTTGATAACTACTCATACCACGGGTGTTCTGCCTATGGTTGTTAGATTTGGATTGATTGTGCGAGTTTGCGAATTGCGTTCTCGTAAACTGATTCTCAATCTTTAGGCAGAAGTGTAATGCCTGGGGTAAATCCCTTGGTTCCTTCATCCCTAAATGCAGTGACATACTTCCTCTAAGGTCCCTAATAAAGGTGTCTAGAGCCTTATCTCGCGTAAGTAAATTAAGTGCTTCCTTTCCTATATCCATGCAGTATAATTAATTTGTAATTAAAGAGAGATGGGAATATACTTGTTGATAAATTTCTTGAACCTTATTATTACCTTGGACAAGAGTATTCATCTGATACTCTAGTGTAGAAAGATCCCTTTTATCTGCGCAATGTAATGCCAGACATTTTGTTATGCTTTCCCAATTTAAGGGGGTGTTATATACTTCTAAGATGGCGTCTGCGCTACCCACTTTCTTGTTCATAATCGTGGTTAGAATCGCATAATATTTCGGCGATGTCCACGTGTTTTCATAAATTAATAATATCCTCTCTATGCTCTTTTTTCAAGAGCTAAATTCGAAGGGTTTCTGAAAATTCTCTTAAGCCTCGGAATCTCCGTTAAATTTATTCTGAGTCTTTCCTCTGTTCCCTGGTCCTCACTACCTATGTTTATGTTAGTATCTAAATATTGTCTGATGACTAGCTAATTCTATCTATTCTGTCATCTTCATTCTCCTTATTTCCCTCAACTGCGGGTGCCGCGTTTGGAGGATGGACATAATTTAGGACTGGAGACCTGACTAAGTTACTTGATTCGACATAATTTATGAAATTTTTGTTTTGAAAATTTATTATTTTGTTATTTCTGTTATAGGGTCACGTATGAATCGCAACAGTTGTAATTTTATTATTATTAAGTAATATTTTACGCTTGGTTTCACTTCTTAATACTAAACTTAAAATATTTGGATATGATATTATTCAAAAGCAATAATATTTGTATCAACAGAATTTTTACTTTATATATTTTCTTCTTAATTTCATTCGATTGCTTAAAAAGCTTATTAAAAGTTTAATTTTAGGAGAAAAAAACTTTTTTTGAATTCTACGCTCAAAGATTATTATTATTTTGTAAATTTGTGCTTATAAGAGTATTTCACTTCCAAAAATAATTTGTTAATAAAAATTTACGAATATATAAATATTTCACTTTCAAAAATTATTTTTAAATAAAAATTTACTATTATATAATTACTTCACTTTCAAAAAGTATTTTTTTTAATAAAAATTTACGATTATACAAGTATATATGCTTATTAACGATATTGATCCGTTTTTGTTACAGTGTGCAATGAAGTCAGCAGTTTCCAAACAAAAGTTTTAAGCAAGAAGTTCAACCTCTTATTAGGCTTTTCTGTGTCAGCGATTAAATGCTTTTATATTAACATACATACATATATTGGCGACATGAACTAAGGCCCCAAACCAGAAATGAACTAACACCTCATCGCGTATTCAAATTATATAAATCATTATGATATACATATGTATATAATTTTTTTAATTTTTGTAAAAACTAACCTTCGAAATGAATTTTGAAATAATTTGTGGCTACAGAAGAAATGGCGATATGTTATACATAATCGACCAGAAAATGATATATACAAAAAAATCGAAGCATGTCTGTAACTGTCATCATTATATACATATGTATATTATTTTTTAAATATTGTAAAAACTAACCATCGCGCGAATTTTTAATTTTCTAACAATTCACACTACAAACTATACCTATACTTTGAAAAAACTTAAAGTAAAGTGAACTACAGTAATAGTTTTATTTTATGACGAAAATTTTAGAAACTATAGTTTTTCGCACAACATTTTTTTAATAAAAAAACTTGTTTTCTGTTGTGCTCATATTTGAAGTACTTTTTATCAAATCGCTTTTGTGAAAGACAGTTTTGAGATGGAAAAGTATTTTGGTTTTTAATTTAATTCACTTTTATTATAAAGGTATAAAATGGTTTTTTTCGAAATGCTTGGGCATAATGTATTTTGACAACTGCGTGTTAGAGGTAGAAGAAAAAAATCAAAACCCATCAAAAATTAATGGGAAATTCCTGGAAAAACGATACGTCAAAGGTTCACGTCTATTGTTTGTGCTATGGTCTTTCGTCCTTCGTATGTGCGCATGCGTACGTGTTCGTTTCTTGATTGCGATGTTACCTCTCTACCTCAATTCTTTATTGTTTATTTGCGATTGAGATTATTTAGTCTTTATAATTGTTATCCATTATAATTTCAAAAATGGCTAAGTAAACTTACAGAGATCTCGGCATTGTTTTTTTCAGCAAAATGATTTACACCATATTCATTTGCAAATCAAACTTTTAAAATATGCACTACATAAGAAATTGAACTAAACAAATAAAAAATTAGAAATTTTGAAAAGAGATTGAAAGCACGCTTTATTGAATGTTCTTATAACTAGAAAAGGATGTACGAACGTTACCATGAATGACTCTCAAAAGAACTTATTTGCGATTTTATATCTACAAATTGCAAATGTGGAAAACAGTGTCGACCAGCAAAACCAATTGATGAATGTAGTGAAAGAACTCGAAGATGCAAAATTCAGAACATCGATGAAGATATATCTCCAATAACCATCAACTATCAACATAAAATAAGAAATAAAAATTAGGATAATCGGAACAGTAATGGAAGCAAGTCCAAGACGTACAAAACGGATTTTGGAAAATATTCTTACACCACATGACTTAAAATTATCTAAAAATAAGGAATTGAGGAAACGGGCCAACAAAAAGAATTCTGGGATTTTCCTATAAAGAAAAGAAAAAGAATGAAAAATTTCCTGAAAACATTGCCGAGCGGGTTGTTAAATACTCTGATCGCTTGAAAAAACTTTGAAATTACTTTAATTTCTAATGGGGATGTGACGGGTCCTCTGGTCAAAGGCAACACAAGCAATGTAATGCCGAATATACATGAAAAAAATATTTACAATTAGGTCCAATGATCGATCAGCCAAAACAAGAAGAAAGACACACAAATAATGAAAATACTGCAAGATTTATTTCATGTATCACAGGTGTAGATTTGGATATAATAAGGCGGTTCAACATTATATTACAAATTCTAGCTATACTTTGTAACGAAAAACCTCCACGGCTGATGGTCATCTTGTCGCGATGTGGAGGCTTAGGCGTAGTTGCTTTGCTGGTTTGAGCAGCACCTGGTAGGGTCACCCATGTCAGACGGACTATCCAGCACCCGATAGCGTCTGTTTTACCCTGTGAGGCGGCTATCGGGTCGGTCGGACTCTTCGGTCCTATGGACCTGTCCAAATCCAGCAGCGTCTGGTTCCCATAGTGGGTCAGATGATGGTCTGCGTCTGTATCATATTGGGGCAGTGGCTTTTGATAACCTGGCAGTAGGTAAAAAATGCAGAAGCATCACACTTCGGTAAAATATCACAAACAGAACCCAGCCCTGCGTTCCCGGTTAGGGGTTTCATAATCTCCGGGGACCTTATTCCCACGGCGCAAGTAGCAGGCCATGGTGAATCGAATGCTACTGCTGCTTAGGCTGGTCGGGTGTCCACGTCAGGCCCGGTCAGTCTGCGAGCTACTGATGTTAAAGACAGCCGGAATGGTTGTCGCAAATAAGAGAACAATAAGAGGTGGATGCACCTAAAGAATCTAGGAGGACTTACAGAGGAATGCTGCTACCTTGGCTCTCTGTGAATTACAAAGAGTGTCTAAGGAAGGCTCATTTACTAGCATGCTGGCACATGTGTAGAGTGGTCTTTATCCCGAAAGGGTGTAAGACATCCCACACTACACTAAAGAACTTTTGACCTATAAGTCCTACTTCTTTTTTGCTAGGAATCTTCTCTCAGAGTCACAGCATGCATACGCAAGAGGCAAGTCTGTGGAAACCGCATTGCATTCTCTGGTGGGCTACATAGAGAAATCTCTTGAGCACAAGTTCACTATATTAGCCTTTCTCGACATTGAGGGTGCTTTCAACTACGTCAATCCTGAATCTATAATTCAAGGAATGCTGGCGGCAGAGATTGATATTGACATCTGTAAGTTTTTTATGCATCTGCTTACCCTTAGGGGCGTTAGGGCCTCGATTGGGTATGCAACTGAATACAGAGCAGTCAATCGGGGCAATCTACAGTCAGGTGTTTTATCACCCCTTCTGTGGAAGCTGACTAATAACTCTCTGCTGCGGCCGAGGTATTATAAGATATCGAACGATATCTATATCTTTACCGACAGTAAGGCGGCCATCTCTGCTATTAAAGGTGTGTACAGCACATCTATAGCTGTAATAAAATGCCGACTATCTATAAATGAGATAGCGAGACATTCGAGGGTAACAGAGATTTATGTGAAGAAGCGGAAAAAAAAAAATTAGGAATACAGATATTTTCGCGAGCACAACCCAAGAAAAATTTCCAGATGTTGTACTAATGTAGATTTCATTTCCATTTTATTATGCACATCAGATCCCTATGTGACTAATATTCGACAAAAAAGGAATACTAACTCTATTGAATTAGATGTAGAAGCTAAACTACTTCTAGAAGATGAAAATCAAGGTTAGTTAGAAGAAACATTTACTAAAATTTTTTAATAAATAATAATTTTTCAAAACATCGATTTTTTTTTCTTTTTAAAATTTCAAGTCATAAGCTAAATTTTAACTCAAGCTTGTTCAAAAAACGAGCCTTTGAACAATTTTTTTGTAATACATCATATATCGGCATTTTTTAGATAGATAAACTATTTTCACAACGGAAGTACTTTTAGTGTCCGGTTATGTTATATTATTTAATTATTATGTTATATTATTTAATTTGACTTAATTTCTTTTCTAGGTCTTGTACATATACATATGTATATGCGCATATGTATGTATGCATATTTTTAATAATTATGTTTACTTACATACATATATACATATGTATTTATTTTAACATTTTAATATGCGAAAAATATGCGTATTTATATATGTGCGACTTATGAAAACTTATCAATAGAAGTAGGAAATAGTTTTCTGCAAACTGTTTTAATTGTTGAGGCATATCAAACCCACTCCATTCTCTTACTCAAGGAAAGCTTACCTATTAGTTCGTCCATTAATGTAGGATTAGCCAAATACTGTTAGCAGATTTCAAGCAGATTCTGAGCTTTAGCAGTAAACACCATAAGTCTGTCGATAAAATTTTCACCAATGGGCTGAATTTTTTTTACTTGTTGGAGCTGACAACGAATAAGCATTTCTGGACGACCATACATATATAAAACGCGGTTGTTCCATCACCACACACATTATCCAGATGTGTGAGCAACGATATAACACTTTCACGTGCATCACACCTTAATGCCTTTTGGAGACGAACACAATTCTCAAAATTACTATAGTTGTAGACATCAGTGGAATTGTTAAAAGCTGTTGAAAACATAAGCCAATCCTGAGGTGTGCTACTAAATGCTGGTAAGTCATAAATTTTTCTATGCACAGCCATCGAACCACCATTTTCAGATACAATCTATTAGGCGGTAACGTTTGTCCTAAAGGCGGTTGGCTTGCATAAAAACTAGAATTATTTGCATTGCAGCTTACACAAGAAAATGGCGAACGGCGACCAGCGCAGTCGAAGTTGGCTAAGGCAAAGTTGCCAACGTTGCCGTCACTGGTACCCGTAGCTGGTGGCGCTATGTTGTATGGCTGGGCATGTCAGCAGATGAGGACAAGACTTCCTGGGCAACTGAATCTGGAGCGTATTGGAAGTGGTGGCTATGGTACCGGACTTGTTTTGTTCACCTGCATTGGCAGTTTGTATTCGATACTCGAGATGTACAAGGAACTACTGGCAATGGCATTGTTGTTCCGGCGGCAGGGGTACTGGTGGGCAACAATGGAGCTCCAGCGGCAGGAGGAGCGAATTGATGTGGCAGCAAATTCGTTCCCGCAGATGGAGGACCATTATTATTTTCATTTGATGCTGACTGCAATCAAGAGCTTTTTCTTATAGGCTATCGTTACATGATGAACCACAAATTAATTGCTTAATTGAGCACACAAAATTTCAAACAAGGAACATACACGCTTATTTCCTCTTAGGCAGGCAAGGAACCACAATAAATAAAAAAAAATCACCAATGTTCCTGCAGCTTGGAACTACAAGATTTCCCGCACAAAAGCAGCGAAAAAAAAATTTGTTGTCACTGGCGGTGACTGTTGTTTGCAAGGAGCGAATTTAACAACACCAAAAAAATAAAAATACCATAGTTATAAAATGGTGTGGAAGGTTTATTTATATATAAAATTTTTTAATTAAAATATAAAAAAATACCAAATTCTTACCACAGTGCTTTTCCTTACTAAGTAAATTTTGTCTTTAAAATAAATCAAGTTGAGCCACAATTCTTTATGTAAAAAAAATATTTTATACAACGGGCACTGTAGTAGAATGAACATACAAAAAGAACTTGATCATTTACATGTAAACAAATAGGCAAAAGGAGAATACAAATACAAAATATATTTGTAAATGATCAAGGGACAAATAAACATTTAGGCAATTCACCAACTGATAATAAAATAAACAAATCAAGTAAATAAATCAAATAAAAAAGGAATTAATATGTTCCAGCTTTATGAGTCATTAAGAGATAGCCTTGTTTATAAAAAATTTCATAATCATACTTCTCCAATTGTAATCTCCATCTAATTGACTTAGAGTTTGTTTATTTTATGGAAAAAGAGCCATTGTAATGGCTGATGATCAACAAATTTCCTGCCAAACAGATATGTACAAAAATATTTCATGGCCCAGACTATAGCAAGTAATTCTACTATGCTGCAATTGATCTCCTGTTCGTTGAACGTTTTACTCGCATAGTAAATTGGAAAAAACAAACTGTTTGTTGAAGTTTAGATATGCCAAAATTGGATAATTTATAAGAAGCGTCTTTAATGTTCTAAGACTTTCTACATAATCTGAATCATTTGGGTTTACCTTGGCATTTTTCTTTTAATACGTGGTCATAAGCTTAGAAATTTTAGAATAATTTTTAATGAATTTCTTATAGTACTCAGTGAGTACCAGAAGTTTTTAAAATTTAGTTTTATCCCCTGTTGTGTAACGATATGCCCCAAAAAAAGTTGGCCTTTGCAGGTCTTTCAAATATGAATCTTAAAAAATTGATATACTCTTGAAGTGATGTAGAATAGACAAAAATATTTACTTTATTCATTAAGTCGCCTAAAATACTGTTCATAAGTCAGTGGCAGGCGCTGTCTCCAGTCCAAAGGGAATTCTTAAAAACTCGTAATGTCTACTCTGTACTGAATACGCTGTTTTATGGGTGTCCCTCTCGTCAACTTGGTGACAACCCTTTTGCCAAATCCATAGTAGTTAAATAAATATTTTTTATAGTCTAAACTAATTGTTCTTGAAAGTCATTCTCAATAAGAATTTTGTCCAACTTTTCTCTTATTTTTTATATGAAATACGCTATCACTAATTGTTAAGACTTTTTCTATCAAGTTTTTTGTTGTATTAATTATAATTCTCTTACTGCGTTTAGAATAATAATTTATTATCCTACCTGAAGCTGTTGGCTTTTGATACGAATAGTATATTGTCATCTCTCCTCATAACTAACGTATCTAAATGAGGCAACTCCAAATTACATTATTTTTTCTTATTGTAAATTTAATATTACTATTAAAACTATTATATAGATACCTAATCTAGCATATCCACAATTGCATTCTCAGATATAATACAAAACAAATCATCTACGTATTTTGTAATAAATTTAGATTTAATGTTAGGACTGTTAATACATGTATTTAACAACTTTTCCATAACAATGTCTGCTACAACTGGTGATGCTGGAGAACCCATGGATATTCCTTTTTGTTGAAAATATAATTTTTCATTATATTTATTTCCACCCACACAAAATTTTAAAATTTTACAAAACAAATTTTTATCTATCTTATGGCCAATAAATCATTGGATATTTAAACATAGTTTTAGTTAATTTTGATAAAAATTCAAACTCTATTTAAATACGCTTTCAGTTTTACAGTCATACTTCAATCAACTTATGCGAAAAATGTGGGAGCACCATCAAATTTGTAAGCAAAAATCGCCACTGTTCAGAAAACAAGTGTTGTTTATGAAATTATTATAGTAGTTATAATTTATAGATGGTCAAAACTTATTTTCTATTGTTCTTGGAAGTAATTTATTAGCTACTGGCCTAACGTGTTCTATGTCAATAAAAATACAATTTTTATTTCATATTTGTCCCGACGTTTCGTGAATTT
This sequence comes from Linnaemya vulpina, assembly GCA_963675445.1. Classification (NCBI taxonomy): domain Eukaryota; kingdom Metazoa; phylum Arthropoda; class Insecta; order Diptera; family Tachinidae; genus Linnaemya; species Linnaemya vulpina. The sequence goes on along the minus strand of OY776280.1, from coordinate 56,150,301 downwards.
TATGTTCACTTTTTCAAGTTATCTTCGTCTATTTAATAAAAAAGAAATATCAACTATATTTTACAGTATATTGACAAATGTTTTTATATGAACTTACATATACTGGGACGTTCAGAAATAAAGATACTACATCAAATGGAGTAAGTCTATCTTTTATATCTAGCTTAATTTTCTTTAATCTCTCTTTGAAATCTAATGAATTCTATATATTATACACAGATTTTTCATTGATTTTTTCATAAGATTTGTAATTATACTGTTTTATTTAACTTACTTTCTTATTTTTTTGTTATTTTCCAATCGGCGAACTGATTTTGGACCCACTTCCTCTGAACCGATGTAGCTCAATTTTAGACCACAAGTAAATCTTGGAAGACAATTCAATACTTTGTTATCATTTATTATTCATATTTTCATGGTTTTATGTATTTTTATTATGATGGCCCAAGTTTCAACTTTACGCTTAACAATACAATATTTTGGTAAAATTAGGGAGACCAATATTTTCAATAGGATGGCTCAAATTTATGTTTTTGTTTGTAAATTAAAATCTACCAAAATAATTTTAACATATGGCAATACAATATATTGGTGTCATTGGGGTGGCCCATATTTTCATTGGGATTTCAACTATTTGAGAAACTAATTTTTATACATACATACATTTTTATTTAAACTGTTGGAAACCAAAAAAAAGTTATTTTCTACTTTTTCGTAAATTTTAAAACAAAACAGTATAACTTATTTTTTTTCTTTTAAATTATGTATTCATATATATTGATTTCATGAGTACACAAATATTGTTGTTCTCTTAAATAAAAAACATACAATAGCATTTATTCTTCTTCGAACTAATGCGATATTTATTGTTGTTGAAAATAAAATTTCAGTACTGAATTATGTGTTTCAATAGTGTCTCTTGATATGAAATACAGTTATAGGAGACAACATGTATGTAAATGTGTGATATTAAAAGCAACTGTTTGTACTTTGTATTTAATTTATTTTATATTTAATCAGGTTTTAGAAAATGAGTTGTAATTGGAAATCTTTTTTTTTTATTATTAATATTTTTAATTTTGATCAATACTTTTTTTTATTATTCATAAGTTTTTTACGTTTATTCATGAATAAAAATATCTAATTTAGATTTTTCAATTAAAAAAAAATATTTTACACTCATAAAAGAGTAAGTAAAATGAACTATTGAACAGTATTGAGTGTACAACATATTTATTGCACACTTGATATAACTGCCCACTCAAATGAGGTGCTATGATGTTTTGGATGCTTGCTCTCTTGTTCTCTGCATTTACTGTTTAGTCATATTCTCATACACATACAATCAATATTTGCGCTTCAAAAATATACAACATTGTACACTTTTTAACGTCTTGTGCTCACCTTTAGTATCTACTGACTTTATAAGATGGTGAATTTTTAATTGAAAATATAGGTTTCTTGTGAATTGAGCTACTGCAGTCATTGTTTTAAGTCTATTCTTTTCTACTGTTGTTACAATCTTTTTTTTGAAAAGTTCTTCTACTAATACATTATTTTCTTTTGTAGTTTTATTGTCTGATTCCTATTTAGGAATCATTATTATCATTATTTTTCTTTTGTAGTTTTATTGTCTGATTCCTATTTGGTTTTGTAACTAATGTTATCACTTAAAATATTTTAAATTCTTAGATTATATTCGTGTCTATTAATTGCAACCGTTGCGTTACCTTTATCAAATTTAAGAACTAATATATCTCTATTTCTTCTTAGAAATTTTTTAGCTTCATTCACTTTTTCTAAAGTGTACTTATCTCTATTATTATTACTCATTTTATTTAAATTGTCTAATTGTTTTTCTATAGTAAGGAAATGTATTTTCTAATATTTTTTTTGTGCCCGCTAGGACATTAAAATATCCAGTATACAGATTCAATGAAACTTTATCAAGAGTACCCGGGCGTCCTACCAACTGCGTCAGTTTTGTTTCCCCCTTTTTTTAGAATTATAGAAACATTAAACACTTTATTTCGTTTTATTAAAATTATTATTTAATTATACATGTGTACTGTGTCTACAATTTAAAAATTATTGTATTTTACAAGCTCTATAAAAAGACTGACAACAATCATAATTCTTTTATGGTTTTTATGTATGTATGTATATCGAATATGTACTTATGATTATTGTTAAAGAAAAAGATTTATTCGTGTTCGATCATGATTTGTCAATTCTATTTGTGGGATTGTAAGCATGCTTCTTCATGTCCATTTTTATGCGTTTTGTTTAGTAACAATGTAAAAAGACAAACATAATCGAGCATGCTAGAGAGTACTTACATTTACATACATAAATACATATGTATATACATATGAGATCATACATAAGTACAAACATGCATACTACGTACATGTTGAAATGTAATTTAAAAGTCTGTGTTCATACGAGTCATGTCTTGTTGACAAGATTCTTACTTTTTCTGCTTTGAACTTTTATTGGTGTTCACCAGAGAACGAAATAGTGTACTTTTTTAGCCTTTGTGTACACAAGTTTACATCAACGACATCGAAAAAAAAGTCATTGAAAAA
>OY776280.1:56050213-56142713 GCA_963675445.1 Linnaemya vulpina | reverse complement strand
ACATGATTACTCCCAAAGACCAAATGTCACAGCTTTTGTCATATTTTTCGGGACCCAAAACTTCGGGGGCTGCATAAGAAGGCAAATATATATTATATCAAGTGAATTTTCTGAAAATTTAACTTACCAACATAATATGGTGTATAACAAGGTGTCTGTAATGTATCTTTGATAAGTGTCTCCTTGGCAAAACCAAAATCTGTTAACTTCAAAATCGCATTCGGATGTGGGGATGTGTACAAAAGATTTTCAGGTTTTAAATCACGATGAGCAATATCCCGACTGTGTAAATAATGTACAGCCACACAGATTTCATGCATTATTTGAGCAGCTTCTATACCATGTAAAATCCAAATAAAATATTCATGTATGTATGTAAGTATAAATGGAGAAAATCATATATAAATATTTAAAAACCTCTTTCAGTAAATGCACCATCAGCATTATCTTGTATACGCTGAAACAATTCACCTCCCTCCATGCTAGAATAAAAAGAGATAAAAACAAATAAATGTAAGATAATGAACAAAAATACTGGGTCGTATTATTGGCTCCGGACGCAAAGGAAATTTCAACAAAAATTGAAATTATTCATTCCTGCGGTATATGCTTTCCGCGAAATAGATTTTATTAATTCAAGAACAGAATACTTCTATAGTAAAAACATTGTTTTTTGATTTGCGCTACAAATGAGAAAAAGCAGCAACACTTTGCACGCTAGAGAAGTTGGAATAAAAATATGTTATTACATGTTTAATACTTAAAAATGTTATATTAATTATTGATTTTGCAGCTACCACAACGATTTTGTCTGTGAGCTCAGGAAGCACTCCTCAAAGAGCGCTTGCTGAAGTTGATAAACTTTCTGCATTACAGTGCTGGTAATGATTTTAACATCAATGTAGTTCAACCAACATTTTGCCAAGTCCTGGCTGAAGTATTAAACAAATTAGAAATTTTTTTGTGCTGCAAATGGATATCTATGAGCAGTCAATGTCTTGATTCTAACCATTACTTTAATCTGCAAGTTGCTTGTGTGTCCTTTCTTATATTTCTACAAAAATATTTTGCAATAATTAAACAAGGGACTTAAAAAAAAATTATTACTAGTTTTTAAATTTTTTTATCTTTCCGTTATTAAATTTGATTGAATATATATTGGAGATATATATCTATACTGCGGAATCAATAATATAGCAATAACGCCACGGCGAAGTCGACACCGCAACTGCGGAATGATACCGCAGGAACGGAATGAAAAATTGCAAATTTATCTTCGGCACAAAATAACCTTTTCGCAATTGCGGAACGGAATGAATATATTAACCCCGACCTACTATTATCATTATTTTATTAAAACCTTATTGTAGTTAAAATTTCTATTATAATAATACCCACCATTCCATAACGACTAAAAGACATTTATTACCGGCATATGTATTCTCATATACATCAACAATATTGACAATATGACGGCAGCCACTGGCACGCCAATGTAGGTCAACTTCACGTCTAGCTTTAGGACTGTCCAATAAAACCTTTTAAAGAAACAAGGCAAACATAACCTTAGAATTAGTAATTAAGATATATACATATATATATATATATATATATATATATATATATATATATATGTATATATATATATATATATATATATATATATATATACACATATATATATATGTGTACATACGTATATATATATATATATATATATATATATATATATATATATATATATATACATTTATATATATATATATATATATATATATATATATATACATTTATATATATATATATATATATATATATATATATATACATACATTTATATATATATATATATATATATATATATATATATATATATAAGTATATAAGTATATATGTATATATATATATATATATATATATATAAGTATATAAGTATATATGTATATATATATATATATATATATATATATATATAAGTATATATGTATATATGTATATATATATATATATATATATATATATATATGTATATATACATATACATATATATATATATATATATATATATATATATACATATACATATATATATATATATATATATATATATATATAAAAGTATATATGTATATATATATATATGTATATATATATATATATATATATATATATATACATATATATATATATATATATATATATGTATATATATATATATATATATATATATATATATGTATATATATATATATATATATATATATATACATATATATATATATATATATATATATATACATATATATATATATATATATATATACATATATATATATATATATATATATATATACATATATATATATATATATATATATATATATATATACATATATATATATATATATATATATATATATATATATACATATATATATATATATATATATATATATATATACATATATATATATATATATATATATATATATACATATATATATATATATATATATATATATATATAATATGAAATTTATTTGTTGGGTGGTTAAGCAATGTCTATATGCATTTCATTGGCGCTTTTTACTAAATCGTCAGTAGACTTCAACCACAGTTTTTAAAAGTTTCAAACCTCTTAACTAATTAAAAGACGTTTATAGACCATCTGAGAATTATTTTAATAAATTAACTATAAAAATTCACAAATGATTTTTCTACACCTTTATACAATTAGAAGTCCTTTGGATAACAATGAAGCTTTTCAAAACTGTGGTTGAAGTCTACTGACGATTTGGTAAAAAGCGCCAATGAAATGCATATAGACATTGCTTAACCACCCAACAAATAAATTTCATATTATATATATATATATATATATATATATATATATACATCTTTTTGTTTTATGTATAAATACCTTTAATGCATATTTTTGGTTTGTTTTCCGATTTGTGCATTGAACAACTTTTCCATTTATACCCAGACCCAACACTGTATTTGAAATTTCATAGTCATCAACCAAAGGCGTAGTTTGGGGTGCACGTTGCAGTAGCTGTTGTTGAGGTTGTCCAGTACTTTGACTCATTGGTGGTTTTGCTATTTTAAACATTTTAATCTTCTTTCTATTTACTCAATAAATTTTCTTTTCGCAACCTGTAAGAAAGTAAAAAATTAAAACTGTATGTTTTTAGAACTGCATTAGAAAATCTCTTCTCTTCATTTTTAATTACGTACTGTTAGTGTAGTTTAAAAAAAATCTTGTACCAAATTAAAAAAAATTAATGATTGAAATTTTGCTAAGAAAACTACTCGTTAATATTTAAATCACATGTACAAAAATGTATGACATCTATAGCTGCGGTCGAATGCCGACAATCCATAAATGAGATAGCGAGACATTCGAGGGTGACACTTGTTTAGTTACCGAGACATTCCGACTGTCCTGGCAACCTTATTGCTGTCGGAATTGCCAGGGAAGGGACAGAGCTAAACAACTCTGTGATCTGTCACTTCACAGGCATTCCCCTATAGCACTGTGTTTAAGTACGAAGTCATTAAACCACGGTTCTACTGTTTTTTCGTTTATTTAATATAATTTAAATAATCTTTGTTTCAACCTTGTTGGAAACCTTTATGGTTTTCGACAAGTGGAATTTTACCGGTACTTGAGTGTTGTTGCGCCACTTTAATGAAAATAGTTATACATTTTATTATTATCCTTTCATCTTTTGATAACATAAGTCACCTTACGGGTACAATCTAGCACTTTGTTACAAACCATATACACTTACGGGTACATTTTATTAAATACTTGGTTAACAAGCATACACCTTTACGAGGTAATTTATCAAACAAATCGTGAAGAACTTCTACAAATATATATATATGAATTTAATTTGAATTCTTGTGTTTTTATTTATTTGGTAACCTAATCGGATATACGCCGAAACATTGGTCCTTCGAGCCGGATTTAAACACTACGAGATTCAAGAAGAATTCAGCCCTTTACGAGGAATATTTTTTAGAAGTCTTCACACAACACAATAAGGAAAAACGTCAGTAAATTTATTAAAAGTGATCGGAATTCTTGATAACAACAAAAATATTAAAGTGCACATACACATACTTAGTTTATATGTTTTGTGTACATACAAAAAAGTAATTGATAAAAGAAAAGAAATAAATCGAGCGCGAAGATAAAACAGTTCAACATTTAAATACCTTTTGTTACATTAAGTGATCGATATCTTTATACTAAGAGCTGTATTTGTTTTCTTTTATTTCGACAGACAGCCTTAATAAAGAAATTTTTGTGATAATTTAATGATTATTTGTGATTAACTTTAATAAAAAATTATCGGAAGATTTATCTATAAATCTTTTTGTCATTGGAAATTTTACGTGCGGGTCTGTACACACATATACATACATATATATAATCTATACATGAATAGTAATTGTTCGGCATTTGTGTTTACATGTAACTTAGTGCAAATTTATTATTTAAGTATATTACATATACTTTCAATATATTTATAATACATATATTGCATTGAGTTTAATTTGTAAATTGAGCCGTGGTAGAATTAATACGATTAATATTAATTATTATAATCCATACCGTTTATTTTTACGAGTACGAATATTTATACATTTGTTTATTTCTTCTTTCCATCAAGTTTGTGGTCACTTTATTGTCGGTCTGTTTGACTATTCAACACTTCTTACAAGAACCAGGTATCTTAAATTTAAATTCTTCATAATTTAATCCAATTTTATTTGGATATTTAATTAAATTTAAAATCTATTTGATTGGTAGTGAAGAATTATATAAGTCGAATTTTGATATAAAATGGCTACTACTGCATTGGAGAAATTTGTTATCTATCGTCATGTTAGAAGCTTGTTTCAACGAAATTGAGGAGGATAGCTAGAGCTCCATGACGAAGAATTAACTCCTTTATGGGAGAAAGTCAAACAGACTTACGAAAAGTGTCTTTATGGTTTAAAGACTTCGAAAGGCGTTGATACCGTTGAAGATACTGTGGTTACAGATTCGGAGGTAATTACAGCTAAATATAGAGCTGCTTATGCCTCGTATGTGAAGTGTTTAGGGAACATAAGGAAGAAAAAACACGAATGCATTGTGTTAGATAAAAAACAAAATTATCTACAGTCAGATAGTAATAGAGGTGATATTTTAACTCACTCTATGAGCTTACCTCCCTGTGATGTAGATGTATTTGTTGGTGATTATTTGTCTTGGCCTACTTTTCGAGATTTATTTTCCGCGCTATATGTCAACAATTCGAGACTGAGTAATATTGAACGGCTATGTCATTTTGTACGCAAGACTAGCGGTGAGGCAAAGGAAATTGTATCGAAATGCATTTTGTCGAATCAAGGTTTCGATATAGCGTGGAAAAATCTTAAAGATACTTATGAGAATCCTTAATAATCAATTGAAGTGTCTATTTTCATTAGAAACTATCGCGAAGGAAAGTAGTTCGTCTCTGGAAACCTTACAAAGAGGGATAAATATATTTTTGACTGCCATGTCAATTTACGAAATTGATACTACAAATTGGGATCCGATCATAGTATTTATTTGCATTCAACGTCTGCCTTCTCAAATAGTGCTGTGGGAACAAAGCATAAAGAACAAAACTGCTTTGTCTCTTTGGAAGGATTTAGACATGTTCTTGACAGAACGAATTCAAACACTGGATTGCATACGTTATCTTACTAAATCGGAAAATGAAAAGAAAGTAAAGGCTCACGTTTCTACTAGGAGCTCTATGATTACTTGCATACTATGTCCGAAACAAAATCATGTTTTAAGATTTTGCCGCCGATTTAGAAATTTGTTAGTTAGTGAGAGATATTCCACTATAAAGAAATATCATTGTTGTGTCAACTGTTTATCAAAATCGCATGTGATAAAATATTGTACAAGCGATCATCTATGTTTTAGGTGCAATCAAAAGCATCATACTATGCTTCATCGCGAAGAGTCTACAGCTAATGCTACTACCAATTCTGCAAACATTTCGGCTTCAAATAATGTAAATTTGAATCCTGAAGATCGATCATTTAACAATAGACTATCAACGTCTGCAGCAGCTTCCACAAACTTCAATCGGCAAGTTTTTCATATAGCACAGAATTCATGTGTTATTAGAAACTGCTATGATATCAATCATATGCCAAGATACTACGTATCCAGCAAGGGCATTGATTGATCCAGCATCAGAAGCTTCTTTTATTTCAGAACACCTGCGAAATCAATTGAGACTTAAGTCACATTCCACAGATGTAAGGATTTCCGGTGTGGATAAGGATGCTTCTATTACGTCAACAAAAGGTTGTCCAATTAGAATTGGTTCACCATTGGACAAAGATATTAATTTAGAAACACATGCTCTCATATTACCCTCGATTTCACAGAATTTGCCATCATTTGTTTGTCCTTCGGCAATAAGTGGTGCGTTGAACAATTTAAAATTAGCGGCTGTTAATTTTTATAAAAGCAGGCCTGTTGATATATTACTAGGGGCTGACTTATATCCTAGCATAATTTTAAATGAAGTTCGCCGCTATGTTGTTGGATCTCTCATGGGTTAAAAAACAGTTTTTGGCTGGATTTTGACAGGGCCCATAAATTCATCAAAAATGAATTCAGTCAATGTTTTCACCACTTCTGTCACATTTTCTTAAAAAGACAACTTGAACAAAACTTTGTTGAAGTTTTGGGAATTCGAAGAAGAACCCGGGGAAAGCTTATGTCCCTATCTGATAAATTTTGTGAGGATCTTTATAAAAATACCACTCAAAGGGATTCAAATGGTAGGTATATTGTATCATTACCTTTTAAGCCGGAGTTTCCTCATGATGTGAGCTTGGGAATATCGAAATCAAGCGCTATGTGACAATTCTTTCGCATCGAATCGTTTCTCTCCCATGCGACCCGTTAAATCCATTAATCTAGCCATTACTAATTCATGCTACTTACCACATCACACGGTCATTAAGCCTGAATGGAAAACTACCAAATTAAGAGTAGTTTTTAATGCATCAAATCGGACTTCTAATGGAAATAGTTTGAACGACATATTTTCCAATCTGATTTAATTACTTTGATTCGGCGTTGGCGTTTGTTCGAGTTCGTTTTTAATTGTGACATTTCTAAAATGTATCGTCAACTTTGGGTTCATCCTTCTCATACTGCATTTCAACGAATTCTTCATCGAAATTCACCGGATGAAAGCATAAAGGAGTATGAGCTGAAGACTGTGACTTTTAGGTTAAATTGTTCTCCCTATTTAGCAATTCGGACATTACTACAGTTGGCAGGGGATTGTGAGGAAACGTTTCCCATGGCAGTGAATATTCTCAGAAAGGGAACGTACGTGGATGATATCTTAACTGGAGCCTATATTTCTACTGCTGTGTGGGCATGAAACCAATTAACTTCCGCGTTGTTATCAGATGGGTTTGAACTTAGAAAATGGACATCGAATAATGTTGCTATTTTAGAGGGATTGCCATCCGAATATTTAGTGGATGCAAAACTTTTGAAATTCGAAGAATCTAGTTGTTCCAAAACCTTAGGGATTTTTCGGAATGCTCAGTTAGATTCATTCTTTTTCCAGGTATGTCCTCTAGAAGTCAAGTCAGGATATACGAAGAGAGAAGTCTTGTCTGCTATTGCAAAATATTTTGATCCTGTTGGATGGGTTAGTCCAGTAATTATCACAGCAAAAATTCTTATGCAACGCTTATGGCGTGATAATATTGACTGGGATGAATTTCTTTCAATTTCAACAGAAAAGGAATGGGCTAAATTTGTCAAATCCTTTAATGAAGTTAACTTTATTAAAATACCTAGATGGGTAAGATATTACAAGTCTTCAAAAGTTGAACTTCATGGCTTTTCGGATGCATCCGAAAAGGCCTATGCGGGGGCAATTTATATACGAATTGAAAATTTCAACAGAGAAATAATTTCTAATTTATTGACCGCTAAACGAGGGTAGCGCCAATAAAATGTGTTTCATTACCACGCCTTGAATTGTGTGGTGCGGTATTAGCTTCTGAACTCTTGAAAAATATTGTGAGGGAAATAGCGATTCCAATTACAAATATATGTTGCTGGACAGATTCTACCATCATCTTAGCATGGCTACGCAAAACCCCAAGTTCTTGGTCCACCTTGGTGGCCAATAGAGTATGTCGAATTCAGGATAACACAGGAAATCATAACTGGTTTCACGTTCGATCAGAAGACAATCCTGCCGATCTTGGCAGTCGGGGGGTAGATCCGAGCACTTTATCGGAAAGTGAACTCTGCTGGCACGGTCCGTCATGGTTGACCCAAAACAAAAATAATTGGAAAATTTTACTATCGAAGTTGAAAGTAGAAGTATCAAGGTTCACGCTTCATACTTTTCAAAATTTGAAGATATTTTGGATAGTTTTTCTTCGCTAGATAGAGCGTTACGTGTATTGGCATATGTTTTTAGATTTTTTCATTCCACGCATTCAGCTCATAAGAGACATTTTAATCATGAAACTGCTCTTATTTCTAATGAAGTACTTAAGGTCGTCAAATTACGTTTGACTATTGTCGCTCAGAAGGCCTATTATGCTGAGGAGTACAAATGCCTTTCAAATAAGAATGTTTTACCTTCCAAAAGCTCATTATTAACATTGAATCCGTTTCTCGATGAAAATAACGTGATGAGATTAAATGGCCGCCTTGTCAAATCACCTTCGTTATCGTTTCGTGAACAGTATCCTATTATTCTTCCTTACTCTTGTCGATTTGCTAATTGTTAGCAGAATTTATAAACTTACTTACCATTCACGGTGGTAATCAACTAATGCTTCGGGTCTATAGATTTGGATATTGGACGCCGCGATTGCGAGTTTTAATTCGTACGACAATTCATCATTGCAAACGGTGTATAATTGATACGCAACGTTCATGCAGTCAGATAATGGCGGGTCTACCTCCTGAACGCGTCACCATTGATAGACCATTTGCGAACACTGAGGTTGATTTCGTTGGTACTTTCGATATGAAAACTCATAAGAGTAGATCAGGCAAAATAACAAAGGGGTATGTTTGCATATTTGTATGTTTCGCGACAAAGGCGATACATAGAGAAGCATCGTCAGATTTATCAACGGATATATTTTTATCATCGTTCAATCGATTCATTTCTAGAAGAGGTTGTCCACTTACCATATATTCTGACAATGGTACAAATTTTGTTGGCACTTCGAATGAGGTAACTAATGATTTTCGAGCATTTTTAAAAGAATGTACTCCACTTTTGGGCATAAAGGTTTGACATGGCGCTTCAGACCACCCAGTGCCCCTCATATGGGTGGACTATGGGAGGTGGGAGTAAAAAGTTTTAAACTCCATTTTAGAAAGGAAGTTCAGAACGGTAAATATACCTTTGAGGAACTGTCGACCATTTTGGCTAGAATAGAGGCGTGTCTGAATTAACGCCCTTTATGTCCTATGCCTGATAGTCCTGGTGAACCTGTCGCTTTAACGCCAGGACACCTTTTAATTGGATCCGCTATTCTGGCGTCCCCAGAACCAACAATATACGATAGCCCGGACAGTATTGTTAATCGATATCGTAAAGTCAGAGCTTTAATTCATCAGTTTTGTAAAATATGGAAAGAGGAATATCTCGTTGAGTTACATAAACGATATAAGTGGAAACATCCACAAAGGGAAATTGCAGTTAATGACTTGGTCGTCATTAAAAACGAGCAGTTACCTGCAACTTCTTGGAAATCAGGAATTGTAATAAAAATTGACGCGGGTACAGACGGTCACGTTCGAGTCGCTGAACTTCGCAGGCAAAACGTTATAATTACGCGCCCAATCACTAAACTTGTTGTTTTATATCAATTATGATTCCGAACCACTTAATCAATTTACTTTACTAATCACCTTTTTCCGCAGCAACAGGAGTCCCTCATGACTCATTACGAATATCAATCAACAGGAGTCCCTCATCACTCACTAAAAATATCGATCAACAGGAGTCCCTCATGACTTACTAAAAATAAATCAACAGGAGTCCCTCATGGCTCACAACGAACAAAAACCAACAGGGGTCCTTCCTGGCCCATTTACTCATAAAAATCAACAGGGGTCCTTCCTTGGCCCACTTATTTATAAAATTCAACAAGGACCTTGGGCCACTTATTTGAAAAAAAAATAATAATAATAATAATAATAATATTAATAATAAATTATATATATATATATATATATATATATATATATATATATTTGTATGTATCAAATTATTAAGTTATACAGTTCACTGGAGTCCTTTATGACTCAATTTATAATTACTATCTAGTTGCAACTTATTTATTGTTGCAAGGTGGCCGGTAATGTTTAAGTACGAAGTCATTAAACCACGGTTCTACTGTTTTTCGTTTATTTAATATAATTTAAATAATATTTTTTTCAACCTTGTTGGAAACCTTTATGGTTTTCAGCCAGTGGAATGTTACCGGTACTTGAGTGTTGTTGCGCCACTTTAAAGAAAATAGTTATACATTTTATTATTATCCTCTCATCTTTTGATAACATAAGTCACCTTACGGGTACACTCTAGCATTTTGTTACAAACCATATACCTTACGGGTACATTTTATTACATACTTGGTTAACAAGCATACACCTTTACGAGGTAATTTATCAAACAAATCGTGAAGAACTTCTACAAATATATATATGAATTTAATTTGAATTCTTGTGTTCTTATTTATTTGGTAAACTAATCGGATATACGCCGAAACACACTGCAAGTTCTTGATTCAGTGTGAATCATACGAACTCGCTAAAATAAGATGGGAAAACGTGACCAATCGCCGAGCGGCAAGGGCCACATGGCCCCGCTATGACCCACGAAGAGCACGCGACCTTCTTAACTTCAACAAAGTACCATTGCGTCAACTTGTGAATGTCTTTACTGGACATTGTAACTTTGGGACCCATGCAAGAAGGATGGATCTGATATACAACGGTTTCTGTAGAAGCAGTAATGATTATTATTATTATTTATTTAGTAGTATTTAAAATACTTTAAATTTTACAATTATATTTTTATAACAAAAATCTTAATTTATAAATTTCGTTTAATAAAATGTGTAGTTTTTGTTTTAAAATCGTTTATATTTGTTGCATTTTTAGTATCGTCCAGAAGCATGTTGTAGTGATGTAAACCTCTATGAAGCAGAGAGATATATATTACATTTTAATATCGAACGAATTCCTTTATTTTTTAGTTTTTGAATTCTTTCGATTTGTGTTTTGGTGCAGAAAGTATATAGGATTGTTGAGCCAAATTAAAAATGTGTTATATATCAATAGCGGTAATTATACACTTTATTACGTATTCGTTTAAAAAAAAAATTGTTTGCCAATTCGAGCAGAGTAAACATGATGAGTTTGACTTATTTTTAAGAAGAAAACATTGTGATGTTGAGAAAAATTTAAAAAAGTTGCGTAATAAAAATTAAGTCGAAAATCAATAAAACAATATTTATTGCAGAAATGGACTCTTAACACAATTGAAAAACTTCATGCACAGCACTTGAAATACTTTGAATCGTAAGCAAATAATCTGTTTTCTGAACAATGACGATTTTTGTTTACATACTTCATGGTGCTACTACATTTTTCGCATAAGTTAATTGAAGTATTTAAGTCTGACTGTAAAACTGAAAGCGTATTTAAATAGAGTTTAAATGTTCATCAAAATTAGCTAAATCTACATTTAAATATCCATTGATTTGTTTTTTTTTTTTTAAACATTCATTAACTTTAACAATCGTTTGTGAATTAGGGGGATAATAAATAGCAATGCTCCTAATACTGATCCGTAGTCATTGTTTGCTTGTCCCGAGCTTACGTTATTCACTTTGACCATTTGTTTTCTATCGGTTAAGTATGATTTTTTAAACTTTAGTTCATTTTCCCCGTATTCCATAATTATGGTTTTTGTAATAAAATGTCCCGGTCAATTGTCTCGAAAGCTCTTTGGAAATCTAAAAAAGATAGGCATAATTTGTTTGTTCTTTTCTACATATTTCCATTTATTGATGGCATAGTTTAAGTTTGTTTTGCACGAAAAGTTTTTTCTATATCCAGATTGGTATTTTGTTTTTCTCGAAATTCTTCCAGTTACTGTTTTACGATTTTTTCGATTATCTTTTCACAACCCTTCAAAGTATTTTATTGGCTTAAATTCTACACATTTTTTTGTTTTGGCGATTTTTTCTATTGGTGTTATTAATGATATTTTCCAGCTTTCCGGGAATTCTTCTTCTTCCAATGATTTATTAATAATAAATTTTAACAAAATATTTGTTATGGTGTTCCATTTATCAATTATTAATTTTATTGATACATTATTAAAGTCAGGTTTATTTTTAATAATTTTACATATATTTTTTAGTTCTGCATGACTGATTGCATGAAACTTAAATTTGGAATTTATCACAGGTATTTGGTTTATTTATTGCACTTGCTCAATCGAATTTCTAATTGATTTAATACTCTTTGCAAAATAATTATTAAATTTATTAGCTATTACATGGTTCCCTTATATTCTAATTGATTAAATATCATAGATTGTATTACGTTTTGTTTTTTATTAATTACTAATTCTTTTATTTTCCTCTACATTTGCTTTTGGTCTTTGGCTTCAGCAATACTTTTAACAAAATTGTTTTTTTCATTTTTAATTTTTGTTTCATATTTATTTCTTATCAGTTTGTAATTATTCCAAGCTTCACTTGTGTTCAACGTTTTTGCAATATAGTATTTCGTATTTTTATCCTTTTTAAGATTTTTTAGGTCTCTGTTGAACCACTTTTTGTGCTATTTTGTTCATTTATAGATTTCTTTATTGCAAATTTTTTAATCGTATTTCCAGTTATTTATGGAATGATTTACATTATTTCTTATTTCTCTGTTAAACATATTCTTATTATATTTAAATATTTCTATTACTTTTTTTCCTGATTGGTTATAATCTTTATTTTTTATTATTATATCTATTGCTTCATGATCCGCAATTTCATTTTCATCGTGGTTTTTGGCTACAATATTCATATTATTTGTTATAACAAAATCTATTAATGTTTTGGTATTTTTATACGTGTAATTTTTTTCAGTCTATGTTAAAGTCACCTGCTATAATTATTTTAAGATTTGTTTCAGTAGTTAATTCTCTTATTTCCCCGAATACATTGCAAAATTCCATTTCACTATAGCTTGTGTAAGCTGCTATTATTATTAAGTTTGTATTTTTATTTTTTGCTTTCTAGGCACACATATAATATTTTGATTCGGCTACTTTTTCATATAGTTTTTCAACATTCCATTCTTTTTTAAAATATATTATAACCGCACCGCACAGTGTGTTAGATCGCAAATCTAACCGGAGAAAGTTAATAGATCGCGTTGGGTTCACTTCATACTTATGAATTAAATAAAAATTGAGTTCAAATATATGATTATAAAAAATCAAAAGCCAATTTTTTTTAATAAAATGAGGCAAAAATAAACAGTTCTCACTGTCAAGAAAACATACATTTTTAAAATAAAAAATTGATTTTTAAATACATCTTCTAAGCTTAATTGTAGTTATATATACTAGCATTTGGATTGAATATAAATAAGATTCATGTTTAATAAAATTATCATGTGAGTTTTTACGTAAGGAGTCGGAGATAATCATTTTAATATTAAAGCATTTTTAGTAAATAATTGTTTTCTTTACTGGCTTTATTATATTAATAATATACATAAACATACATAGAGCTTTTAATTTATTCACTTTCATATGCATCGTTGAAAGATTCTTCTTCTTCAAAAGCATCAACAGATAATAATGAAAGAATTTCTTTTGTTATCAAACCTCGAACTCGAAAGGGTTCACATTCCCCCAAACTTGCGACAAAAGGATACGAAGAAATTAAGAGTCGATTAAAAAGATCTGTATTTGTGTCTAATCTTGATGTTTTTCTAGTAAACAACTCTTTAAATTTCCTCGTGTCCTTATTTCTTGAGCTTCTTCTGACAGCTGTACTGTAGGGAGAATGCAATGTCTTTCCATGAAAAAGAATTATATGGACGCTAACTGGCATAATGTACCATGGGTATTCGTTTAAGTATAAATTTCGTGTGACAACAATAAACTTTCAAGAGCATCTTCATCAATAGGATAACCACTACCTAAAGTTTCCAAAATAATAGGAAAACGTTCAATTAATTCTTTATCAACACCAGTGATTTCTGGACACTTTTCTGCTGCTCTAAAGAACCGTCTAGCAGTATTACCGTCATTCGTATTACCTACTTGTTGTGTTGGCATATCCACGAGCAAATCTCTGTTGTATATTTTTTTTCTTCAGCCACTTTTTCTTTATTTGCCGGTCCTCGAGCTTGCCAGGTTTTTATAGGAAGCTCATATGGTATGTGTAATACATGCTCCATAACACGGATCCACGAATGTAGCGGAGACATTCGAAAGGTTAAAGATCGTTCATCGACAATTTTGTTTAAAATCAGAGGTTTATTTAGATCACTCGGTTTCACTCCACATATAAAACATATTTTAGAAGAGGAAATACCAGATGATTGTGCAGTACAAATTTTACCGTCTATCATAGTAAGCATAAAAGTTGGCTCAACAAGAAAACTTTGTTCGCCATTTGTGATACGAGTTGGAGACAACTCTCTAATTTCTTGCTGTACTAAATTAACTTTTTGAGAAATTAACTCAATGGACTCTTTGGCAAAAACAAACTTGATTGGACGGCAGTATCTTGTAGATGAAGGAGCAAGATTTTGCCATAGAATTATTTTTCTTTGTGTAGAACTAAAATGCATTTGAATAGGAACCATTGAAATACTAAATAAATTTTCATCTGTATGGCCCACCTCCGAGGAAAGCTTCTGTTTATACTGCTTTTGCTGAGACCCATCGCATCCCCATTTTATCAAAATCTTAAGACGACTAAATAGCATTTTTTCCTAGCTTTTTGAACGTTAGTGTAGGAGGGAAAAATATTTTTGCATTTTGCTTTGAGTTTTAGCAGAATAACATCGTACTGATGTTTCGACAAATCAGCATCAACCATTAAAGATGGCATGCTCAGAGCTTAATCTCTTATACACTTCTTTCACTTCCGTGCCCTTACTGGATGAAGCTTTCGAAAGATCTTTCACAAGTCTCGCTGAATCTCGCTTTCCCATTTTGCGAAACACTTGCTTACTAGCTTTTATAATTTCTCGATAGTCAGTTGAATCTAAAAGACTTTTTATATTGCGTTTTTTCGATTTCTCACAACAGTCATCAAAGTTTTCGGTTTTCTTTCAGCTTTCTTACAACTTTTCGGTTGTACACTTTCAAGCAATATATACGGTTTATCAGGCCAAACTGAATTTGATTTTAAGAAACGGTCACGATGTCTTCTTGATCCATTTTTCGGCTAGCTTAAAACAAATAATATTTATTTTTGCCCTAAGATTTCTTTTCACGTCTTCTGGTATATTTTGAAGACCATATCTAACCATTATTAATGCCAATAAGACCTCCTTGCGATGTATTTGGGGAGTTTTTACCCATTCTTCAAAAATTTCCTTTCGCGAAAGAGTGGAGGTCATACTGGAAAAGTAAAAACAAATGTATGGCGGTTGCAAAAATGCGCAGATATTTTTGGTTAATCTTAAAGTGAACACTTGAAAGATTACCCCAAATATAATTTTACACCGGAACAATCTGAAATGAACAGCTCTAACTATATTTGAAAAAAGAAAATATTTTATTTTTTGCACTTTCTGAACTGTTCAAAAAAAAAATTTTTTTTATACTTATAATGGAAATATTTAAATGAAAAACTTAATATATTTCCCTGAAACGAAGCTTTGTAATAATAAGAAAAATTATGACAATAAAATCTACGTAGCGTTTCTAAATCATAAATCAAGGTCACACAAAAAATACGATTTTGTTTTTTTTGCATGAGTTGACAACAACTGACTTTAAAGCTTACTTTTTCCTAATCAGAGTTTAAAACAAACAAACCAAACATAAATTACAGTTATCTATTGTATTGAGAAGCTCGTTAAATAATCAGAAAGAATGTTGCCAGCCATTTTTTTTATTTTTTCCAGCTAGATTTGTGATATACCACAGTGTGCACTGGTGCGTTTTAATTTTGAATAACGCTCATAATTGAACAACTGGCATTTGTGCTCTTCAATATCATTTTTTAAATGCGTTTCTGATAGTATTATAAATTCAGGCTTTTTACTTCTACGATTATATCTACTTTATTAAAGTTGTTCAATAGTCCTTGAGCATTTGTATATATGTATACCGTTGATACACTTTGATTATTATACATATATTAAAGCCAATCTTCTCATTTTGATCTTTAATTTAATTTGATAAACTGGACACTCCTTGTCTGTAGTGCTATAATTCTCATCCAGCCCGAGATTAAATTTTTGAATTGATCTTATGCAGTTTATGGATTTGACTCTAATTTCCCTATAACACACTTCTTGGTTTCTGAATTCTCTAGCTCCATGATTAAATCCTTTGCATTATAACACATCAATACTTCGGTTCCTTCAAATACTCGACATTTTTCCCAACCTATATTAATTTTTTGTGCTGATAGTAATTTCGGATATGATTCATTATTAACATGGTACAATAATCAGGTAACACCACTAGTTCAGTTTTTTAACTTAAAATTGTCAAATTTTGTTTTGAAAGTTCATACATGTACACTGCAGACCACTATATTCATTGCATTCAAATAGTTTTTTTTCTTCTAAAATTCATTAAGTTTATAATTATATTTTATTTTAAAATTAATAACTGAATTTTTATAATTTTTTTTTCAGAACTGATATGTTTATGGACATAATTTTTTGTGCCACCATCTTCAATTTAAAAACTCAACAAAAAAATAGGTTTTTAATGATAAACTTTTTTTATTTTTCAAGATTTGTACAATCTTTTTGTAATGATTTAATAATGAGTACATCCACCTTTATTCGATATAACTTTAAAAATACGATTTGGAAGCGAGTTATAAAGATTTTTTAAATTGCTCCCCACACCATTACACTTCCCTCACGACTTAGGTAACGTTCTTCCTTACGTAGGCTAACAAAATAATAGTTATATCCATCTGGACCTTCCAAGTTAAACTTTTTTTGTTTGAGAAAACAACACGATGCCATTCATTTTTATCGCCCATATGTTCCCGTGCAAACTGCAGCCATTTCGCTTTACGAATACCATTTAGTGATGGTTTTTTTTTATTTTTAATCTTTTTAAATGTCTAGCCCTTCGAATTATTCGCCTTACACAGTTTACGCTAGCTATACCCATAGACCAAGTTTTTTTGCGATATTTGTATGACCTAATCCACTTTCTTTAAATGCTTTAATTTTACCCTTTTCTTCTTCAGTTAATTGCTTGCTGCGCCCCACTTTGAACTAAATTTGTAAAAAAGTATTGCAGTAACTCACAAACGTTTAAATTTATAATTATACTGTCCTAGGTCAAACACAAACTAATTTTATTCTAAGTGAACCTATTCAAGTGGCATAAAATTTAAACGTGTTTTCACTGCATTTTCAAGTAAAAGCAAGAAATGACAATTTATTTATATTGTACCGTTATTTTTTTGCATCTTAAACTCTGATCATTTATAGTATCTCTTAAGTTGAGTTAAAAAATGTTTTGTTAACGTTTATATTAAGAGAAAATTAAAATGTAAGTGAAAAAATTAGTGAAACTATTCAAGTGGCCGGCAGAGTATTCGTGGTTGTATATAGATTTTCTTAGTGAAAAATATTGTATTGAAAAAATATAATAAATTTCAATTCAGTTAATTTCCGACACAAATGTTTTTGACAACATTTCGTACTATTCTAGCAACAAAATACGTGTTTTTGTTGTTGTTATTTGTTGTAGTAGTTGTGTTACCATGATTATTAATTAAAATTTTCACATTATATTTTGTTAGCAACACTGATTGAGTAAGAAGAAAATTAAAAAAGTTCTTTGTAAAATTTGAATAAAAATTTTAAGAAGTATTCAAAATAGATAGTGACTACTAAAAACACAATATTTATTTTGTAAAAATTGTTTCAATTATGAGGATATTCTAGAGAGGTTTTCTAAGTTAGATCGTGCTCTTAGGGTTATATCTTATATGTTGCGATTCTTTTATGACGCATCCATCACATAAGGGTAAAATCACATTCACTTCGACAGCAACTACCAGCGATGAGTTGTCAAAAGTTAAATTACGTTTAGGGATTTTGGCACAAGTCTAATTTTGCAGAAGAACATAAATTTTTGCAATTAAAGAAATCTATTTCTTCTAAAAGTTCATTGCAATCCCTTAATCCATCTTTGGATAAGGACGGGGCAATGAGGTTGAATGGTCGTTTGGTGAAATCTCCATCTGTCTTATACAGAAAAACACCCTATCATTTTACCGTATTCTTGTCGTTTTACGCTTCTGCGTAAAACACATTTGTGCACATATTTTCCATTCATGGCGGAAATCAATTAATGCTAAGTATTACTCGCATTGAATATTGGGTTCCCCGTTTGAAAGTTTTGGTGCGTACGGTAGTAAATCGGTGCAAACGTTGTATATTAGATCGAAAACGCTCTTGCACTCAAATTATGGCGGCTCTGCCCTCCGAAAGAACTGTTTTAGATCGAACCTTTAACACCACTCGTGTAGACTTTGCTGGTTTGTTTGATATGAAAAGTTTTACTGGCCGCGCTTCTAAGATAACGAAAGCATATGTGTGTATTTTCGTTTGTTTTTCTACAAAAGCAGTCCACTTAGAGGCCACAACTGACTAATCAACGGATGCATTTTTGGCTGCTTTTCATTGCTAGGCGTGGTTGTCCTCATACTATATTTTCTGATAATGGTACACATTTTGTTGGCGCTTCTACACATATTAGAAGGAACTTTCGTACATTTTTGTCTGAATGTAAAGCTGGAATGTGTTCCACTTTTGGACTACAGGGTCTTACGTGGCGTTTTATCCCTGCTGGTACACCTGATATGGGTGGACTATGGGAAGCTGTTGTTAGAAGTTTTAAAACATACTCCAAAGCTTTAGCTATTGAAAACGTTAATATTGGATGGCATAGATGTAAGGTATTTCATAGTACATATATAATTCAATGTTTTAAATGTCAAGGATTCAAACACAAATCTTCTGAATGTAAAAATGAAAATGTATATTTCTAAGGAATGTAATAAGGACCAAACAACTAAGTGTATAAATTGTAAAAAAGAATATCAAAGGCTTAATTTAAATCTAGATGACAATCACGTAACTAACAGCAGGGAGTGCCCGGTCTATCAAAATAAACTGGGTCTAAAAAAACGGCGAATGGGTTTAACAACATAAAAATTACAGCATATATGAGGAATTTACAATATATATCAGCTTTGGACGAGTTCTTAGCCTGGACGATTGCTTCAGATACATCGTCCTTAGACAAAACAAAGAATCCAAAATCTATGTTAGTTGTAGTCCTTGAAGAAGAAATATTATACCCAGGTGGCTCAAAGTTTGACTTAAAGAATGATGCAAACATATTAACGGCCTCTTCACAAGAATTAGATGCTAACCCATCTAGATGAACAGTCGAAGGAATATCAGACGATCGTTTTTTAGACTTTTTTAAAGGACCAGAATGACTTTGGTTTAATTTTTATCTCCTGTTCCTTTACAAAATAAATTGTTTATAAAGGAATTTATTTAAGAAGTAAAATTCCCGGCGGTAATGAATAAACTTAGCTTCAGATTCAGAATCACCACTATTCAAAAACTTTCTATGAAACTTGTTATGCAAATTATTTAGCTTTTTGAGACCATTAGTGTACCACGGCAGTTTACAAGGTTTAACCTTCCTAGTTGGAATATTACTACGGCATGCACTTTCTGCAAAAACAAATCATAACATTCATGAGTATTTAACCCTGAAAACAAATCTAACCAGTTTATGGACTCAAATAAGGAATTCAGCACATCAAAATTACATAGGTTAAAGTTAAAGTCATTAACAATTGCAGATTGTGAATATTTAAAAAACGTTATGTTTTCAACTTCTATGGCCAAAGGTTGATGATGTATATTAGGCTGAGAAATCCACAGTAAAGGTGTATAAATTTGGTATTTAAGAGACTCGGACAAGACTAAATCCAGAAAACGATTTAATTTATTGGAAAAAGTATTACCTTGACGCAGACTCAGCGACAATAAACTGTCAACAAAATTAATTTCATAGCTATGGTTAACATTGCAAGGCGTTAATAACGAGCTGTCAGGATAAGATGTTTAGGTACACATTCCATATATTAGGATGAAAATACTCAGCATCGGAAAAATCTATGTTCAACCAGATTTCCACTAATACAAAAGCATCAAAATCACATTGCGAAGAAAAATCGTAAACCGTCCTAGACTTTCATTGCATTTCAGAGAGATTTTGAAAATATATCTTTATGTCATTACATCCGTTAGCCAGAGTTGCTGTGAGTACAGCGTCTGATCCCGAAAATTTACGAAAGGCCGAACTTTAATATCGGTTGGCCAAATTTCAGGCTTAAGAATTTTATCATAGTAGCCACCCGAAATACCAATCTTAAAGTTGACACGTTTCAAGGTAGATAGATCTTCGTCATTCTTTACCAGCTTCAGATTCAGAATCTGACACTTGGTAATATTCGTAGTTTTTTCAACATAACTTAGAATTTGATCCACTGTAACGGTTGGCTTAAACGATGAGATGTGGATTAGAAATAACATAAAAATCCTTAGATGAATTGGCGTCATAAATAACAGGGGCTCTATTGCCGTGACGCTTGCTCTTACCGGCATGCGCAGGTGTATGTTTGGCGATAGCGTGTGCAGATGTATGTATATTTTCAATGCGATTATGTGATGAAATCGGTGTTGAGGAAGAAACAAACAAGGTAGACTGCTTACATACATTATTAAATGTGGTAGTATTACGGCTAGGTGAGACAATATTATTAACGAGAGCATTCGCACCAGGCTCATTATTAACGTAAAAAACAGGTGGATGCAGTTAAGAAATTGATGGTGGTATATTGGGAGTTAAGACTACCTCTTGACTCGCAATACCCAAAGCAGTATTATACATGTCGGACCTAGCTGAATTATGTTTTAATATGTCCGAGAACGATACTTTATCAACTTTAGTTGTTGTTTTTTTAATTGTCTTTTTTCGCACTATATATTATTTTGTTGCTTTCTGTAGCAGCGTGACGCATTTCTTTATTTTTGCTGTGGTGTTCCGTTAATGCACCATACAGATGCTTAATTTCTTCAAGCTTCTTACTACAGGATTTTTGAATTTCATCTAGCTTTCGCAATCTCTCAATGTACCTTTTTTCAATCGCTTCTAACAATTTTTTTAATTCCGTTTCATTACGATGTAGTGAATCTTTAAATTCACCTTTGTACTCAGCCAAATTATCACTATTTTTTTACACCAAGTTGCACTTCAGCCTTCACCAAATCAACATTATGGGTGTATGGAAGGCAGTCAGCACATAGAAACCTGATGAAGCCAGAAAATTCAAGTACTCCACGAGAATACTGGTCTACATCTGAACATTTTTTAGCAGAGTGATAAACTTTTTTGCAGATACCTTCACACATGCCACTTTCACCACGAATTGCAGTTTTGCAATGATGACATTCCGCCATATTCGCAGTCTTCACAATTATCATCTTAATCGTAATTTGCAAAAGGGTTCAAGACCTCTTATTGAGTTCAGTGCTTCAAAATCGGAGTTAAGACTCCCACTGTATAGCATTTCATAATAAATAGTTTTTTGCTATTTTAAAAAATTTGTCTGTAATTTTCTTTTTTTTTTGAGTTATTGTTACACACACATATATACAGTCGAACTTCCTTATAATGAACTTCTATAGAATGAAATTCTCCTTATTATGAACTAAAATCAAGAACACAGCTTTTTCGTTCCACTTTCAATGTATTTTAAACTCCGTATAATGAATTTCCATACAGTGAATTTTTCTTTACAATGAAAAAAATTTTGGAAACAAATATACATTTTAAGTGTGTTTTTGTCTCCATATAGTGAACTATTTTTAGCAGCTTTATTTTACTCCTGTTAGCAACACTATAAGGAATATAAGTAATATTTTTAGGATTCCCAAAATATGAAAATGAAAACAAATGGAAGAAAGCAAACCTGTAATAGCTATAGATTTGCTTCAAGCTATCCGAAATTTAACTACAGTGTGGAATATCTATGTTAAACCATAGACAATTGGCAACTGTTTTCAAAAGACGGGATTTTCAAAAGATGACATGCAGATTCAACCTAGTAATTGGGATGAAGAAGATTTTTTCGTCCTATAAGATTTAGCTGTTCTACAGGCTTCATTTAGAAAAGTAGCTAACATCGATGCATCATTTGAAGACTATGTCAGTGTAGATATTGATGTACCAAACCATGGGCATTCCGTCCGATGAGGATTTTCTAAGCAGTGTTTTAGAAAGTCGTGGATTACAGCAGAATTTATCAGATGACGATGAAGAGGAACTTGGTGGTGAAGTAATGGCAAATATTAATAAAACATCACCTATATTAGAACACCTTTCCTCTTCACTTGATGTAATTCGAACTTTTTTGGAGATGGAGAGCAACGTTTCGACAAATATATTTAAATGTCTTAATGCAATTGAAGCTTTTATTGATAAAGAAAAATTCAAATATGTGGTTCAAACAAAAATACCTGATTATTTTAAATTAATAACAAGAAAGTGGTGATTCACTATAGGGAAGTTCGACTGTATATATATATATATATATATATATATATATATATATATTATATGTATATATATATATATATATATATATATATATATATATATATATTATATATATATATATATATATATATATATATATATTATATATATATATATATATATATATAATATATATATATATATATATATATATATATATACATATATACATATATATATATATATATATATATTATATATATATATATATATATATATATATATACATATATACATGTATATATATATATATATATATATATATATATATACATATACATGTATATACATGTATATATATATATATATATATATATATATATATACTATATATATACATGTATATATATATATATATATATATATATATACATATATATGTACATATATATATATATATATATATATATATATATATATGTGGCATCACCGTTGTGATACCGGCTACTCGATGCACCAACTACTCGGGTGCTAGAAAATGACGTTTATGTTCTGCAGCAATACGAACAAAAAAAGCTGAATTCTTTCGTTCCTTTCGACACGACAACGCGTTTAAGATCGTTTTCATATGTAACTCAATTACATTTTGTATTTAAGTAATTTTAAGTTTGGTTTAAATAAATAGCACACATCCAACGAAATCCTAAGCTATTCTTATTTATCGGATAAACTACGCACATTACCAAATTGGTGACCCCGCTTTGGAATCGATTTGCACACGGAATCTTTCTGCACATTTCTCACAAAAAGAATTGCAAATCATGGGAATTTTACTTGGATTTCCGCCATCTTGTTTTTTGGTGCAACGTGTCTGGGTTAACTTGTTAGCCATTTTGCCCAGCCGGTAGTCGCTGCCTCGTCTGGCCCCACAACTGAATTCACGAAAACTGCCGATTCAATTGTCGATGTCATGGCACCGAACCAAATTCAACGTGTTCAGTCGCAAGCACCAAACGAAATCAGCGAACTACGTGCAGCTGTAATTGAGTTAAGCAAAAAATTCATCCCACGTCTTCGTCCGCGACGACTCGATACGGCCTTCGCTTACGCATCCCTAGGATGGTCCATACCACGTCTTCGTCCGCAACGACTCGATACGACCTTCGCTTACGCATCCCTACCCCAAGACCAAGCTTTGCTGCGCATTAATATATCAAGATACACTCTCTAGTCCATTGTCGATTCAATAAACTGCAAATCACCTATCCTGCTAGCCGCCATACACTCCTGAACTATAACGCCACTGTGTTTTACAGTACTACACAAATTTTCTTTATTTAGCGCTGTTCCAGATTTTCTCCACACAATTTGACAGCCTTTAATTCTAAAAATGCAGTACTTGCTCTTATCCGAAAAGAAAACAACCCTTTCCCAAAATTTTAATGACTTATTTTAGCGTTTTTTAGCACACAGAATTCTCTTCTGCCGTTTTATCAAAACAATGAAGGCTTTTTACATGTTATACGAGCATGAAAGCGGCTAGTGTGGTAGGTAATTTGCGGTTCATTGAATCGACAATGGACTTGAGAGTGAATCTTGATATTTTAAAGGGAAATCTTAAGCAATGTGCAGCAAAGCTTGGTCTTGAGAACAATTATTTATTTCAACAACTTAATGACCCCAAGCATACTGCAGATATTGTTAAGATTTAACTGCTTTATAATTTGCCAAAACAGTTACGTACGCCTCCCCAGTCTCCGGATCTGAATCCCATTGAGCATTTTTGAGATATTTTAGAACGAAAAATCCGCCAGCACGTTATTACTTCAAGAATATGCTACAAGAAATATTGCAATCGGAATGAGAAAAAATATCTCGTGAGGAACCCTTAAAACTCGGCCATTCAATGCAATGCCGAAAAGGCTATCCAACTACTTATTAAGTTAGTTACAATAATGTTGTACGCAGACTTTTTCTTAGCATATTTTTCTATAATAACACTGTTTTTGCATTTATTTGGTATGATTCTTGAATTTTCTATTATAATTGGAATATAACTGGCAATATAATATTAAGCATAGTAAATAAATCATTAAAAACAGGCGTATTTCCTAACAGCTGGAAAGAGTCAATGATATTTCCAATTGAAAAAAACTAATAACACAACAAGCTGTGATGAGTTCAGGCCAATTAACACCATGAAGACGTTAGAAAAGATTATGGAAATGGTAGTTAAAAATCAATTGGAACAATATATGGAACATCACAAGATTCTTTCAAAATACCAATCAGGTTTTAGAAAAAACTATTCATGTGAAACAGCAGTAAACTATGTTATAAATAGATGGAAATTTAAACAGAAAAAAAACAAAATACTAGCAATCTTCCTAGACTTCAAAAGAGCATTTGAAACTATAGACAGACATCTATTAATACAAAAATTATCAAAGTATGGTATCGAAGGAACAGAACTAAATTGGTTTCAATCTTATCTAACTGAAGGAAGGCAACAAACAAATGTTAACAACAAAATTTCTAATGCTGCAGTAAATGACTTTGGCGTACCACAGGGATCCATACTTGGAGCACTTCTCTTTATTATATACATAAATGACATGGAAAATATATCAGATATATGCGAAATTGTGCAGTATGCAGATGATACTTTAATTTTCTCCGAAGCAACAACAGAACTAACGTGTTACGAAAATCTAAAAACTGTTATATTAAATATAAGTAACTGGCTTAAAATGAATAAATTAAAACTTAACGAAAACAAAACTAAAATTATGAAAATTAATATGAACACCAATTTTACAATTGAAATAAACACTGTTACAACAGAAAAAGTGAAAAGTATAAAGTACTTGGGTTTCATTATTGATAAAGATTTAAATTTCAAAGAACACATTGAATATGTATGTACAAAAATTGGTAGAATGATTGGGTTTTAAAAAAAAAAATAAGAAACAATATAACAATATTAACCGCAATAATAGTAACTAAACCACATTTTGAATATGGATCAACGATAATATTCACATGCTGTTCAGATCAACATATAACAAGATTGCAGAAATTACAAAACAAGGCTATGCGTTCAATATTAAAATGTAATAGATACACGCCAATAAGACCTATGCTTGATTCTTCGAAATGGCTTAACATAAAGCAAAGGTTACAACTAAACACAATTTTCTTCATCCAAAAAATGAAAACAAATACGTCACCAGAATATTTAACTGAACAAATCAGATATGTAGGAGATACTCAGCCATATCATCTAAGAAATTCCCGTGATTTTAGCCTTCAACGTGCAGATACTAATACAATGC
Source organism: Linnaemya vulpina (assembly GCA_963675445.1). NCBI lineage: Eukaryota > Metazoa > Arthropoda > Insecta > Diptera > Tachinidae > Linnaemya > Linnaemya vulpina. The sequence continues at coordinate 56,116,447 of OY776280.1, read as the reverse complement.
AGAAATCACTATCCTACAAGGGACTTAATTTATATAATATGATTTCAAATGAAATTAAGAATGAAATCAATGTTAATTTATTTAGAAAAAAAAAAATTTTTTAATTTTCATAAAACATTTTTAAACAGAGTAAATTGCTTAATATTGTGAACATAATATGAAATTTTAATATTCTTGAAGTAATAACGTGCAGGCGGATTTTTCGTTCTAAAAAATCCCATAAATGCTCAATGGGATTCAGATCCGGAGACTGGGGAGGCGTACGTAACTGTTTTGGCAAATTATAAAGCAGCCAAATCTTAACAACATCTGCAGTATGCTTGGGGTCATTAAGTTGTTAAAATAAATAATTGTTCCCAAGACCAAGCTTTGCTGCGCATTAATATATCAAGATACACTCTCTAGTCCATTGTCGATTCAATAAACTGCAAATCACCTATCCTGCTAGCCGCCATACACTCCTGAACTATAACGCCACTGTGTTTTACAGTACTACACAAATTTTCTTTATTTAGCGCTGTTCCAGATTTTCTCCACACAATTTGACGGCCTTTAAATCTAAAAATGCAGTACTTGCTCTTATCCGAAAAGAAAACAACCCTTTCCCAAAATTTTAATGACATATTTTAGCGTTTTTTAGCACACAGAATTCTCTTCTGCCGTTTTATCAAAACAATGAAGGCTTTTTACATGCTATACGAGCATGAAAGCGGCTAGTGGGGTAGGTAATTTGCGGTTCATTGAATCGACAATGGACTTGAGAGTGAATCTTGATATTTTAAAGGGAAATCTTAAGCAATGTGCAGCAAAGCTTGGTCTTGAGAACAATTATTTATTTCAACAACTTAATGACCCCAAGCATACTGCAGATATTGTTAAGATTTAACTGCTTTATAATTTGCCAAAACAGTTACGTACGCCTCCCCAGTCTCCGGATCTGAATCCCATTGAGCATTTTTGGGATATTTTAGAACGAAAAATCCGCCAGCACGTTATTACTTCAAGAATATGCTACAAGAAATATTGCAATCGGAATGAGAAAAAATATCTCGTGAGGAACCCTTAAAACTCGGCCATTCAATGCAAAAAAGATTGGCTGAAGCCCTCAACCGAAAATGCTATCCAACTACTCATTAAGTTAATTACAATAATGTTTATCTTATTAAAAAAATTGCATTTTATTGGTCAATGCAGTTTTGTACGCACTTTTTCTTAGCATATTTTTCTATAATAACACTTTCTTTTGCAATTATTTGCTATGATTCTTGAATTTTCTATTATGGGATTTGTTTAAAGCATAAACAAATATTAGTTAATAAAACTAAAGTGTTAATTTTTAATAGATTTTACGGTAACTTATTTTTAACCACATTATCTTAGCTGTATTTGTATGTACGCAGACTTTTTCTAGTAAGTGTATATATATATATATATATATATATATATATATATATATATATGCATATTTTTTTACAATATAAAATATATATATATATATATATATATATATATATATGTACATATATATATATATATATATATATATATATATATATATTGTTACAATTTGCATAAGATTGGATTATGGAACCTTTTGAGTCTTTAATTTGACATCACCTTCATAATCCAATGCAAAACAAAACCAAACATAGAATAGTGATGCAATGCAATAAAAATGTGTACATTTATGTTATAATTTCGTTTGTTAACGATTCCCTAAAACCTTTTTATTTGAATTAATTCGCATAAATTACAAGTGACTTAATCATATTTTGCTCTTTTTAGAGCAAATGCGTCATATTTTCACACTTTTTTTCCAAAAGGCTTTGCAGTCGTTTTCACTTTTCTATATTTTCCAATTGGATAATTGCAAGCATATAAGCATTGGGCTATATTTTTATTGTTGTTTGATATTATTATAGTAGTGCATGGTAATTCACTCAAATAAATATTTAGTTTATTTAGATAATTTGCTATGCTTCTTAGCACAACCTACCTGCTAAGTAAAGCACGCTCGTTTCGTTTTTTTTACTTTTCTTTATTTATATTGAATACAATTTTTTGTGAGAGCAAAATACTCGGATTTTATATTATATACAACGAAATGAAACCTGTCAAAAGCCTACAGTCAATTAAAAATCATAGATTTTACTAATAGGCTGGCTTTTCGTTGTTTTTTAGGTAAATAACTAGCCGCTGCGCCAAGGCGAATTCACTACTAGATAGCCTTAATATAAACATGTCGATCAGGTGATATCAACTTGATTTGTCAAAATCTTCTGCTTCAGAAAACTGTGCCGTGTTATTTTGTCCGCAGCGGCAGCTGTTCGAATAATATTCGGCGGCTGTTGGAATTCACTCACAGCCGACAGGTAGATTGCACTTATATAATATATATATTCAAATATTGTGAAAACATATATATATATATATATATATATATACAAATATATATACAGATATATATATATATATATATATATATATATATATATATAGTTATATATATATATATATATATATATATATATAGTTATATATATATATATATATATATATATATATCTATATACTAGGTGCGGCCGGCGGTTTCAATCGCGTAGGTCTACATCCCGTGGGCATATGGAGTTAATAGTAGAGTATGCGTTGAGTAATAGATTTTTACAAGCTGGATATATATATATATATATATATATATATATATGTTTGTAATAACCATTAAAAATCGCAATATCACATTCACATATAACTAATATTTTATTAGGATTGGCTTGCTGGTATAACAAATTAGCTATTGCAATATACTCATATAAACAATATTAAACCTAAAGCTGGAGGTACATAACGCGCGTTTCACGCGTCTACGCGTTATAAGCGTCTGTCTAAAAAGTAGAAATAGTTGTATATAACAAGTTACATTACAAAACGGGTAAAACGCTTGACGCGTGTTATGTACCTCCAGCTTATATATATAAAATAAAATTTGATGCTTACTAAAGCTGGAAACCATGGGTGAGGTTTCAGAACGAGTTTCACGTTCTGAAACAGTTTTTTTATATGTATTTTGACGTTTCAGACGCTGAAACGAAAGCGCAGCGCAACGCGCTAACGCAACTCCGCTTATAGAATGCTTAAAAACGCACCATATGTTTTTTCAGAAAAAAATTTTTTATGTACATATATATGTATATGTACATACAACAAATTGTAGTGTTTAAAGTTAATTGAGTGGTAATATTAAAAAAGAAGATATGTATATTGTAAAATGGAATTGGAAAATATATATTTATTTGTTTAAACTTTTTATAAAAGTTTTTGTTTAAACTTTTTTTAATGCCACACAATACTGTTTAGCTTGTGGTGTTTATCACATAAAACAAAAAACCGCAACAGCTGCTTGAAACAGTGATGGCACTTTCCTTATTGCGTTTCTACAGAAAACGTACGCAATTGTATAAATAGTACAATAAATTATTTTAAATTTGTGATCGATGTAATATCTTTATTATATGTATAGCTAAATTATAATTTTACTAACAAAAGACTAAGATGCCTTAGATCCCGAGATTGACGTCGCCCTCAGTCATGAATATGGTTTCGAATTTTTCTGACATGCATTAGTGCGAGATGGTGCTTATTGTTATCGGGTTGTCTCAATGACATACCACTGGTCGCTAAACAATATCGACACATTTGCCTGCATGTACGTACATAAATTACATATGTAGCAATATTGTTACCACATAAATTTATGCCCATGCGTTCATATATCTGCAAATACATACCAGGGAACGAAATTGTGTACGTTTTTAGCCTTTGTGTACACAAGTTTACATCAACGACATTAAAAAATTTATACATGCCACACTTTGAACACAAATACATCTTGAGTGTACAGGACTGTGTATTGAAGACATTGAATTCACTTTATGTGCGTATACATATTTGCGGTGATGATAACATTATATTTATTTTTTGTATCTTTATTAAATTAATGTGTTGGGCTGCCAAGAGTTATTAAATAGACGCACACATAACAACAACACCAAAAAAAAAAAGATATACTCATATTAAAAAGGGTTAAATAAAATATATTAATTTTTCGGGGAAGCAATAGCACAAAACACCAGAAACGCGGCTATTTTCCAAGTATTTGCTGCATTTTGCACATGAAATTAAATGTGAAAGAGGTAAGTATACTTTCATATATAAAACGATCTTTATAAAATTGCCAGGAAAACGAATTTTAAAAGATATTAATTATTATTATTTCTATCACTGTAGAGGCTTGCCACTGTGAAATATGGCATATCCATATACACCGAGATGTACACAAGTACAGTCCGAAGGTTTACACAAAAAAAGTGTACACTTTTAATATTAATAATAAAAAAATGTAATATTAACCTATTAATGTACGAAAAATACTTACAGTCTCTTGTGATTTTATAAAGTAAAACAATTTATATAGCAAATTAATTTATTGAATATGCTATGTATATCCACAAATGTATCAACTAAATGTTCAAATATCAAACCAAACAAGAAGTACAAAAAAAAAACGTTTGTGCCGCACTCTCTTTCAACTTACATACATGCCATCACTCTTGCGAATTTCTGCGTAAAATTCTATTTTCTATAGGGTGGCTGCTCTGCGTTGCGTGTTTCAGCGTTCAATTAAGTATTTTCGCAATTTTGCATGTAACAGATTGGATCAGCTGTTGCGTTTGCGCAGCGTTGCGCAAGGTGGCGTCTCGCTAATTGAACATTAATTCATGTTTCGAAACATTGCAACTGTGCTGCCAGAATGTTTAATTTCTTAAGTGAAGTAGAATTGAGATGCCACAACATATTATATGTACATATGTATAGTAAAATTCAGAACTTGTTTTATACTTTTGTATGTATAACAACACACTTGTTTCGTATTGTTTGTGTATATAATAAAACACGGATCATTTGTTTTGTATTGAAAAATATATAACTGGTGAATATTGTTATAAATAAAATGAAATAAATAGTGATATTGCCCAATTGTAAAACTCACACACATAGTTTACAAAATTATTTCATATGGTAGCCGTGATGTTGCAGAACAAATGCGCGAAGTGGGTGAATCGCTTCAGAGCATACACTCAAAAACTAGATATGTTGTCGAACGTCAATATCGTTCTGAAACCATGGGTGAATCCAGCTCAACGGCAAATATAATGTTTACAAATATTACAAAGACAAAAAAAAAACAAAATACAACTTCACTAAAATACATAATCAGTATAAAAAATTTAGTATATTAAAATTAAAAATTGAATGAAATATATTTACTTACTTACTGGACACTTATCGTTATATTTTGGACAATTTGCACACCTTTATAAGGTATATCCTATGTGTTATTCTGATGTATAAGCAAAATTATTGTAAAATTTCATCAAAATCCATTTAGTAGTTTTTGCATGAAAAAGGAAAAAAACAGCCACACATCCATACATCCCCACCAGCAAACGTTCGGCTTTATAATATTATTACATATATATATATATGTAAACGATTCTAATCATATAAGTCCCCGTCCACACTTGCAGTTTTGTTGCAGCAATTCTTGAATGTTTTAGGTGAGAGCGGTTAGAAGCTTGGGGAGGGGTACAGAGGTTCATGTTCTCGGTAATTCTCTTTTGCTTTGCAATTCTCACTATTCAACTTAAAGAAAATATAATAAGAAGAAGAGAAAAGAAAGCATAAGAATTACAAGAATTGCAATGCCAGATTTTTCTAATGTGGACACTAAAGCAATTTGAAAGCAGAATTGCACGCAACAAAATTGCAAGTGTGGACGGGGACTAATAATGAGAAATAATAACAGCCGCTACACATGAGCATTCATCGGTTGTTCATTGAGGACTAAATGAAAGAGCATTAACATGGCCACGCAACATATTTTGACTTTGAACCTGAAAAAAAAGCAAAAGCATTCGCAAAACATGTACACTTGTCGACTTATTATCAACGACTAATGCCCAATAAATCAGTGGCTATTTAAATGTCGATTTAGTTAATTTTCATAAATAGTTAAGGTCTATTTAAATACGCTTTCAGTTTTACAATCAGACTTAAATACTTCAATTAACTTATGCGAAAAATGTGGTAGCACCATGAAATATGTAAACAAAAATCGGCATTGTTCAGAAAACAGATGTTTTGTTTATGATTCAAAGTATTCCAAGTCTTGTGCATGAAATTATTTTAAGTTTTTCAATCGTGTTAAGAGTCCATTTGTGCAATAAATATTGTTTTATTGATTTCCAACTTTATTCTATTGATAATTAACTTTAACTACGCAACTTTTTTAAATTTTTTAGCTAATTTTTCCAAACATCACAATGTTTTCTTCTTCTTAAAAGACAAAAAAATCAAAGTCATATATTTTCTGTGCTCGATTTAAATAATATTTAAATGGCCAATGAGGAGCATTTAAGTCTTATTTAAGTTTGCATTGAAAAACGAAATTTGGTATTTAAATGGCATTTAAAGTTAAATGAGATTTAAATAGGCACTGATTTATTGGGCATAAATGTAGGATCAGAAGAATATGTGTGAGTTCTCTCTAAACAATTGTTTCATGAGCTGGGCATCCCTGATATATATATATATATATATATATATATATATATATGTATATATATATATATATATATATATATATATATATATATGTATATATATATATATATATATATATATATATATATATATATATGATTCAATATGATTCGGCTCAAAGCAGGCTGGCACCGCTCTTTAGTTCAACTACATTTGACATTTTATACACAAACAAACCATATATATATATATATATATATATATATATATATCTTCTGCAAAGTTGCAAATTTAAGCTGACATTTCTAGTTTTTTGAGAGTATGCTTTTAAGCGATTCACCCACTTCGCGCATTTGTTCTGCAACATCAAGGCTACCAAATGAAATAATTTTGTAAACTATGTGTGTGAGTTTTACAATTGGGCAATACCACTAATTATTTAATTTTATTTATAACAATATTCACCGGTTATATACACCCCAATTCTAAACAACAATTCCCTGGGAGTTTTTTCCCAATTCCCTGTTCTCCCCTATTCTAAATAAAATGTCCCAGGGAAATGTTTCCCTTCTCCCATTTCCCTTATTCTAAATGAAGTTCGAATTGTGAAACTCTTCCCCGGGAATAAAAGTAGGTATCACGAATGTCAAATATTGGGAGAATGTAATAAAAAAGACTTGGGAGATTTTCCGCCAAAAAATTCAAAGGGAATTGAATAAAAAACCTTGTCTTTATGCATTTCTTTGATATTTTTTTTTATTTTTAAAAATGATTGAAACTGTTGTATATATATCTAATTTTGTTATAATAATATACACATTTATAGACCAATTATAAAAAAAAATTATTAGAGATTATTTCCAATATTATTCCTAATGGTTTGGGCAATGGACAAATATTGCGACGACGGTATGGATTCACACCACTACTCCTATCTTGAATATTTATATCCTCTACATTTTCAGTATAGGTTACTTAGGTGTTGCATTTAAAATGAATGCATATATTATGCAAGGCACAACAAATATTTGTTATTTTGCTGCCTTTACTGGAGCGTAATGTAGCTCTGAAGTACCTAGAATGCATTTCCATTTTTAACTCCTAACGACTTAAGTAGTGGTTGGCTGTTGGCCTTTAGATACTCTAACAGATACTTGAATGCCGGTTTATTTACTTAATAATATTTTTTGAACCTTTGCAATTAAACATAATAAAAACGTATCTAAAAATAAATATATTTTTAATGTACTTACAAGGTTTGCGGCAACTCGAGTGGGTTGCTAGTATCCCATAGATGTCTCCTTTCAATTTTTTGCTGCTTTTCCTGTACTTCAGCGTATTCCATTTCAGCAACATTAATTATAAACGCAACACTAACTTTTTCGTTTATTTTTTGCACTTTTTTTATCATTATGAGAATTTTGTGATTGTGGATTTTAAATTTTAATTGCAAAATTGTTCACAAAACTTAGCAGCTGTAGAAAAACAGCCTTTCCCTTATTATTCTCTTCCCAAACTGTTTGGAATAAGGAAATTTTATTTTTGGGAGAAATGATTTCCCAGGGAACTCTATTCCCTGGGAATATTTAGAATTGGGGTGATATTTTTTTAATACAAAACAAGTGCTCCGTATATTATTATATATACAAACAATATGAAACAAGTGTGTTGTTATACATACAAAAGTATAAAACAAGTTCTGTATTTTACCATACATGTGTAGACATAGTATGTGGCATCTCAGTTCTACTTCACTTAAGGAATTTAAATTTCTGGCAGCACAGTTGCAATGTTTGGGAACGTGCATGGTACAATAAATTAATTAATTTGTATATTTATTTTGTATATATATTGTAATAATAATTGTACCATGGGAACCTGAATTAAAATTACACCAATTACGCGTCTATACACGAGCAAAATTGTGCTAGCACAATATGGCAGTTTGTGGGCATTTTCGGTGAGGGGAGTGGCTATTTTCAGGCATGATTTTTCATCCGGCTTCAATCCCGCACTAGCAGAACAAAACTAATACATACGCACTTATGAAAACAAAGAAAACTCAGGTTCTGTGTTTTCTATTTTACAGAGCGTTTTTCAATCTTCAGTTGTCGGTCGGTGCGTCAACATGAATATGAAAACAAAAGGCGTTGATCGCGGCAACCACAAACAGTGGAACTAATAAAAGAAACTCATAAAAGTTTTTGCAGTAATTTTTAGTAACTAGTAAATGTAATAATTTTTGATTGCAGAAAATTTCAGCAATATTTTACTGAAATTACTTAAATAAATTTTAATGGTCGCATGAATAAGCAAAAACTTCTATTGGTTATATGAATGTACCTTTGAAAATTCACTTTTCATGTCTTTGCAATTTGCACTACATACTTTTCTTGTTTGTTTATTCGTTTTAAAAAAACAATTATATATAAACTATAGCTGTGTTCATTTACTAAAAATTTGTACAAATTTGTAACAATTGTTACTGGAAAGCGTTCATTAACTCAAAAAATTTGCAACGAGAGAGCGGCGAAGGAGCGTAAAAAATTTAGATACAGAAAAATTATTGCAAGTTCTTACAAGTAAAATTTTTACTTGTAATAATTATTCAAACAGCTGTTTTTCGTTTGTTTTTATAAAACAATATTTCTAAATCAAGTTGAAAATAAAAATATTTTGGAAAATTTAAGAAATTGTAAGTAAATGTAAACTTTTAAAACCATAAAAAGTATTAAATTGACAACAAATTTATTTTTGTGTAATTTAGGAAGTACAGAAGCAAAATAAGATGTCTAATGGAATATTTTTTATTCATTTAACAGCCTCTGAAATCTTTTTATATATTTCTATAATTTTCACAGACCAGCTGTTCATTTTAGTGTTGTAAATATTATGAGTACCTCGCTACTCGGTAGCTTACACCAAGCAGGCATATAATTCAATTAGTTTAGATATCTATTTGCAAATATATAACTGATTATATATCTAATGCTGACAGCAACATAATATTTTATTTTGGATAAAGCTTTTTATGACAATAAAAATCAAAATTGCTTAAATTGCTTATTTATGGTTAGAAAGACATATTTTTTCTTAAGAAAAAGCAATCGAACTAAAAATTTGGATCTTGTGAATTAACATGAAATGAGGTAAATTCGCAAAAGTTGTTGAAGTACATATGAAATGAAACATAGTTCATTGTATGTAACTAACAAACAAGTAACAGTTCAGTTCAACTAACATTTACTTGCGCGTTAATGTAGTTTCTTATTAGTGTTTACATAAATAGTTTTTCATAAAATCACATTAGAAAATTCTTAATATTATATAATTATTATAATAGTAACGCAATAAGGTGCCAAAAAAAATAATGCCAAATATAAATGACCATAATCATTATATTTATATATGTATAATTTGTCCAAACAATAAAGGGGTAGTTATTGAGTACTCATATATACCTATACATTACAACACTACTTTAACTTGCAAATTTTCACTAGTAACGTGTTCATTTACTTTTTCACATTTTTTAGAGTAATTGTGGAAAATTTCTTTTTACCCTCTCGTTACTAATATTTACTAGTAAAGCAAATGAACATACCTTATAAAAACATTAGTTAACAATATAAATAATTTTTTATATATGTATATATGCATTTTTAATATTGTCCTAGTTGATTCCTACAACATTTGATTTAGGCTTTATTTATTTACATGAAAATATATTTATAGTGCATCTAGAAATTGCTCCTAAGATTATTGCCTATTTCTAATCATTTATCCGCTAATTTTGTTTAAAAACGCATGTGTACAGCGAACGAAAAATAACACTAAATGAACAAAGAAATACTAACCCACTCAAAGCTGTGTATACGTATACAATTTTATGCCAGATGAATTCATCCGGTGTATTTTGAAAATAACAAAAAATATGCGGACTAAAAAATATGCTCGTGTATAGACGCGTATTTAGGTTCCGAAACACCTTACTCTCTAAAACAGAAACGTCAAACTACATATAAAAAAATGTTTCAGAACGTGAAATTCGTTCGGAAACCATGGATGAATCCAGCTTTAGCCCAAGTTGTAACCAACTCGCCTTTGACTGCACATTAGAACAACTTTGAAACTACACAGCAGAGACCACCGCCAGCCATTTATAAGCCGTCAAGCTGAGTCGCCGAAAATTTTGATGCGCCGTTTTCGCCCATCTCTATCCGGCTGAAATTGGCTTGAAATTAGTTGCCGATTGTCCCTATAATTCATAGCATGGTACACACGATCTCTGAAGAAAACAAGATATGCTTTTCTAGTTTTAATAAGATATTTTTTTCTTGGAAACAACGTGGCTGGTTAATTTACAAGCATAGTTGATTTGTGTACATATGTGTTATTAAAGTGGTATATGGGCGTTTATGTTCTAAGAATCGTTTTGCGCCATGCGCTCGCTAAACTTAATAGTGAGTTATTTTGGTTTTGGGCTTATAATTCAAAAACTAATAATATGCCAATAATGAAGATAGATTTTGGGAGGTGCAGGGAAAAAGTTATACCCGCAACAAGGTTTGAAAAAACTCTAAAATGTCAATACATCTCTTGTTTTAGTTTTGAGCTTATAACTCAAAAACGAAAAATATGCAAATAATGACGCTACCTGCGTTTAAAAGCTAACAAAATTACGCGGCGATTACAATACTTGTAATATTTTGTGAGGTGCAGGTAAAAAGTTATAGACGCAACACGGTTTGAAAAAACTCCAAAATGTCAATACATGTCTTGTAAAATCAAAGTAACTTCCACCATAAATGGCTTTTGATTAGTATTTCAATACAACTTATATAGCTTATTTTAAAATAAATATAAATTATAAATTAAATTCGTCATAGAATGAATATTCTTCATCTTCTGAGAATTCGCTCGATATATCATTATAATATATATTCTTATCACATATTTTCATGAAATAAATCGTTATTTTAAAATTTTCGCAACATGTATGCATCCTTTTCAAACCACACCTAACATAAAGTAGCGAATTCATGGTGTTTGACATCATTCTATTTCGAATTTTCATTTTTATGTCCTAGTCAACATGAGCACATTTTTTTGTCTGCACAATTTTTGTTCTTTTCAAAACATATGGGATGAATTCATCCGGCATAAAATTGTATACGTATACACAGCTTTGAGTGTGTTAGTATTTCTTTGTTCATTTGGCGTTATTTTTCGTTCGCTGTACACAGGCGTTTTGAAACCAAATTAGCGGATAAGTGATGAGAAATGGGCAATAATCTTAGGAGAAATTTTTATTTTCATTATGAATATATTTTCATGTACATAAATAACTACAGCCTAAACCAAATGTTGTAGAAATCAACTACGACCATATTAAAAATGCATATTTGCATGTGTAAAAAATTATTTATATTGTTACAAAGATAAGAAATGGATTTAAATAAAACGACAATGTGGCTATATGTACTTGGCAGATTTGCCAATTAATCTCTAGTTGTCAACAATATAGATAATATTCAAATTAACGGAAATAGAATACTCCGGAATACACAAGATCATTCGAGGCTGTGCCAATAATAAGTGTAAATAACAACAACGGAAAACCTAGCAACATAAATGCCAAGAGATGTTATTCTTAATGATCTTGTATGCAAGTATACGCTGCTAATAAAGCTAAACTGGTTCACAAGTATACACAGCCATATACATATAGCAGAAGAAGAAACAAAACCACACAACACACAGAACACTCATCCATACAACCACTCATAGGCAAAATACACAGAACTCTCATACATACAACAACACATAGTTACCATAAGCAAAACACACAAGTCAGCATTGTCATGTTTGCAAACACACGTATATAGCTACATGTTAAGTAACGTACAACCAACAACAATCATGCCCAAGAAGCTTCGCGAAGTTACCAGACGACGTCTTTTTATATAAAGGCGCTAGCAGAGCTCAGCGAGGGAGTGTGATTTCAAACATAGGCGTGCTAATATCGCTAAGTGTTGAGTAGTACAAATACTCGTGTTAATAAAGTAGTAAATAAAGTGTTGCCGCATTATATTTCTAAAATTAATTTGTCCGTGTTTTAATTTGATGCAATAAAACGAATCCTGGAAGGATAAGTAATAAAACCGTTTTTACGAAAAGGTCTAAAAACGTAACAATATGTACATTATTACTTATATTTCTTTTTATAAACTTTGTAACTAAATTTTAATTTTATATGTTTTATAAAATTTTTTTTGTATAGACATATATATAATGTTTCGTATTGTTAACTCAATCCTATACTGCAATATAAGACTACAATGTCTCGTGTGTGGGACATAAAAATAAATAAATAAAATATACATACATATATATATATATATACATATATATATATATATATATATATATATATATATATATGTATATATTGATATTTATCAGCTCGAATCGATTAGAATTAGGCATTAAAGCTTCCTGGGACCTCAAAACGTGGATATCTTATGACAACTCTACTTTTTCAAATGGGGGTAAGACCAATGGCCTACCGGTTTTTGAAAATTTTAAATTTGCCTAGCGGAAAGTTAAAAAGGACCATTATAGAAACTAGAGAGTAATACTTAACAGCCAATTCTCGTTGATTTATACATTGTTGATGAAAGCAAATCCATTTCCCGAAATTTACATGTAGTGTGTTCGTACAATATATTTTGACTAACTTAACCTTATATATAACTCCACCACAGTTATTACATCATATACAATCATGATGATATTATACATACTGTGGCATCGATAACAAATGACATATTTTTGCTCAATTTTCGGCGTATATAATTTTTGACGCATGCAACCTCAAAACGCTAGCATAGACAAACAAAATTTTGACTGGTTGTACAAAAAAAAAATCAATTGGGGGCTTCACACCGTAGTCATAAGTCATAAAATAATAGCACGAAAAATATGACTAGTGTGAACAACCCGTTATAGCTTGGTCTGCTAAATAAATTTGTGAAAATTTAAACTCTATTTAAATGCGCTTTCAGTTTTACAGACAGATTTAAATACTTCAATTAACTTATGCGAAAAATGTTGTAGCACATTGATATGTGTAAACAAAAATTTCCATTGTTCAGAAAACAGGTGTTTTTCTTATTATTCAAAGTATTTCAATTGTTGTGTATTTTTTAAGTTTTTCTATTGTGTAAGCGTCTATTTGTACAATAAAAATTCTTTTATTGATTTTATTTTATTGTATTGATAAATAATTAACTTTACTTACGTAACCTCTTAAAATGTATTAACAAATTTTTCTCAACATCACAATGTTTTCTTTTTGTTAAGAGAAAAAAAAATCAAAGTCATATGTTTACTGTGCTCTATTTAAATGGCCAATAAGAGGCATTTAAGTCTTATTTAAGTTTGCGGTGAAAAACGAAATTTGGTATTTAAATCACATTTATATAAACTACATTTAAATAGCCACTGATTTATTAGGCATTAGTGTTCTCGATTCTCCTATAATAATCGAAAACTACATCAAACACAGCTTACCATATGGGGATTGGTTCAATTGTAAATTAAATTAGTGTTTTAAGTTGAGAGCTCAAAGAATAGCATAAAAACCTTGCTGTTAAGATTTACCATACATTTTTGTATGTATTGCTTATTGAATTCAATAAGTTGTGCGAATATCTTCGGTACTTTAGTTATTCAATGAATACGGTGTTCCTTGTGTACGAAAGTTAAACTAACTCAAGTCGGGAATCGCTGGGATATAAAATCATCAAACAGTGTATATCCAGAGACATGATCAAGTGGGTCAAACAATGTTTACATACATATCGAGTCATATCCGCAAAAAAAGCTCAAGCGACATATTTTTCATAGAGCGTTGTTTTTAATAAATGACTTTATTGGCATCAACTTGATCATCTATAAAAATATATTTCAGTTTTTTTATGTATTAAATGTTATAATAATGACCTAAAAAGTAATATATTACAAAAAATATTGTTTAGTGAATGAAAAAAACCCTTCGTCATAAAAATATTTTTTCTCAACATCTTTGCATTCGAACAAAATGTGCCTTCATGCAAAAATTTTTTGGTCTAACTTTATGCAAACAAGATATAAATAATAAAAACCTTCTCATGTAAAATTTCGTTTTTGTCGCTTGGGCGTCTTTTGCGGTTATGACTCGATTTCTGTAATAACTCGACGTTAGATACGAATAACAAGTTTTGTACAATTTCGAATATTCTTCGAATATCGCTCTAATTAAGAAATACTTTCCACGTAGCTATCATAGCACAACACAAGCAAAATTTCCAGACGGACAGTAGATTGTCACAAATCTCCAAGAGTATTTTTCGTTATTAAGTATAGCTGTTTTTTCTTGCATATTCTCCAAATTTTTTTGCTTTTGTCTTTCCGCTGCATGCTAGAACTTTGAATATAATGTTGAATCGCCTATTAGTTCCAAATCTATAACTATGATATATAGTTTCTATGTTTGAAAAAATAGCCTTGCAGTATTTCTATCATTTGTGTTTCCTTCTCTTTGCTTTTGCTGAGCGATCGTTAGACCTGCTTCTAAATATTTTTCTTGAATTTATTGTTTTTAGTGCTTTTTTTTCTTCTCACTGTTTAGCTTAACAGGCCAATATCATACCCTAATTTAGGAATATGCTCCATGAAACGTATTCTCGCATGAAGTTATAGTTATAGCCATATCATAATATTTGCGGTATTCATACTGTACTCATAATGTCATAAGTCATTAACCTCTCATAGCTTAGTATGCTATTGCAAACATCAATCAGCTGATAAGGTAACAACCCATTTGATATAAGCTGAATACATTTTTTGCTGCGGCATACGGGAAAACGTTCAGTGGCTGCCAGCTACGTAAGTTAAACGAGAAAATTTTTTCACTTGTATAGATTTATTTTATGACAAAACAAAAACATACCTGAAGGAGTGCTATTATTTTGACCACTGCAACTGATTTGGACGTTTTTGTATGCAGCATAACAACAACTGTTTTAAACTGGTCTAATATATTATGTCTATGACTTCATTATTCTAAATAGCACACAATGTGAATGCCCTAATTATTTATCCGCTGTGTGGCATCATCTTTATAAAGGTAAAATGACGTCTCCTGTAGTCCGATTCACTAACTTTTAAAACTTTCAAGAGATTTTATCATTAACCACACATTTTGATGTTTGCACTAATCACTATGTGATTCATATACTTATTTTAGGCCAAGATCAACAGTTTTATTTTTCTCTATTTTCAAATTGAAGTTACGTGGCAACTTTGTTAAATGACATGTCAAAATAAGAAAAAAGCACAAAGAAGAATGGAAAAGACACAAATAAAAAATCATTGTTTTGTAAATTTTAAAAAGCAAGGTAAGTAAAAGAAAAAAGAAAAGAAGCCGGGCGTCTGCTGAGCAGTTAAGTAAAATGGTTGACTTCGTGATGAATTATCTAGAGTTGTGTCCTGAGCTATGAGCTAGTTCAATTGAACGATTCAGTGAGCTGAGCGAAATGAGCGCTCACTACAATAGATGATTTCAGCTCAGTACTGAGCGCTTTTTGTTTCATAGCGCTTTTGTTTCAGAGCTGAGCGGTTTTAATCATTTCTATTGCCATATTTGTAATGATGTCACATTTTCTTAATATGCTGCCGGACAAATACATATGTATATGTTATTGTATATGTATGGTGGCATGTCTAAAGAATCGATCTTTTATTTAGAATATTAGAATATTTTTACAAGCAAAACAAAGTTTGAAAAATATAAGTAAATGAGTATAGTCTTATGATAAGTGTAATATTGTTGAATTTCAGAGACAAATATCCACTAATGTGGCTTAAATATTTTCACTTTGCTGCTATATACAATTTATATATACATATTTTAAGAATATAATTTAAGCTTCTTTATATATTAGGTTTTTTCAGAATGACTTATTTTTTATTATTAAAAATTAATTTATAAATACAAGCTTGCTTTCTTAAATTATTTTTTTATATCCAAAGTATTATTTTACACAAGTAGGTATTTTATTATAAATACAGACAGTGAATATGCCTAATGACATATCTCATGTAGAATTTGCTACAGTTATATTAGCCACTTCCCATACTCCTTGATATGGAATCTGACTAACTTGAAATCCATCAACATCTCTCAACACGTATCTGTCATCAGGAAGTATTTTCAAAATTTTATAAGGGACTTTAAATTTTGGAACAATCTTTTTACATACTCCAGGATTACAAAAAAAATTTTTCACCATCAAATAATCACCAATATTATACAATCTTTCTCTGCGATTACTATCTTTTAAAACTTTATTATAATTCTGACTTTTAATTATTTTCTCTGAAGCAATCTGACGTATTGCCAAAAGATTTCTCTGATTTTGCTCAATACTACTCTCTTCTACTGTTTCCCGTAAAAAATCAATTATTTTTTTCCTTTCTGCCGTACTCCAAACATCAACTCACTAGCAGTAGTATTAGTGCTTCGGTGAATAGTATTATTCAATGCAAACTTTATATCCAATAAAACCTTGTCTAAATTATTAGTAGTCCCAGCATTAGTTAATTTAGCTATCATCCGAGCAAGACTACGGTTCACTCTTTCCACCTGATAATTAGCCTGTGGTGATTCTATAGCAATCTTTTTATGTTTTACATTAATATCTACAATAACACCTTGAAAATCCTTTGAGGTGAAAGCACTTCCCCTATCTGATACTATTGACGTAGGTTTAATGTATGAACGGAAATATCATTCTAAAAAGGTACAAACTTCCCTAACATTGGTGGTTCGAGTCTGGTAAGGTCTTACAAACTTTGTAAACGCATCTATACTAAGAAAATCATACCTTTTATTGGTATTTTTCGATTTAACTGGTCCAAGATGATCTATGTGAATCACTTCGAATGGTACATTTCCCTTTGGTATGCTATGTAATACACCCTCATGTTTGCCAGTCTTTGATGAAGAAGTAATGCATTTCAAACAATTACTAATATATATTCCAAATATTTTTTTTAAGTTCAGGGAACCAGTATGATTTCAATATTATACTTGATACTTTATCACATCCCATCGTCATGATATAACCGTAAAATATTCTCTTCCATATTTTCAGGTACATAAAATAAAATTCGATTTCTAATCTTTCTGTATACAAGACCATTTCGCATTTCATACATATTATCTTCTCTTTTTTCCAACATTTCTCTAATTTTATTTACATACTTTGACGTATATATACTGGCATATAGAGACATTCTGTTCGGACGTATTCCCCTCTATTTCTGCTTAGAGCATCTACATGAAGAATTTTCTTACCTTTCCTATGCTCTAGGGAATATTCGAAATTCTGTAATTAACTTCTTTCTTGTTTAACGTCTGTATTAAAGAGTTACAACCTGTCACTATCTTAAATTTTATTCCCTGTAAATATATTCTGAATCTGCGAATATATTCTGAAAGGTATTTACTTTCGCTTTCACTTGTTCTGTTAGAAAAATAAAAGACTGGATGAAACACCCCATCTTTCTCCTTCTGTAGCAATATCGCGCCAAAACTCTGACTACTAGCATTACAATGCAGTTCAGTTTCATCACAATGATTGTAGATGGCTAATATAGGAGCATCAGTCAATTAATTTTTTAATTGCTCAAAACATTTCCGCTCTTCCGTTCCAAACACAAAAGTTACATTCTTTTTAATCAATCTATAAAGAGGTTGAACAATAAGTGAAAAGTCTTTCACAAATCGTCTAAAATAAGAGCACAATCCAAGAAAGCTTTGAATATCCTTTGCGCATTTTGGTGTTGGAAAGTTATTCACCGCTTTAATATTCCTTTTCTCTGGACGAATACCACTACTTGAAATCGTATACCCTAAATACTTAATTTCTGATTTCATAAACTTACATTTATCTAATCGTAATTCCAACTTATTCTTGGATAGTCTCTCAAACACAAGTTTTAAAATATCAATATGTTCCTCAATATCTCTAGCAGCTAGCATCAAATCATCAATATAAATTGCTATCTTACCACCCCGAATAAGATCGTCAAAAATTTTATATATAAACCTTTGAAATACTGATGGCGAGTTTTTCAAACTAAAAGGCATTTTAATGTACTCAAATTGGCCCATAGGTGTCACAAATGACTTGTATTTAATAGAACTTTCATTCCTTTGTACATGATAAAAAGCACTTTTTAAATCTAATAATGAAAATATCAACTTATTAGTTAATCTATCAAGTAAGTCGTCAATAGGTGACAGAGGATAATTATACACAAACGTAAATCACCGGTTTTTTCTTTACCAATACAATCTGAGAGCCATATTCAGAATTACTAGGTCTAATAATACCCTTAGATAAAAGATCGTCCAAAATTTCTTGCAATTTTTCTTTTTTGCAATATGACAATCTACGTGGTGAGAATTGGAATGGTTTCTCATCAATCAAATTCAATACCATTTCGGATTTGGTATCTGGTACATCAGGACGATCATAACTGCCATTAATTCAGATAATTCATTATTACAATCATATTCAATACTATAATCTCCTTTTTGTATAGATCGAAGTCCTATTCCAGCCTTTCTCAAAAAATCTAATCCCAATACCATGGAGTATTTCATGGTTCCATTTGCAACAACAAATAATTTGAATTCAATAAATTTATTCTCATAAAACATCTTACATTTTACTCGACCTAAAATATTAAGTCTACTTTTATTAATACCGTAGTATCCATAATCTCCTTTTTGAAAAAATAAAATGATATGGCACGAACTCTTGTCGAATAAAACTTATGGGGCTACCTGTATCAATTAAGGATTCTAGCCAAATTTTATAATTAAAATTATTCTTTAAAAATGTACAATATATATTTCTTACATAATCATCTGATTCGTCTTCAGGTCCTATCGCATGAACTTGTATTGATTTCTTTTTTGAACAAACCGAAGCTAAATGTCCCATTTCACCACATATGCAACAAGCACCAATCTCACGCTTCGGCTTACGACACTCATTACAATTAAATTACAATTATAGCACCTTGTCTCCTGTGATTTTAATTCAGTACCAACTAAACATAATGTTTTAGTTTTTGGCAATCTGATGGTATGAAAAGCTTCCAATAACTGGCTTTTGTTTTTAAAACACTGCATTTGGGCATTAGATCTTAGAGTGTAATCAGGTATCCCATCAATAATATATTCTTAAAGCTGCAATTCAATTATCGAAGCTCTGTTTGCTAATATTACTTTGTCATGAAAGTACACCTTAAATGATTCATCAACTTGCCATTTCCTTTTGTCGGTTTAATGTTAACCTACTCGATTTATCATTAAATAATATTTTCATTTCAAATTAAATCTCTTCAACAGATAGCATCATCAGATCTGAACGCGAATGTAACCATTCAAGTGCACGATCTTTCATTTTATTTAATACTAATGCGTGCATATTATTATAGTCCAACTTGTACGTAACCTTGATGTTCAGTAAGTGAGTAGCCAATAATTCGAAATTACCCATTTCCATGAAATTCAGCAATTAAATCCTTAACAAAAGTAAAAATACCCTTAAGTTCATTTCCAGCAGCTCTATTTGATTCTTTTCTAAACCCATAAATAACATATTTTTCTCTTTTCATAACTTCTATTTCTCGTTTTTGTGTCTCTATTTAACCTTTCATCAAGCTAATTTCTCTTTGCATTAATTCTCTTTCATTTATTATATCTTTTCCTTCATTTTCCTCAACAATATTTAGACACTCAGCCTCATCAGCTTTAATTTGTTGTCTGTGATTTCCTTTAACAGCTTTTGTAACACTTCATCATTCATTTTTCTATCTTCAACATATTATTCTGCCTTTTCTTCTTCATGTAGAGAAGCTTGCTTTCTTAAATTATATTTTATATCCAAAGTATTTTACGCAAGTAGATATTTTATTATATGTAGACAGTGAATGTGCCTAATGACATATCTCATGTAGAATTTGCTACAATATATATATATATATATATATATATATATATATATATATATATATAATAAAACACATATAAAATATATTTTTTCATCATATTTTTTTTATTATAAAGTTTGAACTTTCGCTTTACGTGTGAAACACTGCATCATTTAAATGACCACCACGCGAAGTGTTGCAAGCATTGATTCTTTTGAGGTAATTTTCGATCTCTTTTTGACACATATTGGGCGTTATCTCAGCCATAACTTGACGAATGTTGGTTTTTAAGTGCTCAAGAGTTAAAGGTTTATCTGAATAAACACGGTCTTTCGCGTAGCCCCACAAAAAAAATCTAATGGTGTCAAATCGCGTGATATTGGGCAGTTGATATCGCCACGAGGAGAAATTACGCGGCCAGGAAATGTCTCTTGCAATAAAGCCATATTCGCTCGAGTTGTGTGGCATGGGGGACCGTCTTGTTGAAACCACATATTCTCCAAGTCGTATTCTTCAATAGCAGGCAAAAAAAGTCGGTTATCATATGACCATAACGCTCCGAATTGACGGTGACAGTCGTTCCATCGTCGTTTTCGAAGAAGTAAGGTCCAATCACACCTTCGGACCAAAGAGCACA
This sequence comes from Linnaemya vulpina, assembly GCA_963675445.1. NCBI lineage: Eukaryota > Metazoa > Arthropoda > Insecta > Diptera > Tachinidae > Linnaemya > Linnaemya vulpina. The sequence goes on along the minus strand of OY776280.1, from coordinate 56,095,155 downwards.
CCAAACAGTGACTTTTTCTGGATGTAATGGCCTCTCTTCAATTACTTGAGGATTCTTAGAACCCCAAATACAACAATATTGTTTAGTAACATACCCACCGAGTGAGAAATGTGCTTCATCGCACATTATATATATATATATATATATATATATATATATAATATAATTGTTAACAAATTAACTATTTGATATACTACCATTGTACTACTATAATATGAAATTTATTTGTTGGGTGGTAAAGAAATGTCTATATGCATTTCATTGGCGCTTTTTACCAAATCGTCAGTAGACAGTATGTCAAATAGTTAATTTATTAACAATTAAATTGGGATTTTATTTTTAATTTTGCCTTATGAATACTTTCATTGTTATCCAAAGGATTTCTAATTGTATAAAGGTGTAGAAAAGTAAAATAGAGTCATATCGAATAAAAGTTGTTGGGTTGGGTTTTGGTTTGTATAAGTTTCATAGCATACTACACTTATTATAAAGTAATTTTTTTAAATTATTTGTAAATTTTTATAGGTAATTTATTAACATACATAGTTCTCAGATGGTTTATAAAAGTCTTTTAATAAGTTGAGAAGTTTGAAACTTTTCAAAACTGTGGTTGAAGTCTACTGACGATTTGGTAAAAAGCGCCAATGAAATGCATATAGACATTGCTTAACCACCCATCAAATAAATTTCATATTATATATATATATATATATATATATATATATATATATGTATATATATATATATATATATATATATATATATATATGTATATATATATATATATAACATATACAATGTATATATATATATTGTTACAAAGATTAGCAATAGATTTAAATAAAACGACATTGTAGCTATATGTACTTGGCAGCACTGCCAATTAATCTCTAGTTGTCTAAATGTTACAACCCTGGTCAACATAATATAGATAATAATCAAATTAACGGAAATGGAATACTCCAGAATATACAAGATCATTCGAGGTTGTGCCAACAATAAGTGTAAACAACAACAACGAAAAAACCTAGCAACATAAATGCTAAGAGATGTTATTCTTAATAGCCTTGTATGCAAGTATTCGCTGTTAATAAAGCTAAACAGGGTCACAAGTATACACAGCCATATACACATAGGAGAAGAAGAAACAAAACCACACAACACACAGAACACTCATCCATACAACCACTCATAGTTACCATAGACAAAACACAGAGAACACTCATACATACAACCACACATAGTCACCATAAGCGAAACACACAAGTCAGCATTGTCATGTATGCAAACACATGTATATAGCTTCATGTTAAGTAAAGTACAACCAACAACACCATGCCCAGAAGTTTCGCGAAGTTGCCAGACGACGTCATTTTTGCTATATAAAGGCGCTGCCAGAGCTCAGCGAGTGAGTGTGATTTAAAATATAGTCGTGTTAACATCGCTAAGTGTTGAGTAGTACAAATACTCGTGTTAATAAAGTAATAAATAAAGTGTTGCCGCCTTATATTTCTAAAATTAATTTGTCCGTGTTTTAATTTGATGCAATAAAACGAATCCTTGAAGGATAAATAATAAAACCGTTTTTAAGAAAAGGTTTAAAAACGTAACAATTGGTGTCAGAAGTGAGATTGCAAAAATAATTCAAAGGACATTGCAATTTAAGGAAAAAAAAGGACATTAAAAAATTAAAATAAATAATCATGAAATTTGTAGAGCTAAAAGTTGAACAGCTGAAAAAGGAGCTCAGTAAGAATTGCCAACTTCAGGTAACAATGCTGAACTGCAGAAGAGGCTGATTGATGAGTTTAAGAATCGCGGCATGGACATCGGGAGATACGAGTTTGAGGACAAAGACGATGTGCAGGTATGCCCTCCTGCCACTACTAGCAGCATGGACATAAATTCAATGTTCGCTGCTATGTTGATCGAAATGAAACAGAACTCTCAGCATATAAAAGCAATCAGTGATGCACAAACTGAATTAAAACAGAACTCTTTCGTTAACGGCATTCGCAACTCTGATGTTAAACTGGCGGTGTGCGCTACGCAGAAATCCACTTTCGCTGAAACTGTTTCATTTGCGCTGGCTCAAGAGACTGCAAGGATGGTTTTGAAGCCACAGATATGTAAAGTGCGGAATGTGTAGGTTTTGTCTGAGGAGGATAACAACCTAGTTGCTAGCGTTAAGGAGGCAATGCGACAACTGCTGGCAGAAAGTGCTACCAAAGAAAAGCCTAAGTGCTTTAACTGCGGAAAGATCGGTCATTTTCAGCGCAGTTGCAAAGCATTAAGGAAGAGAGGTAGATCTGTTTCGCCACCAAGAAACAGCAAACGGGTGAACCTAACAACATCACAAGAGTCCCCGTTAAACTAAAACGAGCTAGCACTAAGGGGCAAGAGCTAGCTCTCATAAGCGAGGGCCCCACAATCTCCGCACGTACTTACCAGAGACACAGGGGCATTGCAGTCAATAATAAGGCCCGATATAGTAAAGGGGAAATGCGAGCGGTGAAGCAATATACGGCTACGTACAGCTACTGGAGAGCCTGCCACTGTCTATGGTAAGATTGAAGTGAAGGTGACTATAGCCAACATCAACGTGAGACATGTATTTATTGTTGCCGATATTGTCGATGAGGTTATTATTGGAGCCGATTTTATGATTAACCATGGCATTAATCTATATATGAGACAGAAGCTGATGATTTGGCGTAATGTGAAAATACCCCTTGATGTTGGATATGACAGCAAACCGCAAGTAACAAAAGTATTTGCTATTGAGAATCAGACGTTACCGCCGCAGTCTGAAGCAGTCATATGGGCGTGTATGAAGGGACATTGTGAGGACAATCGGTTGTGGGTTGTAGAACCAGCAGATCTAAAGAGAGAGCTTATAACAGCGAAAGCTTTAGTTAAAACTAGTAAAGGAGGAATAGTCCCTATAAGAGTGCTTAACTTATCAGACCATGAAAAAGTCATCAAAGAAAATTCCGATGTTGGCCAGTGTACTCCAGCAGAGGCAATAATAAACTTCGAGAAGAAGATAGAGCCTACTAATATGTCCGCAAAAGAATGTGAACAATTTGAGGAATACGTAGAGAAATGGGTAGCAGGTCTATCAGCGACAGATAAAAATAAAACCAAACAGTTACTAAAAAGGCATGCCAGTATCTTCTCCATGGGAAGCCAAAGCTAGGGTAGAACTGAAACAGAAGCGTACCCCTAGCAAAGCGATATAAAGTAAAAGAGCTTGTAAATGAAATGGAGCGTGATGACGTAATTGAGCCATCTTCTGGTCCTTGGAGTTCGCCTGTAGTCTTAGTTAAAAAGAAAGATGGCAGTACTAGATTCTGCGTAGACTACAGGAAGCTCAATGACATAACCAAGAAGGACAATTATCCGCTTCCTAGAATCTATGAGACTTTGGACACGCTAGCTGTTACCAAATGGTTCTCTACGCTGAACTTGCGAAGCGGATATTGGCAAATGGAGATTGCAGAGAAAGACAAGGAGAAAACTGACTTCAGTGTCGGTAACGAATTATGGTAGCTCAAAGTCATGCCACTTGGTCTCTGCAATGCTCCGGCCACATTTGAACGCCTAATGGAGAAGGTACTGATAGGACTTCACTGGAAGACATGCTTGGTATATCTCGATGACATAATCGTGATGGGGAAAACCTTTGATGAACACCTCAAAAATATGGCAGAAGTTCTTCCACGGATATCATCAGCTGGATTGAAACTCAGCCTGAAGAAATGTGCATTGTTCCAGAAAGAAGTAAAGTATTTGGGGCATCGTCTTACAGCAGACGGAATCTCAACAGATGAAGATAAAATAAAAGCAGTAAGGGACTGGCATCAACCTAAAAATCCTCATGAATTGCGCAGCTTTTTGGGCCTTTGTACATACTACGGACGTTTTGTGCCGAATTTTGCCAGTGTAGCTGCAAGCCTGCATGAGCTGATAAAGAAGTCGAGATCATACCATTGGGGCGAGCCACAGGAAAATTCATTCCAGAAACTCAAAGAATTATTATGTACGTCACCAGTACTAGCGTATCCCATAGCTGGAGAAAAATTTGTGCTGGATACTGATGCGAGCGGTTATGGTATAGGCGGTGTGCTATCCCAAGTAGTTAATGGCACTGAGGAGGTCATAGGGTACTATAGCCGTGTACTCTCAAAACCTGAGAGGAACTACTGTGTGACACGACGTGAGCTTCTGGTGGTATTGGAATGCATTAAACATTACCATACGTACCTGTATAGTCAACACTTTACATTAAGGACCGATCATTCTGCACTGAGATGGCTATTGCAGTTTAAAAATCCTGAAGGGCAACTGGCAAGGTGGATTGAGCGCCTGCAGAGCTACGACTTCAGCATTGAGCATAGAAGGGGCACAAAGCATAACAATGCGGATGCTCTTTCGAGAAGACCCTGCTGTTTAGAGTGTAAACATTGTGTTAGAACCGAGCAAAAGGAAGGCGTTGTGGATGTTCGGCTAATGCACATCGGTCCTGAGGAAGACTGGTCAGCGGCACAGAGGAACGACAGCATACTAAGGAAAATTATAGCGACCAAAGAAGAGGACAGACGACCATCCCGGAATGAAGTTTCGGCTGAAAGCCCACTCGCCAAATCTTATTGGGCTCAGTGGAACAGCCCAATACAATGCAATCTACAGAAAGTGTAGATGGCAAAACAACCGCGCGCGGAGGGATTTATGGAAGGACAATTGGTTCTACTTTATAACCCACAACGGAAAAAAGGATTGTCCCCAAAATTACAGACTCACTGGGATGGCCCGCATAAAGTGATTAAGAGAGTGAATGACGTTGCATACAGGATACAGAAGCATAATAGCCCAAGGTGATTGTATGCCTAATCGGGTCGAACAGGCTTAAGTGGGCGGCAGTGTTACAAATATTAGAAATAGATTTAAATAAAACAACATTGTGGCTATATGTACTTGGCAGCACTGCCAATTAATCTGTAGTTGTCAAAATTTTACAACCCTGGTCAACATAACATAGATAATATTCAAATTAACGGAAATAGAATACTCCAGAATATACAAGATCATTCGAGGCTGTGCCAATAATAAGTGTAAACAACAACAACGAAAAAACCTAGCAACATAAATGCTAAGAGATGTTATTCTTAATGATCTTGTATGCAAGTATTCGCTGCTAATAAAGCTAAACAGGGTCACAAGTATACACATATGAGAAGAAGAAACAAAACCACACAACACACAGAACACTCATCCATACAACCACTCATAGTTACCATAGACAAAACACAGAGAACACTCATACATACAACCACACATAGTCACCATAAGCGAAACACACAAGTCAGCATTGTCATGTATACAAACACACGTATATAGCTACATGTTAAGTAAAGTAAAACCAACAACACCATGCCCAGAATTTTCGCGAAGTTACCAGACGACGTCATTTTTGCTATATAGAGGCACTGCCAGAGCTCAGCGAGTGAGTGTGTACAAATACTCGTGTTAATAAAGTAATAAATAAAGTGTTGCCGCATTATATTTCTAAAATTAATTTGTCCGTGTTTTAATTTAATGTAATTAAAGGAATCCTTGAAGAATAAGTAAGAAACCGTTTTTGAAAAATTAAGTATCAAAAAGTTTTATTTTATTGGCGCAGGTGATTCGTTTGGCATTAGAAATTACAAAATTAGCGCCAAAATTCTTTATAGACGGCGGAGCTGCTATTGAATGATTTTTTTTAGTGGATCTATGAATCGTTCAGGAATTGACCTGTTTTGTTTTTTATTTTTTTATTTATTTTATATATTTATTTATTTGTCTATGGATAATGATCCTTACAGACAATTAAATTGTATACATTAAATGAACTCATTTTGTCTTAAATATGAATTGAAATATAAATTAATTCATGATAAATCAAACATTTTTAATGCAGTCGCTTTGTTAAAATATAAGAATTGATTTTGTATTAGAAATAAGTTATTAAGGAATTAAAAAAAATCATACTAATTAGTTTTTTTATTTATATAAAATGGTCACACGCAATAACCCTATAAATTATATTACGTTATTGTGCACTAAAGCTAAAACATTTAGGTTTTCTGTAAAATATAGAGGAGATTTTAATAAAAATATTTATACCTTTTTAAAAATGTTTATATAGAAAAAAATTTTATTATTATTAGTAATATTATGTTTATTTTAATATTTTGCATTTATTTATTTATTTTTTTCTTGTTACATATCTTTTTTATTACTTTTTTTTAGAATTGCTTTTGTATTTTTACTTATTTGAAAAAATCTGCACTTTGCTTAGAACTATGCTCAAGTCAATAATATATGATTTGAAACTATTTCATTCCGGTTCAGTTTTAAGGATATTGTAAAATATTAAAATATGTTTCTTACCTGCATCCATTAGTTTGTCTGATGGAGCAGCTAAATATCCAAAATCTGTTAGAGACTGATAATTCTTAAAGAATACAAAAAGCTCCCTTGGAGCGGTTAAAATTTCAACCCACTTCTTAAGCTCATTACAGCATTTTTCGCATTGTAATTTTGGAATAATTCTAAATGCAATATACTCAACGAAGTATCTCATGGAAACCAGTTCAAAATTTATATTCTCAGAATTATTAAAAGTATATTCTAAAAAGTAATCTGCTTATATATCGTCGTCCAAATCATCACCAACAATTTCATTAGAACCTTTTTTTTTTCTTTTTTGTGAACATATATATATGATAAGTATCAAGTTCACAGTTACTGGAAAAACTTGATTGAAGAATTTTAGCAACCATAAATTTTGCAAAAATTATATTCAACTCGGCTATGGAAGGGTTGCTATTGTTGCCTCCCTTCTGCCGCAGTTCAGAAAATATATTTTCTAACATGTCTTGATTAATAAATTTTGTCATGAAATAATATAAATCACCTCCTTCTTTTAAAATATTATTAACTAGTAAATGGTTTTATTCAACTTACACAGCAGAGCAGAACAGCTGTTTTCGAAAGTCGATACACTTTCATCTTCAGTGCTCATGTGTATATTGTATTTATCACCACTGTTTAGGTGGCTTAGTTGAATGTGATAACAGTTTTCTATTTACACAAATTTTATTGTGAAAAACAATCCGAGAACAGTATCAACCTGATGTTAACACTTGTGTGTTATGATACCTGTGTTACCATTTGATTATTTTCTTCATGTCCCATTTTTCATGTTCTGCTCTGCTGTGTAAGTTGAATAAAAGTGATGTTGACTTCCTTTGTGCCTAGGAATATTTATCATCATGTCTTTCTGAGATTTTAACTAAGTTAGAACAATTTAGCCTATATAAATACTAATATAGCAAAATAAAAATGTTCAATAAAAATAAAATCACATACAATTTAAGCTTTGGCTTGAGCTACCAATGAAAATTGGAAAAACCTTCACATATACTTAAGTATAAGATTCAAATTCAGAAAAATGGGAAATGAAGAAAATAATCAAATGGTAATCAAATGAAGCACAATGTCAAAAACAAGGCGAATTAATTAATTCGCCTTTCTCATATATAATAAAATTTTTTGTAAACAAAATTAATTTTATTCATTGTTGTGTTTCAAAATATCAAAGTGGTGACGTAAGTATTAATTGTAGTAAAATTTATGAAATAAAATAAAACAAAATTTATATATTAGGAGACACAGACGTGTTGTGGGTGTCCAAGAAGCTCAGAAACTCTACAGGTTCCCAAAAATCCGAAAAGGTAAGTGTGTGATAGATGTAAACATCTTCCGGAAAATTTTAAGTGGCAGACAGTGCTTGGAATTGATACAGGACAAGCATTGTTCGAACTCATAATTTTTCCTGCAGAAGTACATATCTTTGTGGCATTTTTAGTAGTAAATTATCATATTATTAGTTTACATTTGTTTATGGATCAATAGGGGTTTGCATCAGTGAAATACTGTAAGACGATGGAAGTCAAATGAATATAGTTTGCGAAGAGAGCAGAAGTGGAATATGCTTAATGATTTCAGGTAATATTTTTGTTCTGTTTATAACTCTTCACCTTTATTAAAACAATTTATTTTTTATTTTCTTTACTTCGTCAGCAAACAAGGCAGTTCCTAAAAGTGCACAAGCTGCCGGCGGTGGTACGAAACCACATCGTTTTCGTCCTGATGGAGTAGTTTTGAATGAAATTCGTCGCTATCAAAATAGTACTGATTTGTTGATTTGCAAATTGCTAGTGAAATTGTTGAAGACCTTAACACTGATTTGCATTTCCAGAGTTCTGCTGTGATGGCTCTTTAGGAAGTTAGTGAAGCTTATTTGGTTGGTCTCTTCCTAACTACCAATTTCTGCACCATCTATATATTCTTGGCCAGACGAATTTGTGGCGAACGAGCTTGAATATTGGCTGACGACAATAATTACCCCTACTACCATCGTACAAGATGTTATAACCATTTTTAAAAACAATCGGACCACAAAACTTTTTATAAAAAAGATTATATTTGTTTACTCTTATAAATATTAAATAAATAAAACCATTGTTGAAGTGATTGCTCAAATCTTTGTATATATTGTGTGTGTAACTTATTTTGCAATGATATAGCATCGCTAATCGTCCGTTTGTATAGAATTTTGGGAATGGTATTGCATTTCAGATACCGATAAAATAAATAATACTCATATAACTTTATTTTGAAATCAATGAATAAAAATTTGAACTTTATATTTAAAAATTTCAAACAACCAAAACATAGTAAACAGAAAACAAAAATGCGTCGAATTTAAGAAATTTTGACAATCAGTTCACTACACCTGTGATGTGATGCTGTGCTGTTTGTTGTACCATGGAAGAATGCTTACGCAGTAAAGTTATTATTAAAAGATTAAGCATTTCTATTCTATGTACAAAATTTTTTTTATAAAAACTTTTGTACGGAAAATTTTTTGATACACACATTTTTCGATATAAAAATGATCGATATAGAATATATTATAGAAAATTAATTGCAATGAAAAATTTTCTTTCTGTATATATATTTTAGAAAAAATGTATCCTATTGAAAGATTTTTATTACAATTTTTTTTATGAAGAGATGTAGCTTATGAAATTTTTTATAATCAAAGAATTTTTTTCCGTAGAAACATTTTTGTTCTGAAATTTTTTCTACTGACATTTTTATTATGAATGAATTTTTTTCCTTTAAACAATTTTTCATTATAAAATATTTTTTATCTAAATATATTAATTAAGATATTTTTTAGAAAAATATATGAAACATTTTATATTATTTTCTATGGAAAATATTTCAGTGTGTGCAGACTAAGCATTGTAGAAAACAAAAATATTTGTATATTTGGAAAAAACAAAACAATAAAAGAACAGTTTTCTTCGGCTTTTGCAATAGTATGAAATAACTATTAAAAATATATAACAGTTATCTTATGTATGTATGTACATATGTATATACATATATACAAACATACACAACACATAGTGTAAGAAAATATATTAAGTTACTCAAAAATTGTGTTTGCAAAAAACATGAGAAAGAGAATAAACAAGTCATTGGATTTCGAAGAACAAAATTTTTGAATTTTAGTAATAAACATACCTATGACGTGCTACATCTTTATATTATAGAGTCTTTGCTTCCGCCTTTAGTTTTTTATCCAAATGAATGAGCTTTCAAAATTACGGTCGCATATATGTATAAAGAACTTTGTGAAATCTTCTTCGGGCATTAGACATTTTCCGCGCCAAATTTGCCCTAAAACGAATAAAAAAATCTTAAACCTTTCAAATGCCTTCTAGACCTTTTACACATCTTTACCCAGCATTTCTCGCCCGATATTTAATTGTTTTATATTTTCTCACTTGCATTCATCATGTAAAGTAAAAGAAAATTACACACGCATATATGTAAATATTGTAGCTCAATCATTAACAATGTTTTGAAATGAAAATATAATTTTGTGTAAAGATCTTCAAACAAGTTTGCATGTGTTTTTTGCTATATGTTTTTTTCAACCTGCCTTCAGTACCTTAAGTGAAATTTGATGAAACCAACTTTTAAACATATTCGATGACCAACGATCCAACACGTTGGTTTCTGCTTTTTTTCTTCGTTTTTTCCCTTACCGCCGGCACCAATAAAGATTTTAAAATTTTATTTCGTGATTTGTTCTACATGCGTCTTCTTATAGTGTATATTCTTTCAACTGAAAAGAAAAAAATTGGTTTAACAACTTAGTTTGACAGATGTCGAATTCCACTCCTATACTTTTGAAACCACGAAATGGATAACCCGGTATATATATATATATATATATATATATATATATATATATATATATATATATATTTATATTTATATATATGTAATACGACCCAAATTGAACTGTCACTTATGGGTATTCTGGGTATGCATACTCTGTGGTTTATATGTTTTATTATCACAGCTACTGAGTAAACTGAGCTGAGCTAAAATGAGAGCTCAGCTCACTGATCTAAAGAACACAACTCTAGAAGCATCCGGGACTTGCTGGTAGAAGGCTGGAGAAGTTCCACTGAAAATTGGAATTTGATAAAATGTGGAGCGAACTGGCCGAATCTTTAACTTGTCTTGGTGGTAGACATAAAGCGGTGAACAGTGGCAGACGGAAAGTAAATATTATTGAATCAGCCGAACTAGTACCAAAGTGTGGGACCGGAAAAGGCAACAAGCCCTTACCGGAAACAAGCCGGTGACTAAAGGGCCTTTGTATGATATAGAAATATTGCAATTATTGGCAACGAGTATATTGAGGGGAATACGTCCGTTGCTGAAAATATTCCAATGGAAAAGGTAAGTTGCAGTGAAGTTAATATGTACGGGTAGCTTCAGCAAATTTGTTTCTTCATTAGGAACTACAAATGTGGAACTACGACGATGTGGATATCGCAAATTAACAGGCTGATGTTTTATAGGTAATTTATTGACAATATGTTAATTATTAAGATTACCAGGGCTGTCATAGAGTCCGAGTAGATTTTGCTAATTGTCGGATTTGCAAATCGATATCGGTTTCATTTGGTCTCATGAAAACAAGCCGGTTTCGCCATTTTCGAATGCAAGCAAATCCGATATTCCAATCAGCTGTTTTATACACAGGTGGACAAAATTATTCACACATTAATACGAATTATGTATTTCACACTAAATCCTACAATCAAAGTCGTTTTATTTGTTTGTTTTTATTGTAATTTGTTTGTTTATTTTTAAAATTATGCAAAACAGGAAAAAACTTAAGAACGAAATAATATTGTTTATTATTGACAAAATAATATCGATCCATTTTAATTTTCAAGAGGACAAAATTATTGACACATTCGGTCACATGAGACAAATTATTTAAATTTTGAATAAGTTAATAGCTGGTGGATAAACCTTTTCTTTTTATTACTTCATTAAGCCTTTTTGGCATAGAGCTAACTAGTTTTTTTGTAACTTCTTCCCCAATTTTATCCCATTCCTGGTGAAGAACTTGTTTTAGTTGAGCTTTACTGGTAATGTTGTGATTTTGAACCCTTCTGCCAACTTCATCCCAAAGGTGTTCGATTGGGTTCATATCGGGTGATTGCGGGGGAGTTGGTAGTATATGTGGCACATTGTAGATGATCCACATACGAACGTCATGGGCGGTATGCTTGGGGTCATTGTCCTGCTGGAAAAAATAATCGTCACCAAGCCCAAGCTTTTCAACACTTCTATGCAAGTTTTCCTTCAAAATATTAAGGTAAACCGCCTTGTCCATCGTGCCGTCAATGAAAACCAAGTTACCAACCCCCGCTGCCGACATACAGCCCCAAACCATTACCCCACCACCACCGTGCTTGACCGTTTTTGAAATGTTGTTGCTTTCGAGCTCACTGTTAGGCTTTCTCCAAACTCGCTCGCGTCCATCGGATTGAAAAATATTGAATTTGCTTTCATCTGTAAATAATACAGAGTTCCAGAACTCAGAGGGCTTATTTACATATGATTTTGCAAATTCAATTCTTTTTTTTTTGATTCACTTTGCTAATTAGTGGTTTCCTCCGTGCTACACGAGAGTTATATCCAGCTCGATGCAAAGTTCTGCGAACTGTTTTGGGATGTACTTGTTTTCCAGACTCTTCCAACAACTCTGCAGCTAGCTTTGACGATGTAATTTTGGGGTCCTTTTTGATTTTTCTTACGATTTTCCTTTCTTCTTTGACGGTCAATTTTCGAGGTCTGCCTGAATGTGGAAGACTTTTCAAATCTAAAGCATTTTTGAAACGTTTAATGATGCTATAAATGGTAAATCGACTTCTCTTCACAATTTCGCCAATTTGTGCACAAGATTTATTTTGCTTATGCAGTTCCAATATTATTTTTCTCTCGGCTTCCGTAGTTTCCCTTTGTTTTCGACTCATTTTCACAAATTTATAAATTTTTGAAGAAAAAAAAAACGCTTTAAATTCAGAAGACGTCAAATTATAACGGATCTTATGTATAAGAAGCAAAATGTTGCCATATTACCAAAAATAAAAGAAATAATTTTAAAGCAATATCTTTGTGGGAATAATTATGTCCCTATAAAAATGGAAGAAGTGGACATCTTTTACTTGTTGCTTTTGTTGGGCAAATATTTTTGAGTTTCTTTTTTTGTTTTTAATTGCTTCATTATTGAAGAAATAATTTTTGGGAAAAACATTTTTTATTTATTATTTTAGTAAGAAGTTTTTGTTTGTCATAGCAATCACAAAACCTTGTGTGAATAATTTTGTCCACATGTGTATACTGATTTCGTTTACTACTTTTAAAGCAATATTTTTGTTTATTGTGTTGTGAAAATATAAAACGAATTTGTTGAAAATATAAACAAAATTATTGTTTAACTTTAAAAAGTTAAAGTTTTATAAAATGAGCGCTGCTATTGTTGCATATTTGCTGTTAGAGGAGGAGCGCGCAGAGAAGGTGCGAAGAAGACTTTTGCGAGATTCCAGCAACCCGCTTGATCTTTCGGAGACAGCGTAAGTACATTTACTATAATCTGCGTTCTGTTTTAAAGCTGCTTTGCAGATTCATAGGTTATTACCTTTTAAACAAAGACGCTTTCTGTATGGTACTAGACAAAATTAAAGAACACCTTTCACGTTCAAAGATCTCGCCATTGCTGCAACTTGCGGCTTCGTTGCGATTTTTAGCCGAAGGGTCGTATCAAAGAGCTGTCGGACACGATTCTAGCATATGTCTGGGTAGAAGTACAATATCAACTATTCTGGATGATGTACTCACGGTTATAGAGCACTTTATTTGTCCACAGTGGGTACAACTTGAAATGAACTCTAACGAAAAGCAAAGATCAAGAGATTATTTTTATAATAAATATAAAATAGCTTCAATAATTGGTTGCATCGACGGGATAGACATAAAGATTATAAAGCCTACCATTAATAAGCATCTATACTTTAATCGTAAAGGTATAAATTTAATATGGCTCACTCATCGGCCCGTAATGTTGTGGAACGAACAATAGGAGTGCTGAAAAGTCGGTTTCGCTGTTTAATGAGCACTTTGCATTATCAGCCAGAAAAAGTTGTAAAAATTATAAATTCCTGCTGTGCACTTCATAACATATGCAGAAGCTACAACATACAAAACTATGAGAAAACCACAAATGTGACATCACATGATTTTGAAGATAATACGATATTGCCAACGAATTCCTCTCTACAAAGTGAAGATAAAAGGATTAGAGATGAAATAGCTAATACCTTGTAACAAAATATCTTCTCAAGTGAAATAAAACTAATTTGCGAAAATAAAATAAAATTTGTATTTCGTAACTTTAGTAAAAAAAAAATTAACAAAAAATTCAGTATTTAAAATTTTTATATATGTAGGTAAATAAGTAAGTATGTTTGAAACTATAAAACTTAATAGCTAAAGGAATATTATTTAAAAATTTCAAATATATCACATTTCACATTTTCTTTTGGTATTCAAATTTCATCAACTCCAGGTCTAACTGCTTCTTTTTTAATTCATTTTTTTCATGCATTGTTTGCAAAATTCCTCTCTTGATCCGAACAAATTCCTCTTTTAACTCGGTTACTGCATTTGCAATTGACTCTTGTCCCTTCTCGATTGCCCTATACACACGGCGTAAGCTGCTTGCATTTTCTTTTGAAATTTGTAATAGTTCATCCAATTTTTCGTTCATCTCAACTTTTCTTTCGTTATCTTCGTCCAAAAACTTTTTTAATCTGTCCCCAACGTTCTCAGTTTTGAGCCTTTTAGGTGTGCTGCTCATCACAAGTGGGGACAGTGGACGTTTTGTAGAAGTTGATGGCATTTCTTCCTCGCAATAACTACCTACATTTTCTGGCAAACCAACAGCAACACCTTCCACTGACTGAGCGATTGCACATATCCGTATTATTGTTTCTTCGTTGTTGGATAGCTGAAGCTTCGAAAACGGTCCTCCACCTGTAGCTCTGGACTCAGCTTTATTCTGCGTCAGCTTTCTCTTCACGTCGCTTTTTTAGTCAGTCCAAACCTGTATGAAATAAACCAACACAATTCAGCAATCGAATTACGCTTTTAAGATTTTACTTACCTTTTTCCACCCGTTGATATCCTTTTGCAGTGGACCTGCGCTGTTTAAGGAATCAGCCAACTGTTGCCAGAGGGAATCCACCGTTGTCTTGTACCGTTTTGTGAAACCCCTTGCGATGTCAGGATATTTTTCCATAAACTCGATGAAGTGTGCTGTTTTTATGTTTTCCCCTATTAAGAAAATTAAAATTAAATTTTTTACTAATTTATCAACTTTAGTTTACTTACATGTTCGCAAAAATCCAACTGTTGAATAAATAAAAAGAAATATGTGCGTTTAGCTTACTTTAGTTTACTTCCAATAACAAAAGGACAGCTGTAAACTGATCGGATTGTTTCCAATAACAAAACCGATAACATCGGTTTCTATGACACCTAAAACCGACATTAATTCTAGTTCGAACATAAAACCGATAACATCGGATTTCATGACACCAAAGTTTTTTTTGTCGGCTTCAAATCCGATTCCGATAAGATCTATGACACATCTTAATTTCTTTTTGTTCTATTTTTTAAAATAGATTCTAGCCGAATGTAGCACCGCTAATAAAGGAAATAATAAAATTATGACTGATGGCGCCTAAAAGATTTTGCCGCAGCGGTTAATAATAAAATTTTTGATTTATTTTGTTTTAAATTGAAAAAAAAGAGATTATGGGTAAGACCTGCAGTTTTTAATTACAAATAACATTAAAATTTTAATATAATGTCATATAATTTAATAATGTTCATAATAATTTATTACATTAAATAATTATATCATTGATTTTCATAAAACATTAAACACAAATAATAAATAAAATGAAACAATCCATATCATAAAAAGTTTATCTTTTTATGATATGGATTGTTTTTTTATTTATTATTTGTGTTTAATGTTTTATGGATTGGTTTTTGTTTGTGATATATGTATTTTTCCTACTTAGTTTTAATTGCTTCTTTTACTATTTATTTGTTTGCCTATTTATTGTTTTAGGTTTTTTATTTATTTATTATTTCTTAACATTCTATTATTATTGTAAATGTTTCCTTTTATTTTTGTTACCAATTAAATATATGTATATTTCTTTGAATGGCCATATACAATGGCTTGGGAATTATGTATGTATGTATGTATATAATAAAATAATAATAAAACAGTTTTACTTTAAAATTAATTAAACATTTATTTTATTTAATAAAATAGGCACATGTTCTTACTTTTTGCTAAGAACTACTGCCTGTGTAAAAAAAATTTACAATTAAGCGATCTTGAACTCGTTTTGCTAGCGAAGATGGTAGATCTTGATTTACAAAATCGATATTTGTATAAGTCTCTGAAATCTCAAACTCTTTTTCGTAGCTTTGGTCGTTGAAGTTCATATTATGTAACGTTGCGCAGTCGTTAACAAGTTTTCCGTCAAATTCAGGATCAGGAATTCTTTGTTTTTATAAACATCGCCAAGTTCCTCTTAGAACGCCAAATAGGCGTTCAACCGGGTTATGAGCTTTGCACAAGGCCTCAAGGTTTGGTAGTGGAGTCGTCAACCATGGTTCCAATGGGTATCCAGAACCTCCTGTATTTTTGTGTTTTTAATAACTTTTTTTTTAATATCCAAATTATACATAACAACTGAAAACATGTTTTGGCTTCTATTTTCAAAACTTCACTGCATGACTCTTCGAATTGCAGAGGACCTCCATATGTAAGAGTCATGTCGCGCTCCGGGATATTTGGCATACACATTTAAAATTTTCAAATATAGATCACATATCTGCAAGTATATACATACGCAAATAAAAATTTTAATAAATAACTTTTGGGAAAAAAGATACAGCACGAAAATAAAAGTTAAAAAATTTACTGATGTTTTTTGTTTTTAAAAGCTTTTCCCCTACCATTTGGAAGGAACTGAAGCAATGAGCTGTTAAATGCAACGACTTACTGAAGATTGGCTCATGGGTAAGCCCCAGTGCTCTCCTACAGGCCGTTTGTAACATCCAGTTGCATAGAAACGTAAAGTCGCTAGCACCTACAAAGAATAAATGTTTATAAAAAATACATGTATGTATGTATATATATATACGAGTATATACTTGGTTTTCAGCCGATATTGCAGTGATCCTAGGACCTTTTAGAAGACCACAAAGTTGGCCTGTAATTTCTTCAACCAATTTGAGATTTAAGCGATAGAGTTTTTTAAATTCTGTTCCTGCCAACTCAAAAGGATTATCTAAGTCACGCAGATCACGCCGGTTGACTAAGAGAACACTATCAGCTGGCTCATTATCAGATAAACTGAAGGCTGAATACTCAAAATCCATTATAGTTTTTTATTACAATTATAATTTATTATTTATATACAGAAACAATTTTCTAAACACACATTGAACACCGCCAAAAATGTTGTCGTTAGTGAACCATACTTTATTTGGTTAAAAATAACAACTGATTGAAACAGCTGACCTAAACATCAACAGAAATCGCTAAAGTTTTAGTGAATAGCGCAATAGTTAATTTTGTGGTTACAATTTTTAAAAGAAACAATTGTCGTTAAAAAGCAGTGAATCGCACTGCTGGTATCTTCGTGAAACAGCTGGTCATTGTTTTGTGCTGTTTTGCTTAAGGTATGGAGTTGTGTAAATAATTACTTTACTGTAATGAAATTTTGCCGTATCGTCTCAACTTGCAGAAAATAGAATTTCATTCTAAGGTTACAAGACATTTCTGACACAGTGATGAATGAAGAAAACACCTTTTTTGGTACTTATTTCTCTTTTGATATGTTTAGTTGATAAATATATATAGACATGATATACCAATTTTATATGTTTAACTTTCTAAATAAATGTTTTATTCTCATTCAAGTATGGCATGTTTGTATGTGGTTGTTCATTACAATCAGCTGTTTTGTGTTTACATTTAGAAATCAATTTTCCAAAATTAAAATATTTTGGAAAATTTGAGAAATGTTAAGTAGTTGGAAGTATTTAAAGCTTTTAAATATGCTTATGACTATTTTTGTTAAGCTTAGGAGCAGCAATTTTCAATAAGAAATGAATTAAGTAGCATAACACCTATTACATCAGGGATGCCGAAGCTATTGGAGGTGATGTAAGAACTATAAGTACCTAGATACTCGACACTTCACATAATAGTAGCAGATAGTCGAATTTTTAAGAATTAACAAAAGCGTATAAAATAATGTTATATATTTTGACTTATTTTGCGTTTCAGAGAACAACAAAAGTTTTGTTGGTGCAATCAATAACAAGATAATATAATCGGCTAAGATCGAGAAATATTCTTATATGAATATTTCTTTCATTACAGTAGTTAAAAATTGCAGAAAATATACTTGTGCCTGTGCTTTATGTATGTGCAAGTAAGTTTGTGTTTATAAATTTTTGTTATTTGAAATGTTCTTGTACGGCTGCTACATGTAAAAAGCACTCGAGTATACCTACATAACACATCACTATTTTGAGTTGATAATTTTGGATGGAAAAGTGTTCATTTTTTTTATTATTGAGAGAAATTTCACAAAATTTCTTCTTACTTTCTAGTTGATAGAAAAGTAAATGAACAGAGCTATATTATAACAAATATTTTGAGGTTTGTTGTATGTCATCATTAGTGAAAATTGAAACTACGGAAAACTCTGACGAAAGTTCTTTCATTGGATGTAATACTGCGATGTAACATTGACGGAATCATGGAAAGCTGCCAGTTAAAGAGTTTAAAAGGATTATTGGTGCTTTAAAAGGTGAGATATTTATCTGAACGAATTATTTTAAATTTTAATTGGTTTGCCTTAATTAATTTCTTATCATGAACTAGATGCAATTTGTGTTAATGGCGAAGACGTCCTAGAAAAAGCATTGAGAAATGCTACGGCTGAAGCTCAGATTGTTTCCTTTCTCTTTTTTTAATTTGGTTTATAAGCACATGGGGGAATTGAGTTGTGTTCTTTTCTGGTCTTTTTTATTTCTATTTATTTTTGTTTTTCAGCTCTCTATATATGTATAGGTTTTGTATATATATATAGGTTTTTTATCTTTATATATTTTTAGCTCTGTTTTAAATATATACAGTTTTGGCCTTTTTATCTTTTTCTTTTTTTTATTATATTTTATATTTTCACAAGTCAAAAACTTCACTTCTTCAAAATTTAACTTTGAAAATCTCTAAAACACTGCACTTCCGAGTTCCTTTTCTTTATTATCTTTTCTATTTTTTTCGCCTAATTCCCGCACTAATATCCTTTATACCTTATATTTTTGCATTCATCACGACAAACCTAACATTACCCTAATTCCTAACATATTGTTACGTTTTTAGACTTTTTCGTAAAAACGGGTTTATTACTTATCCTTCAAGGATTCGTTTTATTGCATCAAATTAAAACACGGACAAATTAATTTTACTGATGTAATGCGGCAACACTTTATATATTACTTTCTTAACACGAGTATTTGTACTACTCAACACTTAGCGATGTTAACACGTCTATATTTGAAATCTGCAAGGCAGATTAAACAGGTATCCCCAGTAGCTCAGCTGTCTACTGTTTATAAATCAACAGATTGTCAAAAGTTTGTTTACAACTATACACAAAGTGTTTTTTCTAGTGAAAATAAAGTCGGTTACAAAGCAGGTTGATATAAACAAACCAACAAACCACATTGATAAAAAGTTAAACAATTTATAAAGTAAATAATATTAAATAAGAGTTATAAAAACAGTAAAAATTGATATTTTTAATTTGATTATTTATTTATTATAATTTGATATTTTAATTTGTGCATAACAAATAAAGTGAATATATTAAATAAAAGTGTAAAAGTTAGTGGTTGTAAACTTTATAAGAACTATAAAAATTTATATTTTTAAGGAATTAGTGAATTCCTAAAAAGTGATAAGAATTAATTTAAAAAAAACAATAATAGCAATATGCGTCGGTGTTGCTTGTGTCACAAAAAAAAAAGATGCGAACGGGAGTTTTTTCAGCGTGCCAAGAGATGAGCACAGACGACGCAAGTGGTCGGAAGCTTGCAAGGTGCAATTCACCTCAACTTCATTTATTTGCGCAGATCACTTTGCTCCTGTTGATATCGTTAGAGGCGGAAGGATTTTTCTCATGCCTAGTGCTATACCTTCCGTAGAAGTGGTAAACAACACGTAAGTCTTTACTTAAATTTATAAAAATGTAATCCTAATAGTTAAATATAGGACGTCAGTTGAACGTAGTGTTTGTGAAGAATCTTCTGGTTCTCCGGCGCAAATACCGTTCAGTCATAATGTCTGGACTTATTTACCCCAGCCAGTGGATAAAATGGATATGCTGCCTACATGTAATGAAAGTGGAGGAAAGGAAGGTATGTTGGAAGCCGTCTGCCTTCCTAACCTAAATTTCAAAAAATCTTTTAAGGATCAATCAACACAGACGGAGTACGTATATGTTTATTCACATATATTAATTATTATATAAATAAACATTATTTGTCTTTTTATAGCCCCATGGATACATCAAAAAAGGATAATAGGAAAAAATTCGGGATTTGACGACCAAAATAAAGGATGTGGAATTGCAACTGGCCCGAACAACATCAGCCGTTGATTCGATGAAAGCAATTTTAACTGAAGGGCAAATCAGAAAACTGATGTCACCTGGCGATATCAGATGGAGATGGGAGAATATATCAGGTGCAATATGCCTGCATGCGTCTGGTCCTAGGGCGTACAACCACTTGTACAAGAAAGGGTTTCCACTACCCCACGTAAATACGTTGCAACGTTGGTGTCGCAAAATTTATGTTAATGAGGGATTGTTAACAAGTGCGATAGAATTCATGCGACAAATTTCGGATTTGGCAACTGAAGACAAAGTCTGCGTACTGGCCTTTGACGAAATGAAGGTAGTGGAAACCTTTGGGTATGATATAGCTCGTGATATTGAAACCGGCGAACTATGTGCAAGTGGTCATGGCGAGGGGTTTACGCAAATCGTGGAAGCAACCAGTATTCTTCGACTATGACTGTCAAATGACCACAGAAATTTTATTTAAAATAATTTCTGTGCTACAGTCAGTCAACTTTCCAGTTGTTGCGGTAGTGTGCGATAATGGCCCTTCAAATCGTAAGTTATGGAGAAATTTAGGTCTCACTCCAGGTAAGTTTTTAAACACAATTCAATAGACACACACTTAACACACATTTTTTACATTTTGCTTCTGAGAACGCGTCGTTCGGGCATTAATCTTAATGTCACTTCAGGTTTACCTTCGTAAAATTATTAAGCGCAAGTTGGATTTTGCGTTTAGTCTACTTGTAAAAACTTGCAATAATTTTTCTGTATCTCAATTTTTTACGCTCCTTTATTATTTTTTATTTATTTATTAATTCGCCTTGCAACAAAGCATCTTTTTTGTGAAACACAATGTCAAATACAATTAATTAATTCGCCTTTCTCAAATAAAATAAAATTTTATGTAAACAAAATTAATTTTATTCATTGTTGTGTTTTGAAATATTAAGTATTGATTGTAGTAAAATTTATTAAATAAAATAAAACAAAATGTATATTTTAGGAGACACAGACGTGTTGTGGGTGTCCAAGAAGCTCAGGAACTCTATAGGTTTCCAAGAATCTGAAAAGGTAAGTGTGTGATAGATGTAAACATCTTCCGGAAAATTTTAAGTGGCACACAGTGCTTGGAATTGATTCAGGACAAGCATTGTTTGCACTCATAATTTTTCCTGCAGAAGTACATATTTTTGTGGCATTTTCAAAAGTAAATTAACATATTATTCGTTCACTACTTAATTATGGATCAATAGAGGTTTGCATCAGTGAAATACTGTCCAATGATGGAAGTCAAATGAATATAGTTTGAGAAGAGAGCAGAAGTGGAATATGTTTAATGATTTCAGGTAATATTTTTGTTCTGTTCATAGTTCTTCACCTTTATTAAAACAATTTCTTTTTTATTTTCTTTACTTTGTCAGCAAACAACGCAGTTCGTAAAAGTGCACCAGCTACCGGCGGTGGTACGAAATCAGATCGTTTTCGTCGCTATCAGAATGGTAGTGAATTGTTGATTCGCAAATAACTCGTGAAATTGTTAAAGACCTTAAAACTGATTTGCGTTTCCAGAGTTCTGCTGTGATGGCTCTTCAGGAAGTTAATGAAGTTTATTTGGTTTGTCGCTTCCTAACTACCAATTTCTGCACCATCTATACAATCTTCGCCAGACTCGGTGCGAACGAGCTTTAATATTGGCTGATGACAATAATTACCCCTACTACCATCGTACAAGATGTTATAACCATTTTTAAAAACAATCCGTCCTTTTCAGGACCACAAAACTTTTTACAAAAAAGATTATATTTGTTTATTCTTATAAATATTAAATAAATAAAAAAATTGTTGAAGTGATTGCTCAAATCTTTGTATATATTGTATGTATCTTATTTTGCAATATCACATCGCTAATCGTCTATATGTATAGAATTTCGGGAATGGTTTTTGATTTCAGATTCCGATAAAAGAACCATTTAAAATAAATAATACTCATATAACTTTATTTTGAAATCAATGAATAAAAATTTAAATGAATAAAAATTTCAACTTTATATTTAAAAATTTGAAACAACCAAAACATAGTAAACAGAAAATCAGTTCACTATCACCTGTGCTGATGCATATACCTGTTTATTGTGCCATGCTATTTGTTTTGTTTGCAATTCTGTTGTTTTATTTAAAATTGCTTACTGTGTCAAAAATATAGTCCGTCACTGTGAGTATTTGAATACATGTTAACATTTCTTGATGTGTCCTGTTTGTTCTATTTCCATTAATTTGAATTTTAATTGTTCTATATTAACCAGGGATTTTATGTTTTAATAATCAGAGTTGAAATGATTGCGCTGCAAAGTACATATAGCCAGGTTGTGGTTAGGTTTTAATCTTACTTTTAAATTTCGTAACAATATATTTCGTCGTTTAAAATGTAACATTACCAGTTTTAACAATAAAATATTTTGAATTGTTTTAAAATATGTAACTTTTTGGAAAATAGCGATTGTTTTTCTTTGAAAATTCTAATTTTGTCCTTTTATATCTTTCTTTATTAATTTTTTTCCTAAATTTACACGTTTTTATGATGGTAAGCCCAAAGTTTTACGTACTAAACGTTTAGCTATTTGATTGAATTCTTCTCGTTTTTCACGCCACATAATAGCTGCATCAACATTGGCACCAGATTCGTCATTAGGCTCTAAAAATAAAAATAAAACATTATTTTAGAATTTTCCTTCATGACATCTTATCAATTATATTGTTACAAAGATTAGAAATAGATTTAAATAAAACGACAATGTGGCTATATGTACTTGGCAGCACTGGCAATATTATCTATAGTTGTCAAAATGTTACAAACACTATATAGATAATATTCAAATTAACGGAAATGGAGTACTCCAGAATATACAAGATCTAAGAGATGTTGTTCTTAACGATCTTGTATGCAAGTATTCGCTGCTAATAAAACTAAATAGATTCACAAGTATACACAGCCATACCCTGCAGCCAAAATGGTATCTAGTATCGTTTGGAGACAGTTATCATACTAGTTGGAAAGAGACTATAATAATCAAATTATGTTAAAAACGAAAAGCAAATGAAAATATTACAATTGCTCTTTCCATACGTGACGATCTCTCAATTTTGCATGTCATTCTCTTTAGTTGAGAACCGAAATTCTCAATTTATGACAACAAGAAGAAAATATGTATAATAGCAAAAAAGAACAAAAAAACAAATAACTGTTTTTTACATTGTTTGCAAAGTCGACAGATCAGTCTTCTGTTTGGATTGAAAAAGAAGTGTTTATGAAAAAGTGCTGAATAATTTAAAGAAATTTATTTAGAGGTGATTGTTAAAATTTTTTGTTATAAATTAGCAATGTTTAGATTTGCTTGTTAAATTTACCGTTCTATAAGAATTGGTTTTAAAAAAATTACGGAAATGCTTGTTGTAAAGTGCTAAATATTGTTTATCGGTACGAACTTTTAACAGAAAAGTTCACGGAAATGTTTAACTTTTATTAACCTACGTAGTTATGTACACGGATATATGTATTATATTCATTTTTGGAAAATCTTCAAACTGACACAAAAATTAGTGTGCATTTGTTTATTAGGCGATGCAATTTTTGACATCTATGTACATATATGGTTAATGTTAAGTTTAGTTGACATTGGTCAACGCGTTTGACCGTGATGCGGTCATACGTAAGCCCAAAAATAACTCAAACAATCGCAGAGTCCTTTGGTAATCAAAATTTTCTTATTTTTTATATATTGAAAATGTGTTTAAAAACTTAGTATTAAAAAAACTTTTCACGCTACTTATCTAACGGATTATTGTATATTAAAAATGAGTAAACGCAACATGGCGAGGCTGATTAAGAAACAACGCGCTGAGTATCTAAACAGATTAAAAGAAAGTCCTTCTGACGAAGTGAAAAATGTAAATAATGTTACAAATGATTTTGATTCAACACCAGTTCTATTAGAAGCAGTGTGTGAGACTGCAGGCGATGTTCCAACAAAGCCATTCACTGATATGTTAGGAACTTGGTATATAAAAAATAATATTTCTAGGAAAGCTTTCGAAGAACTTTTGTCAATTTTAAGAGAAAATAATATTAAGGTGCCAAAGAAAGCGGAAACAATTTTGCCAACAATAATTGAGAAACCGTTCATAAAAACTATGCATCCTGGAAAGTATTGCCATCTAGGTATAAGAAAACAGCTGCAGAAAATGGAACAAATTATCTCTGGACTAGAAAAAGTTATAATAGACATAAATATAGATGGTTTGCCATTATTTAAGAGCTCCAGGTCTCAACTGTGGCCAATTTTAATACGAGTTCTAACAAATAAAAATGTTCACATTGTCCCAGTGGGTGTTTATGTAGGTCTTAAAAAGCCACACAGTATTGAGGCCTATTTAGAAGATTTTGTTAAGGAAATTGAAGATATAGCAGAAAAAGGCCTTTTACTTGGCGACAATAATTTAAGCTTAGAAATAAGGGCTGTTGTTTGTGATGCTCCAGCTAAATCATTCATTTGTGGAGTACCCAGTCATGCATCACTCCATGGTTGCACTAAGTGCACACAAATAGGTAAAAAAGTTAGAAATACATTAACATATAGCACTGAAGCAGGGGAGTTGATAACCGATGATGATTTTAAAAAACGAAAATATCCAAAACACCATTTGTTGGACTTTCAAAGCATAGAAACACCATTAGAAACCGTCGGTGTCAAAATGCCTAGCCAAATTTCAATAGACAGTATGCATTTATTGGATTTGGGAGTTATGCGCAAATTTATTTTGAGGATACTGCAGCGCAAAATGGTTAAGACCGTCAGCAAAGGGAACATACTAAACATGTCCAGAAAATTGGATTTATTGCAGAAATCAACTCCAAAAGAATTTGTGAGAAAACCAAGAAATTTAGATGAAATTGCAAACTGGAAGGCAATTGAGTTTCGGCAATTTCTTCTCTATACAGGACTGTTCGTTTTCAAGAACGAAATTCCTGAGGATACGTACTACGTTTTCCTTCTTTTACATTGCGCATGCAGATTGCTTTTATGCCCTAAGAATTATCTAAATAATTTGGATTCTTCAAAAGAATTGCTCCAATTATTTGTGCACAATTTTTCTTTAATTTGCGGGGATAACAGCGTTTCCTACAACGTCCATAACTTACTCCATCTTGTAGATAGCATTAAGGAAGTAGGCGTTATGACATCTGCATATGATTTTGAAAATTATTTACAGACAATGAAAAAGTATGTCAAAAAGCCCACAAATATTCTGCAACAGATTTTTAAAAGGGTAAATTATGAAAAATACATTCCCGATGATAAAAATTACGGATTTAAAATCTTCAAAAACAAAGGATTATGTTATTATTTCAACAACTGTCTTTTAACATCTTTGAAGCCTGATAATTTTTGTTGCATCAAACCTTATGTTCCAATTGAAATTCTTTACTTTAAAGATGAAAATGGAGAAAAATGTGTCTATGGTAAAAAGTTAACAAATGTAAATAGTTTTTTTGATGAACCAATTAACTCCATGGAAATAGGAATTTGCACTGCAGATGCATCTTCTATATGTGAAATAGGCAAGTTTCCAATTTTGGAAATAGACTTCAAGTTTATGTGCATTCCATATAATGATAAACTTATTTTAATACCGATTCTGCACACTTGCATTTAACAGTAAAGCTATGCCTTCAATCAAATACATTATATGAATTTTATTATATTTTTAAGGATGAATTCAAATATAAAAAAGATGACATTTTCCGAAGGCAAGCAGAGTAAGTTAAAAATGCGTAAATATTCCTTATTACTTTGAAATTTATTGGTAATTTATTTAATTTAGGTGATATGATGAATAAATTATGCGAACATTGTAGACTTACTTCACAAAAAATCTACATTTTACAAGGTAAACTTTATATACAACACATTTGAGTTTACATATCGTCAGTTCAAATGCAAATAGATATAACTATATTTATATTGTTAATTCAACTTATATACATACATTCTAATTTGCATTTTATATTAAGACATCGATTTACATATGTATGTACATATGAATCAAATAAACAAGATTATGTAAAGACTGTAACCAGAATTATACTCTCTGCGTACGTGTTTTTCTGCAAATGGATATTTTTCTCTAAAATGATAACGTAAAAATTAAGACATTGACAACAAATATATTTCTTAAATTTGCTTTATGTTTAGTTTAATTCTTTTACCATTATTTTGATTTTTTCAAACATGCATTTCTTTTTTAACTTTTGACAGAGTCTGTTAATAATTTAAATAAAATAGTGCAAAAGCAAAATGAAGCAATTATCCTTGCATTGGCGGAAATAAAAGTTGTGACAACAAAACTTGTCCGACAGGATGCGTCTATAACTGCTGCTTCAAATGGTTTTCCATTAACTAGTGATGAAATGCTTAAAGATATAGACGAAAAAATTAGCGCTGGCAACCACGATATCTATGTTAGTAAACTTTTTTATATTTTTTTTTTTGCCATTTACTTTCTTTATAATGTTACTTCAATTTAGGTCTCCACAATGAACAGATTATGGAGAAACTGCGTGCGCAAAAATTTAGAAAATATTTTGGACCGCAAAATTGTTATGCGCTATAACGTAGATGGTTCCCATGGAAAATTGTGTTTAAAAATGTATAAAAATTTCTATAAAGCACTCCTTGGTAAATAGTTAACAGTTTAATTCTTACATTTCAATGCTTAAATGTTCTTTTATTTATATTTGTTTTAGACTCAATTGCAACCTTAAAATCTGCAGATCCAAAAGAGCCAGAAACAGTTTTGCGGCAGGCAATGCAATTATGCAAAAAGAAACAGTTTCGAGAAAAAAACCAAAATAAAAACCAAATGGAAACTAAGTAACTAACTTGTAAATTAATTACATACGGATTTATAAACAAATTACTTATTTTTCGGTCAATAATTCCATACGATTTCATTCAGTCTGTTTAAAAAAGTTGAAAGTCGACTCATTTTACTTTTCTTTAAATTTCTAATTTAACGTATACTTATGTACTTAGAATAAGATTTATAGCATTTCTTAAATATTAAAAATGAATGTTTATTTTTTTGTTTATGTTATTTTTTGTTTTAGTTTTTGCTGTAAAACCGATAATTAACAATTAAATATTAAAGAATATGACTATTTGAGGTAATGTAAATTTTTTTAAACTTCAATGTCTTATGCCCTAAGTTCTAGTTTGTTAGAATGAAAAATTTAATAAAAAGAATTGTTTTCAATAAGAAACAAAAAATAGTTAAACCAGTGTACAACTTTGAATCATGTATGTATGCAACTAGTACAAAAGGGAGTAGTAGCTCAACTAGTATTATATGCGTAAAAATGAACTAGTATGGCACTTCTACAATTAACACTAGTTGGCGCATTAGTTAATAACAACTAGTTGTTGAGCTGGTATTAGACTACGCACGGAACTACTAGTTGGGCTCCTATGACAACCCAATGTTAAAATCGATAGTTCGTTATATGAAAAAAGGACAGATAGACAACCAGTCTGAGGTGCAAAATAACTAGTATGTTTCTATTCACATACTAGTCACTTTAGCTGCAGGGTATACACGTAGAAGAAACAAAACCACACACTCATTCATACAACCACTCATAGTTACCATAGGCAAAACACACAGAACACTCATACATTCAAACACACATAGTTACCATAAGCAAACCAAACAAGTCAGCATTGTCATACAAACACACACATGCCAAGTAAAATACAACCACCCAGAACTTTCGCGAGGTTACCAGACGACGTCATTTTTTGCTATATAAAGGCGCTGCCAGAACTCAGCAATAATCAGTGTGATATCAGACATAGACGTGTTAACATCGCTAAGTGTTGAGTAGTACAAGTACTCGTGTAAATAAAGTAATAAATAAATTGTTGCCGCATTATAATTCTAAATTAATTTGTCCGTGTTTTAATTTGATGCAATAAAACGAATCCTTGAAGGATAAGTAATAAAACCGTTTTTACGAGAAGGTCTAAAAACGTAACAATATTATATACAGTGAGCAAAAAAAAAAAACAAGTTGTACTCTCTGAAAAGTAAAATCAATTTTAATTTAAAATGTTATTTATTTCTAATATTTTATACATGCAGAGAAAATTTTGTCCGCCATTAAATATATGTTTAAAATTCCCATTTACGCTCATCCCCAAAAAACTATTTCTGAAAATGATTTAAGTGGTGACACTGCTATGCCAATAAAAGTAGTTGTACTTGCTGCTTTGCCGTGAAAAATTATATCGTTATAAATTTATTTAAAAGAAAAGTAAAATAATTAGGATCATAGTTAGCGAATCTATAAATTGGAGCAATTCAGTTTTTTTTGTTTTCGGAAAATAGTAAAAGACTTGGCGAAAAAGCAAATTTCAAAAGATTTAAAAGAAATTTTTATAAGAATGTGGAAAGAAAAAACTAAGCGTGGAATTGGAAAAAAGTGAATAAACCTCATTCTACGGTCCATTGCGTTGTTGGAACTTTCCAAAAGAATGGATCTGTGGAAAGACCCAGTGGAGGTGGTCGTCGAAAAAAACTAAATTTCCCTCAAATCCAACGAAAAGTTTTAAATTGTGTAAGAAAGGACCCGAAAATTACCGCCGCACAATGAACGGTCCCCACAGTAAAATTGAAAAAAAATCTAAAGAATTATGGTAGCTTAATGAAATTTTTGGCACATATCTCTCTTGGCCTACCATTTTCAAAAATGAGTTACCATTTTTAGAGATCTCGTTATTTTTCCTGTGAATTTTAGTCTATCATTTCACATACAAAATGACAAAGCGTGATTGTTTTTTTTTATAAAATATAATCAATCTCTAATTATTTAGGGTATACCTTTTTTACATAAAACATTATTTTAACCTCTTTGGCATTTTTATTATTTACAATTTTGAAAATACTCATAACCATTGGTATTCAAATAACATTATATAAATAGGGTTAAATTATTATTTAAGATAAAAAACATAATTATATAAAGATTAATAATAAAGTAACAAACAAATTCAAATAACATATCAATTGTAAACAACTTCTTAATCACTGAATTAGTGTTAAGATTCATTTGCTAACTAACTAGTAATTTATTGTTGAAAGAGCTTCTTGTATTTACTGTATTTCTAATAGATGAGATTAATGGACCAAAAGAAATTAAGAGTTTATTCAAAAAATCCTTATTACAGTTTTCTCTGCTATTTTTTCGAGTGTGCTCAAGTCTCTTCTTTCTAAGTGTTTTGTGCAGGCATTCTAAAGCATCTTCAGGAAGCATTTCTCAAATAAACCAAGAAAATTTTTGAAAAAAATTTTTATTTCATACACGTATTTAAACATTACCAATAGGTAAATCAAAATATTTTATAATTTCACAACCAGGAATAAGAAGTTTATGCAAAGTTCATGTACTATAATACCAATCATAGTTATTTAAATATATTTCTCGAGTTTCATCCCTTTGCTATATAAAGTTAGATATATATATAGGTTTTCCAGAGGGTACTGTTTTTAAAATTCAACTCAAACTATATATCAAATGTTCATTAACTCTTGTAATCTCGGATGATTTTTTGAATTCGTAAAAAAAATTTCGTACTGTATTGCCATTATTACTGGTGCCAAAATTAAACTTCTTTTTATCAACTGTTAATCCCACCTCAGATCGAGATTTATCTTGAATTTGTTTTTTTATAGTGTTTTCTTATCTAACTTGCCAAGTCTTAAAAGGCAATCGATACGCAATGTGTAACATGCACTCAAAGCAACTTAGCAAATAATATAAAGGTGAAGTTCAATATCTATAATGGTCGTCGTTGGGAGAATAAGTAATGATAAGTTTGTTTATATCTTTAGGTTCAGCTTGTCATATAAAGCACTTCGACTCCGACCTTTTGACGGTTCTCTCTTAAGTACGTATTTGTATTAATAAACAGTTAGTTCCAGATGGTGTCCAAATATGTGAGAATAAGGTTTTATATGTGTTAGTGTCATTCTACTTGGTATTTTTAGGTTTAAAGCATAGCTACTATTATCATGCATTATCAAACATTAAAAATATCAACTGATAATTTTAGTAAATATATCAAACATGGATGATTTTTAAAATCATTATATTTCAAAAGTTGGCATAGAAATCATCTATACCTCTTTTCCTGCGGAGTTGTTATAAATATTTGAATTTTAGATTTTTCCATTGTTTCTGTTACATTTCTGAATAAAACAAATATAACTGCGTGCATTTTTATTGAAAAATGAATTTTATATTCATTTAAAAAAAAAACATTTTTTGTTACTTAAAAGTTATGAAAAAATTATCAAAATACTTCGACTTTAAATCCGTGTAAATTTTTATATTTGTAACGCACATGAAAAACCAAACCACCTCTGGAGTTGGTGGAGTCTCAGCCTTCATCGCAGATGTATTTGATTATTGAATTCTAATGTTTTTTTTTAGTCAGTTTACTGTGCGCCGCACAGTGGACCACTTCACGAGAAGGCCGTCAAATATATATAACTTTTTACCGGATTGGAATTTCGAAACAAATTTTTATTTGTTACTAGGTGAGACCTAAAAAATTAAACCTTTTATTTTTGGACTTTATGACATCTTTTGTTTCTTTTTTGAATGTAAATTTTATTGGTCAGCAATACTTTGTTGATACATCCACTTCTATTGCTCTGCTGGTTGATGGCTCTAACCCGGTATAACTTTTTGTTAAGCACAGTGGAACGCAACATACCGTATATAAGTCAGCATCTGATGTATATTCAGTATTGCATTGCTTTTATTGTCTTAAACCAGAGGACCCATAACATCCTCATAGAGAATTTAAAGTAATGCTGATATTTGGAAGTTTTTTCCAGCGATCAGCATCAAGCATATTTAACAACCGTTCGGTAGTGCGTTCAAGATCTTGCAAATAAGCATTCTTTTTTGACAGATACTAAATTCCTATACTCTGGGAAAGTCCCAGAATTCTTTTTATAGGGCCGTTTTCTCAATTATTTATACTGGTTTTTAGACAATTTGAAATTAAAAAATAATGCTCTTCTGGAGTAAATTTCCTGTCTTCATTCGGTGTAGAAATATTTTTCAAAATCCTTTTTGTGTGTTTAGGCTTGCTTATACTACTGCTTCAATTATCCCAATTTTAAATTTTTTATTTTGTGTTGGTTGAATGTGGTGCAAAATGACTCCTTGATAATTATTGAAAATATTTGTTCATTGAAATTCTGAAGCTTGCTTCTTCGAGTTCTTTCACTACATTCATCAATTCTTTTTGCTGGTCGACCCTGTTTCCCACATTTGGTATTTGTAGATATAATATCGAAAACAAGTTCCTGTGACAACCATTAACGGTTACCTTCATACATCCTTTTCTTGTTATAAAAGCATTATATACAGCGTGATATTAATCTTTTTCCAAAATTTCTAATTTTTTGTTTGTGTAGTTCAATTTCTTCTGCACTGTATATTATAAAAATTTTATTGCCTGATTCAAAATATTGTAAATTATATTGTTGAAAGAAAATATCGGCAAGATCTCTGTAGGTGTAGTTACCCATATTTGAAATTTCAATAAGTAACAATTGTGAAGAAATTACTCGAAATAATCTTACACGTAAATAAACAACGAAAAAATTCGGGTAGACTGGTAACATCACAACAAAGAAACAAACACGTTCACACGCGCACATACGAAGGATGAGAAAACCAAAATACTTTTCATTCATAACAGCGATCTGATAAAAAAAAAGTACAGACTTCTAAAATATGCATAAAAGAAATCACCTCTTTTACCCAAAAAATATTTGACCTTGTATAATAAAAATTGGTCTGGTGCTCACGGTCGGATCGTGCCGGGTATACAATGGGGTATAGGAGTGCAAAGAAGGGTTCGTACGATACGATAGTACGAGTCCCTAAAGGAACTTTTACGAACTTTAGAAATTATGCTCTATTAAGTGGGGGAATTTAGAAAAATTTCTAACTTTTAAAAATATATTAAATTAAAATTTATTTCAAAAAGTTATAAACATTTTTTTTGCTGATGGTACTGCTAACAAATTGAGCGATTATGCAAAATTTATTTTGCTTAGAAATCTCTTAAAACAAAAAAGTGTTTCATTTTAGCAAAATAATGAAAATGTCCATTTTACTGTGATTTAGTTAAAATAAAGTTTAAATTTTTTGGTTCCCGAGGTGTACAAGTGTCTACTTTCGAATGAACATTTTACAATTGGTGATAGTCAGAAAAATGAGTTTTGGCCGCCTTCTCGCGAAATGGTCCACTGTGCGACGTGAGGATTACAAATGACCTAAAGAACGCAGAAATAGTTCATGTGGCTCCACAGACAGTGAGAAACTTCCTCCATTCCCCAGATTTGAAGGCTTATGCGGTACCAAAAAAGCCTCTTTTCTCTAAAGCCAATATTAAAAAACGCTTACTGTTCGCTAAAGAGTACACCGACAAAGATGATTCGTTTTGCGAAAATGCAATCTTTACAGATGAATCTAAATTCAACATATTTGGAAGCGATGGGAGGAAATCTGTGTAGAGAAAGGAAGGAGAAGCATTCAATCCTCGAAATGTTACTCATACGGTCAAGCACGGTGGAGGCAATGTTATGGTTTGGGGCTGTATGAGTGCTAATGGAGTATGTAATCTCGTTTTTATTGAGGGTATTATAAACAAAAAAGAGTACTTAAATATTATAAAAAAACAACTTGCTGCAATCCGCTCAAAAATGGGCTTAGAGGGTAAATTTGTCTTCTTGCAAGACAATGATCCAAAACATTCTGTCATCGTTGTTACGGAAGGGTTGCTGTATAATACAAAAAAAGTTTGATACCTTTTCCTTAGGTTTTAATAAATTTTAATTTAATTGTCCTACCCCGCCTCTCCTTAACTCATAAGGAATGTCTAAGGAGGGATTGATAATGATATCTGTCGAACCTACAGGGTCGGCAAGGATCAACTGGATCTTTGAGTCTATAGTTAAACCAATACTTTTTGATGGGATATTGGTATGGTAGAATCCAATGGAGAAACTCATCGCAGGACTTCTAGAAATATATTTCGTTAGGATTCTGATCAAATACTCGGAAATCTATGATAACGTTGACATTACCAATAGCAAAACGTCAATTTGTGCATAGAGTACATCCATAGCTGTGGTCGAATGCCGACTATCTATCAATGACATGGGGAGACATTCGGCGGTGACACTTCTAAGGGTGTCGGAGCACTAGGATTGTCATAACAACCACATCGCTGATAGAATCGTCAGATAGAACCGAGTAACTCAATGATCAGCTATTTCACGGGAATTTCGTTTTCGAGTTGATTCAATCTATGGGCTCACGCAAGAAGGATGGTTCTGTTGTATAATCACTACTCAGGAAGCTGTAATGATGAAGAGAAGAACGAAACAGTGTTCATCTTCTGTGCTTTTGACGTTGAAATCGTGCTCACCGAAATTCAAGGCTAAACATAATTTTTCAATTCGTATTATACAAAGTAAACTATTAAAGACAAATCGCAATGAAATTTTATTCAATATGACGCATTTCATAATAAGGGTATTCTTAGTTACAATTTAATACGAAAACTATTTTGCGGCAGCGAACCAAAATTTGAATAAAAATGCCTTTGAGTCAATTCAAGTTATTCGAATTTATTATATTATAATTAAAACGGGAAAAACAATTTACGAACTTTACTGGTTGATTAAAGTTATTGGAATGAACATAAGTATACATAAAAACGAAATGTCATTCATATGACAGTATTAATTTAGGGTTGCATGTATTTGACTTGTGACAACGTTGCAATTTTGCAACAGGTATTAAGTCGAAATTTAAAAATTTTCGGCGGAAGCCAAGAACTTTATCGTTATGGTTTAAAAATAAAAATACATCACGGTAAAAAAATTCGAAAAGAAAATACATTTACTTTTTTTAAACTTCTTTAATTTTAATTATGTGCTGAGCTAAAGATATTATTACAAACTTAGACTCGATCGTCTTAAAATCTATAGAATACTGAATATTCGCCCATACTCTATTTGGCAGCGTCAATGCAACACAATACTGTTTTTAGTCTTTGATGCAATTCGACATTCCCAATGTCAATTTTGAAAGTTATCGATTACTGTCAACATGTTTTTTATATTCTCTATGAAAATGTGACGGCGATGCTGTTCAATATTGACTGATTTTGTCGTCAATGTTTTTAGTGTTGTGTTGTGTTGACAAAATTTTTTTGCGTTATTTTGAAAAGAAAAAAAAAATGGATAAAGATAAAATTAAAATTACGAATCCCAAACAATTTGAAAATTTGGTGGAGGAGATGGAACAAAAAAATTCTGAACTCAGAAGCACTGTACCCAATAATTTTAACGAAATAGGGAGAATATTTCCACAATGTTAAATGCCCTTGGACCACCGCAAATAATATGGCGATGGATGGCAAAATTGAAAACAAAATAAACCAGCTGTTCCAAGAATTAGATATGTGTATCTAAATTATCGATAAACAGGCAGCGTCACATTTCAACCCTTATAGAATATCAAATTAGTGTTGACGCGGTGTTTATGTTGAGTAAAAGTGATGTTAACATAATATTGACGATGTTGACGCTGCCAAATAGAATATGGGCGATTAGTTTAACTGATGCCAACTCCACTATATCAGCAGATTAGTTTGTAGATAGTAAATATGTTTTACAAGTGAAAGATTTTCGTAGCAGCTTCGGAGAACTCAGCATTTAAATATTTATTTGTTACCTCGTTCTCTTTCTTTCGACCAGAAAATCAGTCAATGTTCTTCCGACTTTATACAGACAATTTTGTGGAGAAGTATTTTTTGGACCTCTTTAATTTTAATTATGTTCTTATTCTTTTTTCCTAAAATCTTACTAAAAAATTCAAAGTTTTAGCTAGTTCCTATGCGCATTCCACTGGGGCTAATGCAGATCATCAAATAACCTTTACCCAACATTTTTTAGAATAACTAAAGATATTTATTTCAAATTTCCACTTTAATTAGTGAAAAGTTTAAAATAAATATCAAAGTCATAACAAAAATTCACTGATCACTTTCCTTTTTTTATTTTCTTACGTTTTTATTCTACAATTGGTTGATATTGTGCCGACTCTAATTGTAGTTTTAAGAGAAATAAAGAAATATAACATCTAAAAATTGTTTTAATGTATAAACTAATTTTTTTCCTCTACGGTTGGTGGTAATCTTGTCGCGATGTGGAGGCTTAGTCGTAGTTGCTTGGAACGCGCTGGCTCCGTGAAATCAGCTGCCCCCGGTAGGGTTACCCATGCCAGAGGGCCCAAGCAGCGAGCCGGCTAAGAACCATTCTTTCCAGCACCCGATAGCGTCTGTTTTTCCCTGTGGGGCGGCTATCGGGTTTGTCCGCGTCTCTTCGGTCCTATGGGCCTGTCCAAATCCATTAGCGTCTGTTTCCCATAGTGGGCCGGCTGATGGTCTGCGTCTGTACCGCATTGGGGCGGCAGCTTTCTGAAACCTGGCAGTAGGAATAAAATGTAGAATATAAAAACATTTTTTAAAATACCACAACCGGGACCCATCCCCACGTCACGGGTTTCATAATCTCCGGGGACCCTATTCCCACGGCGCCAGTAACAGGCCGTGGTGAATCCATCATCAGGCCCGGTCAGTCTGCAAGCTACTGATGTTATAGGTAGCCGGCAAGGAATAACCAGGCCGGCTGCTAAAAACAACAGGACAACACGGCCGGAATAATTTGGTTGTCCAAAATCAAGCAGCGAGGTACCTCTGTCTTCAACCCCAAGTACCTCGAAATCTGTAAAGGTCCTTACTGGTTAAACGGTAAAATCCCCTTATTCGGGTGTGAAGGGAATGGAAAGGTCTAAGCCGTCCAAACCCAATGCTTCCCATGCGCATTCTGTGCAGCAAAGAGGATAACCTACAGTCCCAGTACTGTGCCACCCACTGCCAACCCCGGCAACACAGAATCGAAGCCTAAGAGCAAAAATCCATCACGCAGGGCCGCTAATGAAAGGCGCTCTGCCTTGAGGACAATTTCGCTTTTAGGTGCAATCCCGGCTGAGCAGCCTTTTGAAAAGCAGGCAGCCTCTCTTAAGTGGGCGCAGGCTCACGCTGGGCTGCAATCAGGATCCTCCACCGCAACCGAGAAGGTAGCGGTGCCTAAACGCCAACGCACACTGGGGTATTGGACACCCAAAACGGAGATTAATTGAAAAATGAAAATTGGGATATCCGATTAATGTTTTATACCCGATTATTGTAGACAAAATTCTCCATCACCAGGCAAAAGAATCGATAACATATGTTGCTTAATTCAATTTTTGCTTTGTCTCAAAGTTCGTAATTTTTTTCGATTTTTTCGCGTCTTTACAAAAAGTGAATTTTTTGTATTTTCAAGTGCCAGTTTTTCTATTTTTGCCATAAAAAAGCCTAATATTATTATGGATCCTTCAAGTTCAGGTAATTTCGAACAAAAAAGCAGTTGCCGGTCGACATTTACCTGTTAGAACTAATTTTAATCATTTATGGAAAAAAGGTCTAAATTTTAGCCATTCTTGAGAAGTATGTACAGTTTTAAAGTGGTACCGGTCAACTTCGTGTTCTGAAATTTATATATTTTTAAAGCTTAGGAACTGTACTAATATAATAAACAAAAACATCTTGCGCGTGTTTGCGCCAATTCGATTTTTAACAAATTTTGTAAAAAAAAAACTCATGTCGTCCAAAGTTATAGAAGAACCGTGGCTGTAATTTTTGTTTTGTTTTCGCTTTCGTTATTATCATCATATATTGTTGCTATTCTTATTTATGTTTGTATATTGAAATATTTTTATGTACTCTACACAAAAATAATATGTGTGTTCTGTTCATTGTGTTGTTTGGTTTATTTAATGGGTTGGGTAAGTTTAATTTGTCTTCGCGGTGGTATTCTTAGACAATTTTGTATAACTTAATTTAAATAACAGATAATATGTGTTAAATAAGTATGTGGTGTTACTTAACATTAACTATTATATCTATTTAATATGAATAAAATTCCATGTGAGTGATCGTGGTGGTATATTTCGGATTACAACAATAACAACGGCAATGATGTGCTGTTATATTTTTATTAAGTGTTTATATATAGAACGTGTTGTTCGTCCTCGTTATTTTGGTAATTGATACAAGAAATATCACGCGAAGTTTCTGAATACAGTCTTTATATTTTAGGAATAAACTCAAAAAGATTCATTTCTCGGCGTAGTCTTTACAGTTTTATTAAGAATGCTGAGGCTTCGTCATTAATGGAGAAGCTGAATATATTAAAGCAAGAATTGATAAGGCAAATGAATCCAGAGGATATGCAAGACTTCAATTTGAATTTTGCTCGTTTTGTCTGCGATTTTAAGGATCGATGGGCAAAATCAAGTAGACATGAGGAGCGATTTTTGAGAAAAAATTAAAATTGGTTAGATTCTTCAATAGCCTTTGTGACTACAACAACTAAAAGAGGTCGCAAAGAAATTGATTTCGAGGAGTGTTCCGAAAAAACAAAAATGAAAAAATGTAAGAATTTAAGACAAAATGTTCCCTTGCCTGTTTTGAGCAAGTGGTCAAACAAAAGCAGCAAAAATTGTCAAGGAAATAACTGCATCACCTTCCAGAGCAGCTAAATTTAGAAAAAATGTAACTTGTGTAAAAGAAAAACAGTTGACTGCTGAAGAAGCGCTTGTGGTTTTGGTTGAAGCAAAGCTTTCACGTAAACAATATAATGCTATACGAAAAGCTCCTCCTGATAAATTCCTTGCGTACACCTTGCTTCAAAGAGCGAAAAAGAAATGTTATCCTAAGGTTGAAACTATGCAAATTTCCGAATCGTCAGCTAAGGTATCATTGCAGGGCCTTCTGGACCATACGACTGAACGCCTTGTGCTGCTTCCAAAAAATGTTATTGACACCCTGGATAATGAAGAAATATCAAATTTAACGTTAAATACTAAGTGAGTGTTCGATGGAAGCTCTGGGCATAGCTCATATAAGCAAGCTTTTCATGGACCAGGCGCTAGCGACTCTTCTGTTTTAATAACGTCCATTGTTCCACTCAGATTAGTATGCAATGATAAAATTGTTTGGCAAAACCCTAGGCCGTCATCAACCCGATTTTCCAGGCCATTAAATATTGAATACACCAAAGAGACTGCAAGTATATTGGTAAGAGAAAAAGAACGAGTTGATGAGGAAGCAAACGATCTGGAAATGTCTGTTGTGCCAGTAGGAGAAAAGATCGTAATAGTAAGCCATAAACTAATCTTAGTAATGATTGACGGAAAAGTTTGCAATGCAATCACAGAAACGACATCATCCCAAAGGTGTTATATTTGCAATTCCACTTCTAAAGAGTTTAACTCTATTGACGAAATGATAGCAAAACCTGTTAAGACAGAAACCTTAGAATTTGGTTTGTCTATATTACATGGATGGATTAGATTTTTCGAATGTATCATACACCTCTCTTACAAATTGCCTATAAAAAAGTGGAAAGCTGCATCGGATGATGATAAAGAAATTATAGATTCTACTAAAGCACGCATTCAAAATGAATTTAGAGTCAAAACCGGATTGATTATTGACCAACCAAAGCCTGGCTTCGGAAATTCTAACGATGGTAATACAGCCAGAAGATTTTTTGAAAACGCTGAAGTTTCTGCAGATATTACTAAAATCGATTTAGAACTAATCAAGAAAATGCACGTGATACTAATAACTGTTTCTTCGGGTCATGAAATACATTCTGAAAACCTCAAACATTTTTGTCACAACACTGCCAGACATTTTGTTAAAATGTATGCATGGTATAAAATGCCTACCACTTTACACAAATATTTAATTCATGGCCCTGAAATTGTATCGCACGCACTTCTTCCAATCGGACAACTTTCAGAGGAAGCCCAAGAAGCTAGAAACAAGGACTTCAAATACTATAGGGAGCACTTTTCACGTAAATGTAACCGTGAGAAATCAAATGAAGACATTTTAAACAGGTTGCTACTGAGCTCCGATCCGATCATTAGCAGCAAAATTAAGTTACCAAAAAAAAAAAATTCAAGCCCTACCAAAATCAGTAGTAGAATTGCTTATTCCGCCAACTATTTCAGTAAGTGCTGTTCGATCTGATGATAGTGATGATGAAACTGGAGATGCACATGTTGAGGAACTAGAGGATTGTAGCACCGATTACAGTGACTAAACTAAATAACACTTGAATGGAAAATCAGGTCATAATATTTTATATGGATTTTAAAAATATATATAACAATGTCTATTTTTTTCAGATGATACAACCATTTACTTTTGATGAAATTGTTTATAAATATAAATGAAGAATTAAAATTTCAAAGTTTTATTCAAATTTTTTTGTTTTCATTAGGTAAATTTGTTTGTAACAAAGGGGGCGTGGCACCGCCCTATTCCACCTTGGCTGTAATCCATACAGTACGATCAACATATATACCAAATCTCATCTTCCTACCTCTGATAGTTCATGAGATATAATCGTTCTAATTTTTAGGTTATATGGGCGGTGCCACGCCCCTTTATCCAGTCACAACCAAGTATAGCCAAGTACTATTACGCGGTCAACAGTAACACATTGGAAATGTTTCATGACAATCGGTCTATAATAATAGAAAAATAAAAATAGATAAAAAAGGCCTGCAGAGCGATTTTTAATAAGGGGGAGTGGCACCGCCCACTTTTCCAAAAAATTCGTATCATATGTCACTCAGGGATAACGTATCATTCTTATAGTGAAAGAATTTTTCAAATCGGATAAGTAGTTTAATTGATCTCCGTTTTGGGGGTCCAATACCCCACTGTGCAACGTTCAGAGGAGGAAAATGATGCAGTCGGGCTCCTTTAGCGAGGTTGCCCAAGGCAGTCTCATAAGGGTCATTATCGGCAGGGATGTGTCGGATGGTGCCATGTCCCATGCTAAATGGGACCTGGTTAACCAGAAACTGGCGGGTTTGTTCTGAAAAATCCGCAAGGACAATCCGGTACCACCGCCTCAATGCGTTGATGCCTGCTTCAGATGAACGCTCAGCGTTACTGTCAAATAAGGCCATCGATGCTATTGGGGAAGCGTGGAAGGGCTCTAAGCTGGATGTGGTTCCTGTGGAGGAAATACCCAGAAGGCCTAGAGCCATGGACATAATTATCTCCGAACCTACTTCCCCGAAGGAGATCCTCGACATCATTAAGGATTGCAACCCGGATCTACCTACCCATGTTTGGAAGGTAGCTGAGGTGGATGCACCCAAAGGGTCTATGAGAAGTGTGGTTCTGGTTCTGAGCAAAGAAACATTGGCACCGATACGGGAGAGGAATAACAAGATACTCTACTGCTTCAGTACGATCTTGTTGCGCCTCTACCGGAGCGATGTCAGAAAGAATAGCGACCAAGGTGGAGATGAAGCGGTGATGTCGGACGCAGCTCCATCCGACGCAGGGGACACCCAATCAGCTTCCGAATTGGTAAGTGAATTCTGCGAACAGATGAATGTTGCGGAGGATGACGAAGACATCCTCCTGGATTCAATCCAAGAGGACGTCAACACAACCGTCGTTGCTACTGATGGTGAAGGTGACGCAGATAAACCTTCACCACTCTTAAGCAACATCTGCTGCTTTGCTCCTCAGGCTGGCTGAAAGGAAGGAGGAGCTTGGAACCATGGATCCACCAGGGCCGGGTTCATGGACTTAAACCCAAGGGCTATAAGTTCATATGCGCCAAATATACAGGCAATATTAGATCGTGCATTTTGCCTAAAAACTCTTTGTGTATCTTCATTTTATCTGAATACGGTGATGAGGACACCGTTTCTGCAGCCCTGGAGACCCCGTTTGGGACCGTATGGATGGTCTCGAGCTATATGGCACATGACCACGTAGGCGGCCCACCCAATGAGAAAGTGCGTGGTATTGTGACCAGGGCGTCGAACACCGGGACGCCGTTGATTATATGTGCCGACGCTAATTCACACCACACCTCGTGGGGTAGCAGTGATACCAACGAACGAGGTGAGTCTTTTTGATTTTATATTGAATCATAATCTTGATATAATTAATAGGGGTTCAGAACTCACTTTTGTTGTGTCCAACCGTGAGGAGGTCTTAGACATCACACTGGTTGGCACGGGTCACACCAATCTGATTAGCGACTGGAGAGTTGCAGACGACTGCTCCTTTTCTGACCATAGATACATTGACTTCAGCATAGGGCTGGGTGTTGAGAGACCGAGCCCTATAGTGAATAGGAAGAAGACCGACTGGGAGCTACAGAACAACCTGCTCTGTATCGTCGATCCCACCGATGGATGTCGCAGGTTATTCAATGAGGCCAAAAGATCAGGAGACTGGTCAACATACAAGTGAATAGGTGTAAAAATCTAGTAAGAAACGCAAAAAGGAAGTCTTGGAGGACCTTCTGCAGTGAAGTAGAGGTATCTTCCGAGACCAACAGACTGCGTAAAATACTGTCAACCACAGCGGTTGTACCAAGCTACATACAGAAACCCTGTGGTAGCTGGACCATGAGCAGTCGGGAAACGCTAAAGCTATTACTTGACACTCATTTTCCTGGCAGCCAGGCAGCGCCTGTAACAGGTTCTACTATTGACTGCTCAACTGGCGGCACAGCTACAATTCCGTTGAGTATCGACAGACTGCGCTGTGCCGTTAACAGCTTTGATCCGTATAAGTCCTCAGGGCCAGATGGAATAATTCCAGCTGACCTACAGAGGAATGCCGACAATGTCCTACCTTGGTTTTCAGTGATTTACAAAGTGTGCTTAAGGAAGGCTTATTTACCAGCATGCTGGCACATTTGTAGGATAATCTTTATCCCAAAAGGAGGTAAGACATCTCACACTACACCTTGTAGGTCTAAAGTCTCTTAGACCTACAAGTCTTACTTCCTTTTGCTTAAGACGTTAGAAAGAGCAATTGATATTCATTTGAGAATGACCATACCTAGTAATTTTCTCTCAGAGTCATAGCATGCATAAACGAAAGGCAAGTCTGTGGAAACCGCACTGAATTCTCTAGTGGGCTACATAGAGAAATCTCTTGAACACAAGGAATTCACTATGGTAGTCTTTCTGGACATTGAGGGTGCTTTCAACTACGTCAACCTGAATCCACCATTGAAGGAATGCTGGCCGTAGAGATTGATATTGACATCTGTAGGTTTGTTAGGAATCTGCTTACCTTCAGGGTCGTCAGGGCCTTGATTGGGTTTGCAACTGAATACATAGCAGTCAATCGGGGCACTCCACAGGGAGGTGTTTTATCACCCTGTGGGAGATTTTCATTTCCCGTTAGAGTCTTCACTGATGGATCCAAGACGGAAACTAATGTAGGAGGGGATTTTTGCATGGAGAACTTTAACGTAAGAACTTCATTCATCTCTGC
The DNA here is from genome assembly GCA_963675445.1 of Linnaemya vulpina. Lineage (NCBI taxonomy): Eukaryota > Metazoa > Arthropoda > Insecta > Diptera > Tachinidae > Linnaemya > Linnaemya vulpina. The sequence continues at coordinate 56,052,338 of OY776280.1, read as the reverse complement.
TATCAATGGTGTGTACAGCATATCCATAGCTGTGCTCAAATGCCGACTATCTTTGAATGAGATAGCGAGACATTCGAGGGTGACACTTGTCTGGGTACCGGGACATTCTGACTGTCCTGGCAACCTCATTACTGACGGAATAGCCAGGGAAGGGACAGCTGAATAGCTCTATGATCTGTCACTTCACAGGCATTCCCTTATCGCACTGCAGGCTTTTGGTTCAGTGTGAATCATACAAACTCGCTCAATCAAGATGGGAAAACGTGACCAACTGCCGCGTGGCAAAGGCCACATGGCCCCGCTACGAGCCATGCAGAGCATGTGACCTTTTGAACTTCAAAAAGGCACGACTACGGTAACTTATGAATGTCCTAACTGGACATTGTAACTTCAGGACCCATGCAAGAAGGATGGGTCTGGAACACAACGAATTCTGTAGAAGCTGTAATGATGAAGAGGAGGGGGAAACAGTACTCCATATTCTGTCAGTGCCCTGCCCTGAACAGCGTAAGGACAGTGGCACATCTTGCCAGATCTAGATAGCCTGTCGAGTGCGGAGGTTTTCAGAATATCGGCCTTCCTAGCGTCCATACGATGGATTAATGCGGCAGAGGACGACTCATGAGTAGTCCCTCTTTTAGGGTATCACAACGGGATCGAATGAACGGACCCCAGTGCATTGTTTCGACAATGGCCCTAATAACCTAACCTAACTAATTTTTTTGTTCAATGGCTCACTGTTTTATAAAACAACCAATACTTTGAAAGTATACAATACCGTGCTCAGACATACCCCTTAATTGCGCAATTAGGATATTTTTGCAATTAAGGCCTTAATTGACCACAATTTATCATACAATAAGTCAATTAATAAATTGAGCAATTAGTAGTTAATTCTATTACTAATTGCGTAGAACTGGAATTTCAACCCTGGTTATAAATATGATCATTAAGAACTGTGTTCAGTGAGCAGAAAAATTTCCTATAATAGCGAACCAAATGTCCAAAAATATTCATACATATAAACAAAACAAACTGAATTTTCAAACAGACTAGAGTGAACTCCGATATATAAACTTTGTGAAATTGTCAAGTTTTCCTTTTTCTTTTTTAAGCACTGATAATTTTGAATCAAAAATCGATCTCAATGACTCCAAGAGCTCCATATTTTTATTATATGCAAGTAAAATTTCTTTTAAACCAAAATTCGCACCCATTTTTTAAATTTACAAGCACGAAGATTCACAAAAAATAAAAACAATGTTTTATTCAGCTGTTAAATAATAATTGAGTCAGCTAAATTGAGCACGTGTGAACACTACATTTGATTGCTCAATTAAAATTAAATTGACTGAATTAAAAATGCATGTCTGAACACAGTATAAGGTTAAAATAAATTTGTATTTAGATTGTTAGAAAAAAATTATTATTTTCTAATTTTTGGTAAATTTACAAATAAAACAGTATAACTTATTTTTTTTTATTGTATGTATACCCAACAAAAACAGTGACGGTAATTTTACCGGTCACTGCTGAAAAGTTTTCATCAGCACGTATAATAAAATTTCTATCACTTTATTAAGACCAATATGAAAAAACTGATGGAAACTTTTGTGTACGTGTAATTTTGCATTCCTCTCTAACTTGTTGATAATATCGCCTGTACAACACATATTCGAACTGCTTTTTCTAATGTTGCTGTTCTATATAAATTTTTCACTAATGACTATTATGGTGCCACTGGTGACCAGTCATCGTTGATGCAGAAGCTGTCACTGCTGACAAATACGTTACTTTAAAAAAATACGATTTAATTGAATTTAAAAACTATTTCGTAAGGCGAAAAATAAAATAGAGTTGAGTTAAAACATAATATGTTTTAATATTTAAATAGATGTAAGTATATATGTATATATGTATATATATATATATATATATATATATATATATATACTAGCGAACCCCCTGCACACTTCGCAGTGCAAAAAAAAAATAAAAAATTCATTTAAATCAGTGATAAACTGTTTTTATTGTAATGCTCTGTGGTAAACAACATTTGTTGTTTCTCCATTTTCGGTGTATATATACAAAACCGATAGTTTGCCAACGCGCGAACAGGTTACAT
>OY776280.1:56027713-56042713 GCA_963675445.1 Linnaemya vulpina | reverse complement strand
TGCGTAAAACTGGCTCTTTAACTAATGCTTGCTTCAGCATATTTATAGCGTTGATTTCTTCATTAGCTATTTTAAATTTAATATCTTTTTTTAATAGTTCTGTAAGTGGTTTTGCTATTTGAGAATAATTTTGAATAAACTTTCTGAAATAGCCGGTTAATCCTAAAAACGATTGAACATCTTTAATGGTTTTTGGAATAGGAAATTTTTCTACTGCTCTTGTTTTCAGTTTACTGGGATAAATTCTTCCGTCTTCGACACAGTGGCCTAAAAAATCAATCTGCGTCTTCATAAATTCACATTTTACCCATTTAAATGTCAAATTGTATTCAGCTGCCTTTGACAAAACCAACTGAAACTTGTTAAGGCATTCTTCCGGAGACTTGCCGTAAACCACAATGTCATCAATATACATCTCCATAACATCTGCATTGACCAAATCTTGAAATATGAAATTTACATACCTGGCAAAATTTGCAGGTGAATTACAGAATCCGAAAGGTGCTTTATTAAATTCAAAAAGACCTTTTTTCGTTATAAATGCAGTAAATTTTTTGCTCTTTTCTGCGATCGGGACATGAAAAAATCCATTTTCTAAGTCCAAAGTTACAAAAAATTTTGCATCTGTTAATTTCAGTAATACATCATCAATAATTGAAACAGGAAACGCATCTTTGAGAACCATACCATTGAGCTGACGAAAATCTATGCATATTCTGTAATCTCCACATTTCTTTTTAACCACAACAACACGACTTGCAACATGAGAATATGACTTTCTTGTTACACCACTTTTTAACCATTCCTCCACTTGACTATTCGAAGCGACTTCTTCTTGAATTGGTAACCGACTTGGCGAATGCCGAAAGGAATGCATATTTTCATTTAGAATTATGTGCATTACAACCGGACATTCTTTTTTCACCTCCGAAGACTTGTATGAGTTAATCATATCTTTGACGACATTTTCATACTTTACGTCAACATCTATTTCATGCGTATCAACATTATAAACACACAGTTCCTTATTTTCAATTGTGTTATTCTTATTTTGAAATTTATAGCCATTATCGTAACACAGTACAAAATCTTTAATAAAGTCAAAACCGAGAATCATTTCTACTTTTAATGAACTGTCTGGAACAATTAAGAATTCATGATATTTTTCCACATCGTCCACACTTACATTTGCTTGTACTACACCGATAGGATTTATTTTATTAGTACCGAGACCCGACAGCATTGTGTTACTATGCAACAATTTCAGTTTTTTAAATTTATTTTCGAAAACACTTTTTTTCATTATGGATACATCCGCTCCTGTATCAACTAGGCAATTAATATTCACACCATCAAATTTAATCATTTTATACCGATAGTCTTTAGTAATTATATTAATAGTTCCATCCATATTGGCGTTTCTACCCGTACAGTTTTTAGCTATATGGCCAAACTGGTTGCATTTAAAGCACTTAGCTTGGTTTTTACACTGATTTTTCTTATGTTCTGTTGATCCACAATTAAAACAATGCAATTTATTTATTACCGTATTATCAACCGGTTTCCGATATTGTCCTCTTCGCATATCCGTGTAACTACTTTGACACGTATGTTCGTAAATATTATATAATTCTCGTAATTCTTTAAATGTTTTAGCCGTATATAAATTTTGTTTAAACACACTTTTTATGTTTAATCCATCTACAATATATCTAATAGTAGTAAATTCATCAATTTTAGCTAATAAAGCAATTTTCTTCATATTAAGCATGTACTCATAAAACGATTCCATATGTTTCTTTTTACGTTCACATAACATTTTATGCACTTCGCCACTATTATATTTTTTGTTAAATTCATCAATTAAAATTGTTTTTAAGGTTTGATAATCACTTACAGTTTCAGAGTCTACGAAAAGTTTTGCATTACCAGTTATTTTATTCCTTGCGTGTATATACTTTTGTTGGTCACTTAACTTATAAGCACTTGCATTCTGTTCAAAGTTTTCAAACCACTGAACAACTGGTATGTTTTCACCATTAAAATCACTTAATATTTTCGCGAAAGTTTCTATTGTTATATTTGCTGTATCATTTTCTTCGATTTGTTTTTCTATTTTCACAGTAAGGGTTTTTATTAAATCATTTAATTCGTTAGTTGCCATTGTTTTGTTTTGTTTACTAAATTCGTAATTTCTTGGATTTAAGTTTTTAATGTTCTCTTGTTCTATTGTATTGATAAATGTTTTAGTTATTGTTTGATTTTCTTCGCTAAAATTTTTTCTATTTTCCGCCTTATCTTTCTCTAAATTATCAATTTTGCCTTCGATGTTGTTTAACTGTTCTGGATTATTTTTATCACTTTCGTCTTTTGCACTTTTTGCTCTTGCCCTTGTTATGTAGGTTTTTTTTTCTTTGATACCGCTATTTCTTTTCATTTAAGTACCTTATTTCAAGAGCAACAAGTTTTTATCATTACACAAAAAAAATTATTTATGTTGATGTACAGTTTCGATCTCGTTTCAAAACATAAGTGGCTTACGGTTGAACCAAATGTAATTTTTATCAAACACAACAACTATATATAAGTACGTGGCCCACGGTTGAGCCCCCAAATGTAATTTTTTAAATGGTAAGGTAATTTATTTTTAAAAAATAGCAAGAAAAATCAGTATTTAATTGTTATAATTTATTAAAATTGTTTATATTTCTTATTTTATATTTTATGATAAATTTATAATTTATAATGTAATATATACAAGTAGTATTTTAATTTAATTGTTTTTCACAAAGTAATATTTTAATTCATTTATTGTTCACAAAGACATATTCAATTTTTGATTTTCAAAGATTCTTATTAATTAAAACAGCAAAAATTCCTTTCATTATTTTTACTGCACAAATTTAGTTCTTTCTTTATTCTCTCAACTTTCAAATTTTACACCGACAACTGACTACTTATATGGACCTCAGACAACTTACTTCTCATCTTCTTATTCTCACCGACCAAGAATGTAAATTAAAGCGGAACAATCAATGTAACATTGTAGCGTGTTTTTTATCAATGTAACATTGTAGCGTGTTTACACATATATATATATATATATATATATATATATATACATATACTTTTCATAAATGTATATATATATATATATATATATATATATAGATATACTTTTCATATATGTATATATATATGTATATATATATATATATATATATATATATATATAAATATATATAATCATATATATATATATATATATATATATATATATATAAGCATTTTCATATATATATATATATATATATATATATATATATGCATTTTCATATATATATATATATATATATATATATATATATGCATTTTCATATATATATATATATATATATATATATATATACATATATATATATATATATATATATATATATATATAAATATATATATATATATATATATATATATATATGTATATATATATATATATATATATATATATATATATAAATATATATGAAAAGTATATACATGTCTGAAGGGTACAGACTTTTGGTAGTAATTCTCACATCCCATCCCATCCACATGTGATTCTCACATGGTCCGTAAGGGCAACATACTTGCCCTTCACTCCTAGCTGCCTTAAGGTGTGCAATATATCTTATTCTAAGATTATGATTTTTTTTATTTTAACTAAAGTTTAAAATATGAAATTCTTTTTGTTTCTAGTTATTTTTTTATTTTGAGATAAGAAACGCTAATTCTTCCTTCGCGTACATATATAAAACTTTTGCACAATATTATTTTAAAAATTTTACTGTCGGTGATTCCTAAATATTTGTAAAGAAAACGTCTAAGATTTTAGAATATATACATTTGTTGTCCTGCTAGTACCAAAATACCGTAAAATTTTTTAAGGCTAATAAAACACATATCAAACTAATATTTGTTCCAATTTGACAATTAGAAAAAGTTTCTTGAATAAACTAAGCGATGCGTACAGAATTATAAACAAATATTTTAGATTATTGTGTAACTTAGAGTTATTAAAAAAATTTCTGATAAGTATTTTTGTAAGTATAATATTTATACGACTTTGTATTGCTATCAAGAAAGTTAATAAATAAATGGTTTTAAAAAACACATAAAAGTCAAGCACAACTATTAATCGATATAATATCATATAAAAACTGAGTACAAAAAGTTCCAAGGTGGTAACGTTGTCAGTAAACAATTTTTGTAAATTGCTTTTGAATGTGTTTGTACAAAATTTATGTGTGTATAAGTTTCAGTCATTCATTCCCTGACGCGATTTTTTGAGCTAATTCATCATATGGTTAGTATTTAGCTAACTCATTTGGAACTACCTCATAAACTAAATAAAATCTGATGCAGAAGTGAGTTAGTTGTCACACACAAAAACAAGACAAACGAAAGAAAAAGCTTGTTATTTCGTTTTGTCATTAATGGCTAGAAGTTCAACTTATGTAAGTCTATTTCCATATATATAAAAATAAGTAATTAGTTAATTTAACAAATCATTTCAGGTTCGTTGTATGCCATCCTTAATGAAAGGGAAAACCACAGAAAACTATGACGAAAGCTCTTTCTTTGGATCTAATTCTGGGATGTAACATTGACAGAGTCCACGGCAAGATGCCAGTTAAAAATTTTAAAAGCTTTTTTGGTGCTTTGACTAAACTGATTATTTTAATTAATTTTCCTTAATTAAATTCTTATCATTAACCAGATGCAATTCGTATTAATGGTGAAGACAACCCAGAAAAAGCATTAAGAAATGCAATAAAAATAATTATAAAGCAACATTATTAATTTTATTAGAATTATTAAATAGCACTGCTCTGCAAAAAATAATTTTTTGTCTCTGTGTGCACTATATCGATTTTTATGCACTAAACTCGAATCCATTTTCGGTTTTTTCCAATAGGTCGAGATTTTTTTTATGGGCGTGGCAATTGTTTGCCCCTATATTAGCCAGGTACGTAGACATATTGCACCCTAACTCGAGAACGAGTCATCCGATTTTAAAAAAAGTTCCATTACCTGCTCGCCTAACGAAATGCTATCGTCATACATACAGTAAGGTTGGTTGCATTACAATATTGGGTACCTGCGGTAAATTAAAAATAAAATCTAAATTTTTTAACAGATTTTTATGGTTCGCAGCTTTTTCATTTCTAAGACATGTAGCTATTAGAAATAAGTGCAGTGTTGAATATTTGCTTTAAGTTTTCTTAAATTCCATTTGCAAACTGAAAAAAATTACGAATTTTGCAGGAAAAAAAATTTTTTTTTCGATTAATTTCTGAATAATTCCAAAACGATAAGAGATAAAGACAATTTGTGTTGGACTAATATAAAACCAATTTTGTTACAGTTCTGGTGTTTTACTTTTTAAAATCGGTTGACTAGTTCTCGAATTAGGGTGAAATATGTCTACGGACCTGGCTAATTTAAGATCAAAAAATGTTCACGCCCATAAAAAATCTCGACCTGATGGAGAAAAACCGAAAACGGATTCAACTGTAGCACATCAAAATCCACATAGTCCACATAGTTTTATTCAAAGGAGGATTTGGCTTCTGAGCAGTGTAATAATATTCTTTTTAATAAAGTGCAATAAATAAAATATGAAAAATAAACAATTTTTTAAATTAAATTAAGAAAATAGTTTAGATAGCCATAGGTGGGTGAGTACTCACTCATTCGTAGGACATTACATATTAAAAATGATCAGGAAAATGAGTGAGCTTGTGAGTCACCTTTAGCTCATTTATGATCAACCATAAACTAGCTTGTGGTTATCTCGAATTCCGACAGAGTTTATTCATGGTGATTTGCTAGACTCATAGGAGTTGACTTAAGGCGCATATAAAACGAATGTACCAGAAATGTTGTTTATTTTTCATTTTTTATTTATTGCACTTTATTTGAAAGAATATTATTATATAATAATGCAAATAAAATTATTAATGTTGCTTTTTAATTAATGGTTAATGATAAGAAATTAATTAAAATAATCAGTTTAGTCAAAGCACCAAAAATGCTTTTAAACTTTTTAACTGGCATCTTGCCATGCACTCCGTCAATGTAACATCCCAGAATTAAATCCAAAGAAAGAACTTTCGTCAGAGTTTTCCGCAGGTTCACCTTTCATCAAGGATGACATACAACGAACCTGAAATTATTTGTTAGATTAAATAATTACGTATTTTTATTTAAATGGAAAAAGACTTACATAAGTTTAACCTCTAGCCACAAATGAGTTAGCTAAATACTAACCATATTATAAGTTAGTTCAAAAAATCCCATCAGGGTGGTAGAGTATATTTGTTTATTCTACATTGAAATATTTTATTCGGTAAAAAAATACAAGTTTTTCGAATAATATTTATTCGAATCACAAAACTAAGAAATAGTCAAAATGTACCAGAAGATTGTCGCCTGTTGATTTATAAAAGTTACTATATTGACTTTTTGTAATTAATCTAACATACAGGACAATATAGCCCCCAAATCGTAACTTATATCTTCCATATATCACACCATTCTCCTTGAATAGTTCCTGTACGCTATTTGTTCAATGACTCACTGTTTTATAGAACAACCAATACTTTGAAATTATATAAGTCTAAGAGACATTTTTAATAAGACTATTAGAAACCAAAAAAAGGTAAATTTCTAGTTTTTGGTAAATTTTAAAATAAAACAGTATAACTTAATTTTTTTTAAATTAAATATTTACTTTTTAACTTTTTAGTCTGATGTAGTTTTTCAAATGATAAAATTTAGAAGAAACATTTAAAATTTAAGTCACCCTAATAAAAATACAATACATAATATTGTATTGTAAAGTTAAAATTTGGGCATCCTAATAAAAATTAGTTTCTCAAATACAAGAAATCCCAATGAAAATGTGGGCCACCCCAATGACACCAATATATTTTATTGTCATGGGTCAAAAATTAGTTGGCAGACTTTAATTTACAAACACATTTGAAATTTGACCCACTCTAATGAACACTAGTCACCCTAATTAAATTATGGACAACCCTAATGATACCAAAATAATGTATGGTTAAGCTTAATATTCAAATTTAAAAAAATCATATTGTAGTAGACTATGAAACTTATACAAACCAAAACCCAACAAACAATTTTTATTAGATATAAAAACCATAAAAGTTTGACTTAATGTATAATGGAACAAAAAATTCAGAGAAATGGGACATGAAGAAAATAATAAAATGGTAACACAGGTATCATAACACACAAGTGTTAACATCAGGTTGATACAGTTCTCGGATTGTTTTTAACAATAAAATTTGTGTAAATAGAAAACTGTTATCACATTCAACTAAGCCACCTAAACAGTGGTGATAAACACAATATACACATGAGCACTGAAGATGAAAGTGTAGCGACTTTCGAAAACAGCTGTTCTGCTCTGCTGTGTAAGTTGAATAAAACTGATGTTGACTTCCTTTGTGCCTAGGAATATTTATCATCATGTCTTTCTGAGATTTTAACTAAGTTAGAACAATTAGCCTATATAAATATTAATATAGCAAAATAAAAATGTTCAATAAAAATAAAATCACATACAATTTAAGCTTTGGCTTGAGCTACCAATGAAAATTGGAAAAAACGTTCACATATACTTAAGTATAAAATTCAAACCATAAAAGTTTGACTTAATGTATAATGGAACAAAAAATTCAGAAAAATGGGACATGAAGAAAATAATCAAATGGTAATACAGGTATCATAACACACAAGTGTTAACATCAGGTTGATACACTTCTCGGATTGTTTTTCACAATAAAATTTGTGTAAATAGAAAACTGTTATCACATTCAACTAAGCCACCTAAACAGTGGTGATAAACACAATATACACATGAGCACTGAAGATGAAAGTGTAGCGACTTTCGAAAACAGCTGTTCTGCTCTGCTGTGTAAGTTGAATAAAACTGATGTTGACTTCCTTTGTGCCTAGGAATATTTATCATCATGTCTTTCTGAGATTTTAACTAAGTTAGAACAATTAGCCTATATAAATATTAATATAGCAAAATAAAAATGTTCAATAAAAATAAAATCACATACAATTTAAGCTTTGGCTTGAGCTACCAATGAAAATTGGAAAAAACGTTCACATATACTTAAGTATAAAATTCAAACCATAAAAGTTTGACTTAATGTATAATGGAACAAAAAATTCAGAAAAATGGGACATGAAGAAAATAATCAAATGGTAATACAGGTATCATAACACACAAGTGTTAACATCAGGTTGATACACTTCTCGGATTGTTTTTCACAATAAAATTTGTGTAAATAGAAAACTGTTATCACATTCAACTAAGCCACCTAAACAGTGGTGATAAACACAATATACACATGAGCACTGAAGATGAAAGTGTAGCGACTTTCGAAAACAGCTGTTCTGCTCTGCTGTGTAAGTTGAATAAAACTGATGTTGACTTCCTTTGTGCCTAGGAATATTTATCATCATGTCTTTCTGAGATTTTAACTAAGTTAGAACAATTAGCCTATATAAATATTAATATAGCAAAATAAAAATGTTCAATAAAAATAAAATCACATACAATTTAAGCTTTGGCTTGAGCTACCAATGAAAATTGGAAAAAACGTTCACATATACTTAAGTATAAAATTCAAACCATAAAAGTTTGACTTAATGTATAATGGAACAAAAAATTCAGAAAAATGGGACATGAAGAAAATAATCAAATGGTAATACAGGTATCATAACACACAAGTGTTAACATCAGGTTGATACACTTCTCGGATTGTTTTTCACAATAAAATTTGTGTAAATAGAAAACTGTTATCACATTCAACTAAGCCACCTAAACAGTGGTGATAAACACAATATACACATGAGCACTGAAGATGAAAGTGTAGCGACTTTCGAAAATAGCTGTTCTGCTCTGCTGTGTAAGTTGAATAAAACTGATGTTGACTTCCTTTGTGCCTAGGAATATTTATCATCATGTCTTTCTGAGATTTTAACTAAGTTAGAACAATTAGCCTATATAAATATTAATATAGATATGACTATTTTATTTTTCTACACTTTTATACAATTAGAAATCCTCTGGATAACAATAAAAGTCTTTATAAGGCAAAATGAAAAATAAAATCATCTCATTCTTTGAGCTTACCTACAAGTGATGTGGACATGTTTACTGGTGATTATTTTACATGGCCCACATTTTGAGATTTCTTTTCTGCTCTATACGTCAATAATCCGAGACTTAGCAATATTAAGCGGCTGTCACTTGTTACACAAGACTAGCGGCGAGGCAAAGGAAATAGTATGGAAATGCCCTTTATCGAATCAAGGTTTCGATATATAATCTACTGATATGTATATTTTCACTAAAAAGTATCGCGAAAGAAAGTAGTTCGTCTTTAGAAATTTTACAAAGAGGTATAAATGGATTCTGGACTGCCATGTCAATATATGAAATTGATACTACAGATTGGGATACGATCATAGTTTTTATTTGTATTCAACGTCTACCTTCTCAAACAGTTACAAAACTGCTTTGTCTCGATGGAAGGATTTAGACATGTTTTTGACAGAACGAATTCAAACACTTGATTGTCTGAAAATTAAAAGAAAATCAGCCCATGTTTCTAGTAAGAGCCCCGCCATAAATTGTGTGTTATGCCCGAAAAAAAATCGTCGATTTATCGGTTAGTGAGAGATTTTCTACTATAAAGAAATAGCATTGTTGTGTTAACTGTTAATCGAAATCTCATGTGGTAAGTGAAATCAAAAAGATCACACTATGCTTCATCGCGAAGAATCTAAAGCTAACGCTACTAACAATTATACAAACATGTCGGCTTCGAATGCTGTGAATTTCATTCCTGCTTCTCGTACACTTGGCAATAGACCATCGCCGTCAGCAGCAGCAACCTCCAAAAACTTCATTCTGCAAGTTTTTCATATTGCACAGAACTCATCTGTGTTATTAGGCAATGCTATGATATCAATCATATGTCAGGATATTACGTATCCAGCATACCTGTGCAACGAATGGCAGTCGATTTCAAATGGTTTGATGTTTCATGAAACGTGTCGAGTAATTCAAAACAAAAATTTAAAACAAACGAAATAGAATGAATAGAATCAAACAAGTTTGATGTAACGAGACCATTTGAAAACAAACCGAAAAATAGAGACGAAACAATGTTTGATTCATTTCCTTCGACTGTTTTTTATATATGTATGCTTTGAAAAAACTAACAAAAATAATTCTAAAAAAACTCGAAACATAGAATTGACAATTGTCATTCGTTCTTTAGTTGGAAACAAAATTTATAAGACAATAAAAATAGTTTTCAGTGAAAAATATATTACAATTAAAAGGTATGTAGTACATATATAAATACATGTACATATATATACATGTATATATACATATTTATATATATATATATATATATATATATATATATACATATATATATATATATATATATATATATATGTATATACATATATATATATATATGTATATACATATATATATATATATATATATATATATATGTATGTATATATATGTATATACATATATATACATATATATATATATATATATATATATATACATATATATGTATATATATATATATATATATATATATATATATATATATGTATATACATATATATACATACATATATATATATATATATATATATATATATATACATATATATGTATATATATATATATATATATATATATATATATATATACATATATATACATACATATATATATATATATATATATATATATATAAGAAAGTATATATATATATATATATAAGTATATGCATACATAATATGTATGTATACCATATAAAAAAATGAATAAGATGTGTTCGGAAGAAAAATGGTATCTTACTCTGAAATTTAGAAATGTGAATCTCAAACATCTTCAACATTTTAAAATAGTTTAAGAACCACGTTTGATATCAAATGTATTTTTAATACCCCTATTAGATAAAACTTAGAATGTCAAGTGAGAACGCAATCAGCATCTTGGATAAAGGGTTAATTAGGGACAAACTTTTTGCAGGAGAGTACCGCTTAGCTCATATAGAAGGAAGAAGCAAGGTTTGGAATGTATTCTGTAAAATTGTTACAAATACATCCGAAGAATTGCCAAATGTCGTGGGGTGCAAGATGTGTAAAAGTGCTTACATATACCATGGAAAAAGCACATCAAATTTAGTGAGACATAAATGCTATTTAAAACTTTCTGGCGGGACAAGCAATATAAAAAAAGATGTTGACCAGGATACAAAACTAGAAGCAATAAGAAGGATTACAGAATGGATTATTAAAAATTGTAGACCCTTTAGAATTGTTGAAGATTCCGGGTTTCAAGAGGTTTCTGAATTTTTCATTAACGTGGGAGTGAAGTACGGTCCTAATGTGGACATTGAAACACTCCTACCACATCGAAAAACAATATCTCGGAAAATAAATACAATTTATGAAATTTGGCATACAAAAATAAAAGATGAAGTTTCTGAAATAAAAGATAATGCCATAAGCTGCACATCAGACCTTTGGACGGATGATTATTTGAAAAAAACATTTATTGTTCTTAAAGCACACTATATAAAAGATGGAAACCTACATAGCAGACTCCTTGGAATGAAGTCTATGGAAGGGGAGAGATCTACAAGTAATATATATGTATATTTATTTTGAAATTATTTTTCGGTATTATGATTAGCATTGAACTTCTATGAATGTGAGTTCGATTCCTACTTGATATAGTAAACATCTAGGAGGTTTCTTCGTGAATTTTTATACCTTAAAAGTATTTAGTTCAAATTATACTGGAATATTTCCTATAAATTACTTATATAAAAAGAAAATGTAAATTGAAACATTCGTTAAAGTATAACGTACATTTCCAAAATATATATATCAAGTAGATATAGTTAGCATTAAATGCAAAAAGCGCCATAAATTAACTTAATTATTTATATAATTTCAGGTCAAAATGTCAGAAATAAAGTGCTTAAAATATTATATGAATTTAACATAAATGAAGAACAAATTATTATTGTAACTGACCGGGGAAGTAATATGGTAGCTGCCTTCCGAAACAATGAGAATATATTCTGTATCGATCACCTTCTCCATAACACTTTGCAAAAGTCCATGCAAGAAATAGTAGAGATTGAACAACTATGTAAATATTGCACTAAGCTCGTAAAATATTTTAAAATTACAAGTTTAAATTGCAATTTAGCAACCACCCTTAAAAGTTTTTCACCAACACGATGGAACTCCTTATTATCTGTATTTATATCATTACAAAGAAATTGGGTGGAGATAATACAAATTTTGCAACAAAAAAATTAAATGGAAAGAATAAGTAATATTAATATTAATCTTGTGAGTGAAATAATTAAGGTTATGGAACCCTTCGAAGAGGCATTTAAGAAATTACAAGGGGAAGAGTACCCTACATTGCATTTAGTATATATATACGCTCGCAGATTAAAAAAAATTTGCGATAGTTCTTCCGAAGAGTTAGAAACTGTAAAGCAATTGAAAGAAAAACTTGGATATTACCTAGATACAGTTGTTTTTCATAATTTGAATTTGTATCACAAAATTGCACTTTTCTTATTTCCTCCGGCGAACCAATTATTACAACTAGATGAAAACGAAAAGGCTGCAGTAAAATCAAAATGTGTAGAAATAATGAAAACTTTTGATGATGATCTCGGAAATCAAAACATAGTTGTAACAGAAATATCCGAGCACAACAGCGAAATTTTTTCTGATTTTATAAACAGTTTCTCGACTTCCAATGTATCTGATAGAGCCACAGGTGAACTTTCAGTATACGAAAATATAAGAGTAAAATTCCATGATGCATTTGATGTTTTGCAATGGTGGCATTTGAATCGCTTGGAGTTTCCTCTTCTCTATAGACTGAGTTGTAAAATATTAGCAATACCTGCAAGCAGTGCATCTTCTGAGAGGATTTTTTCACTAGCAGGAAATCTAATAAGTGAAAAAAGATCTCAAATAGCGTCAAATGATATTACTATAAACGAAATAATGTTCTTGCATAAAAATATGAACCAAAAACTCGTAGATTGAAATCAACCTCTTTAAGGTTGATATCAATCAACACAGTTTTATATACTATATACATAAGTATTTTAATTATTATTAATATACATATAAGTATTTTTTATTATAAATAACTTTAGAATAGTAAACTTGAATTAAAAATAGTATAAAACCTACTTAGAAAAACTTTTCATTTCGTTATTTTTTCATTTTTAAATTAGTGTTGATTCACAAAACATTTCGTTTTGTGAAACACAACTATTTATAAATAGAATAGTCTATTGACGGGTTGTTTTTTCATTCTAATATATTTTTATTTTATTTTTTGTGTTTGATTTGTTTTGGTGTCTATTTTGTTTCGAAACAAATTTCATTTGCCTAAAAATACAAATTATGATTTGATTTAAAAAACAAATGAATGTTTTGAAAGCCCTTACGAGTCATTCGAAGCTACACTCTGGTATCCAGTAAGGGATATTGATCCATCATCAGAAGCTTCCTTTATTTCAGAACGCCTGCTAAATAAATTGAGACATTCCCCAAATGTAAAGACTTCCGGTGTAGATAAATACGCTTCTATTACGTCTACAAAAGTTTGTCCAATAAGAATTGGTTCTCCATTGGACAAAAATATCGTTTCAAAACCCCATGCTTTTGTTTTGCCGTCCATTTTACAAAATTTACCGTAATTTATTTCTCCTTCACGAATAGTTTGAATTTAATAGATATTAATTTTCACAAAAGCAGTCCCATTGATTTTAGGAGCTGACTTATATCCAAGTATAATGCTGGGTGAAACTCGCCGCAATACTTTTGGATCTCTTATTGTTCAAAAAACAGTTTTTGGCTGGGTTTTGACAGGACCCATAAAAAAGGACTATTTCAACAAAACTTTGTTGAAGTTTTGACAACTTTATAAAAATAACACCCAACGGCGTGTAACTGGTAGATAGTTTATCATTACATTATAAGCCACAAAAAATTCTTTCACTTCGAATTTTCTCTTTTTCGAAAGCCAGAACTTAAAAGCATGTATGATGAAGTAATAATGGAATATTTAAGGCTGGGACATATGCAACACGTTTAATCCATTAATCAAGCCACCACTAATTCGTGCTATTTACATCATCTTGTTATTAAGCCTCAACGAAAAACCACCAAATTAAGAGCAACTTTTAATTCATCAGATCAGATGGAAGTAGTTTAAACGAGAGTCTGTTTGTAAAGCCTACGTTACAATTAGATTTAACTACTTTGATTATGCGTTGGCGGTTATTCGAGTTCGGTTTGTGTATAGGCGAATTCGGGTTCATTCGTCTCATACAGCATTTCAACGAATTCTTTATCATGGCAACGAAAATTCTCAAAAGGGCAATGAGCGTTGATGATGTTTTAACTAAGGCCTACAATATTGCTACTGCTGCGTACTGCTATATATATATATATATATATATATATATATATATATATATATATGTTACAGCTCCACTTTCTAAGTTTTCTTTATACAGCAAAACACATCAAAACAATAGAAAATAAACCGCGATCAGGAAGGCCATCCAAGCTTACTGTCCGTGAAAAACGAAATATTATTAGACTCGTGTCCAATGATCCAAGAATAAGGGCAGTAAATATCGCTAAAGATCTTGAAAAATCCAAACAAATTAGTATATATCTCGAGACTGTACGTAACGTGCTGAGAGACAATGACTTTCATGGTTGTATTCCAAGAAAAAAACCACATGGTAGCGAAACCAATATGAAAAACAAAGCCTTGAATTTGCAAAATGACACAAAAATTATAGAATTAAAAGTTTT
>OY776280.1:55892713-56020213 GCA_963675445.1 Linnaemya vulpina | reverse complement strand
TTTTTTACTATTTTGAATTTTTGTTGAAGGAAATTCATTTCCAAAACTAAATAAAGAATTTGATGCTTATGAGAAGTTATAATTTATGGTACTTTCAATTTCTGAAACATCTCTATTAGGCCAAGAACCACCGTAAAGTGAAGAAAAGTGCTGACGAAGGATCGATACCTTTTGGGAATCATCAGTGATTTCTAAACCATTTACTGAAAGGTTCGAAAATGATTTGATGTTTGAAAGTTTAGTACTAAAAATTTCAGCTTGTTCTATTTTTACCTGCTCTTTTATAATAATTTTTAGAAGTTGAATTTGCTCTGAAAGCAAAATATATTTCGGGTTTCTTCTATTTAACGTTCTGTGGAAAAGAACTAGAAAATCTTTTTGCCAAGAAAACTTAATTTTATATAAAGTTTTTATTTTATGCGATACATATATATGTTTATTTTTCAATTCTGTTTTCTCGCAATTGTTATGGGTAACCTCATTAAGAGAAATAGAAAAATTTTCTATATAGTTATCAATTTCCGAATTTGATAAATTAATATTTGAAGGTGGAAATTGTTGTGACACTGAAGAAACAACTTCATTCTGAAAACGATTTCAATTCGTATTTTTAAACGAGGTAAGCAAACGCGGTTGTTTAAAAAAAATTTCAAAATTTGGAAACTCCAACTGAAAATTTATAGGAAAGTGATCTGAAAAGTATGGCAGAGATTTATTAGTAAAATTTTAATTAAAATTATTAATTAAATTTGAGCTTAAATAAAATGATCTTAAAAAGAATTTCCATTAGGAAATGATGGAAACGAGTCTGAAAATCTTAAATAGTCGGAAAAGTTTGTTAGCCACTCAAAAAGAGTAACTACTGTCACACTAACCCTTTTTCATACACCAGTAAACCGCCTAGCAATTTCCCTAACTAGCTCAGTGACGTCAGGGGAGGTAGGACCCGCGACTTCCGGTGCAGGGCGTGACAAAAAAATTTATAACTAATGAGACAACAGTACAACTTCGGACATACTCATTGCGGACGGATCATAAAACAAAACTACAACTAAATATCCCGTGACCAGATTTGGGCCAAAAGGTGTGATTTGGTCCCCACTAGCTGCCCACCCTACCTTGGTAACATAAAACACTTCTTATGTTACCCCTACAGCTGTCAACAACTCAGTCACCTCCTTACATGCTTACACTTACCACACCATATCTACAAAATTTAGCCGGACATCCTTTTTTCTTCTCTTTTTGTTCAGCCAAAATAAATCATACTTAAGTCTATTTCTCTAAATATATATATATATATTTTTTTTTTCTTTAATTGTATAGCAACATTATAAACATGTATACTACACTATAAATTCCTTACAATACTAAACCTAACCATAATCTCTATTACAAAGTTAATAAAAAAAATCTTACACACAACAGAATACCATAAACAGAAAGTAAGTAACTTAACTACTTTAGCAAGACTAATAATATTACAATTATTGCTCCTAACAAAAAAATCCCAAAATTACCTGGACTCCTGCCAATGGACAGTCACACGAACGAAATATTACAACACTATATACCTATTTGAGAGAGCTCTCTAAAATGGCCTAATTTTCTTATAACTTTTTTTCTTTTTTTGTTCTTTGATTCAACTATCACTAACACTCCCGATGCAACGGGTACTTTTGGGCTAACAAAATTTATTAATAAATTCACAAATAAAACTTTGAACTAACTTACAATAACTATAGAACATTAAATTATTCCTTAACACTAACAAAAATTCTCTTTTTTTTTTAAATCTATTCAGACTTAATCTATAGAATATAACTCATTACTCATATTACAACAATATTCTCCTTTTTTACATATATTATATTTTTCTTTTTTTTTATGTGTTACCTTTTTTTTATTTTTTTTTATTCTAATTTATTTTCTTTTTCTCCACAAGGCGCAAAAACTAATATATTATCAATTTAAATTTAACCTTATATATTCTCTTTTTGATTTACGGTGGCTGATTTCTGAGCTTTACTTTCTCTACATACACAAATTTTCTTTTCTCTAATTAAGCATATTCTAATAAGCTTTCCGCATTCATTGCTTGTACGATTCCTTTTAATATAACTCAAAAATGGAACGGACTCACCAAAGGTACCACTCCGGATCATATATACGGCGCCTTGGCTAACCAGTATCTTCTCTCCGTCTGTTGAATGGCTTAACTTTTCTCCGTCCAGTAGATTTGGTTTCCACAATCTTCCACTTCAGCACAAGATTTCTTCAAAGCGGACCCCTCGGCTGGCAATAAACTCGGCTTGTTTATTACTTTCTTCCCCCTTTTTTTTTGTTTTGTTTTTATTTTATTTATTTATTATTAATGATCTTCCGTAGCTCAAATTTTTTTTTAGCTTCACCGTCCTGACTCCGCTGTTGTCTTTCTCAAAAATCCTCCACCACCGAATCCCGCCTTCCTTTTTATTCATTTCTGACCGACCTCTACAGTTTCCCAATTCGCCCTAAAAATACCTAACAATTTTCTTAAAATGTATATTCTTCTTCCTCTAACTCATATAGATAAGCTATCCTACCATAACTATCTAAAACTACCTACCGGTACAAATGCACATTATTTTTTTTATTTTTGCATATACACCTACATCACAAAGTCAACAACCTCTAACATACTGACCTTGAATTTGTTTACTTTTGCTTTTCATTTATCCCTTTATACAAGTGTCATTGAACCCTGCCATCATGAAATTAAACATTTATAATAAACACTACAACAAACATATAGGTTAAAAAAAAATTGCATACATATTCGCACCCAGAACAAAGTAAGCACAACAATAACAAGTGATCAGATGTAAGAAAACAAATCTGTTTATTCTTTTCCTACCCTATTAACCCTTCGAGGGCTAACAAACCATACAAGACTAACCGCACAACAATTAACATACGCTACACTACATTGAGGTTGTTAATAATGTCACCCCATGAAGTATGTTTCGCGTTGAGATCACACCCAAGAATTACACCATCATAATTCCGAGAAAAATATTTAATACCAATGCGATTAAAATTACAAGGAAAGTACGAAGAACAAAGAAGAAATCTTTTAGATTAAAAAAAAATTGTGAACAAGACATCATCAATCGTGACCGTGTAATTTTCCAAAGCAATATTATTTGTTGAACTAAGACGTGTTTCCTGTAAAAAGGCAACATCAATCTTATTACATCTCAAAGTATTATATAAATCAATTTTTCTGCTGCAGCTTACGAGAAAATGGACGTTAAATGTTAAAATATTCATGCTTCTACTTACCATACATCGTTTCAACCTCCTTAAGGAGTTTTAAACAATCAGATTTAACCTGTGCTTTAGAAGTTTTATGGTAATTATTGATGAAATTTTTTATTTTGTATTCTAATTTTATACTTTCCTCTTTGCAAATTTCTTTAGCAATATTTAACAAATCTTCAATGAACTTTGGTTTTTAGATTTTTCAATTTTTGAAGAACTGTTAAAACAGTTTGCAAAGGACCTGCCTGATTTAACAAAACTTGAATCATTAATAATGTTTGTTACATTTTGTGCAGCTATAAAATTGCTCTTGTTTGCAACACTAACTAGTTCCCTTCTATTATTGGCACATTTTAAGAAGTATGGGCAACCACGCCAATTAGCTGGATGTCCCAATTGTTTGCAATTAATGCAGAATGGCTTTGAGTTTTCATTAAATACCAGTTTACACTCACCCGGACCGTGTTTTTCAGAACATTTAATGCACGCCTGTGGCCGATTAAAATTACTTGAATAATGGCCCCATTGTTGGCAACGCCAACATTAAACTTCTGTAGAGTTCGCTTTTGGAGATTCCCATAAAACATATTAGGGTGATTCACACCGGCCTTGTTAATTTGTTAGTCGTTATTCGATAGTTTTTTACGTGTATTTTGTTTTTGTAAAATTAACAAATTATCGAACTGCCGAGTAACAGTACCAGTCTGCCAAGCTTGGTAATTTTCTTGTTACTCGGTAACAAAAAACAACAGCTGTGTTTATTTGTGTTTAAAATGTGAATTTTTTAAATTTAATTATAATTTTTAATTTAATTAAACTGAATTTGGAAACATAAGATGACATAAGGATTGTCTTTTTAATTCAAAGTTATTTGAGGTCGTTTCTTCCACTTCTTCTTCATTAATGTCTTCAGGTGAACTATCTTTTAAGTCATCACTTTCACTGCTATCTATGAGTATGTTGTGAAGAATGCAGCATACGAGTATCCATTCGTTGCAGTATTTTTGACTACTTTCGTTTTGAATTCGAATCCTTAGTTCTTTTAAACTGCAAAAACGCTCTTTTAATATGCCGAAGCAGTGTTCAATCCTAACTCGGTATCTGCTATGCTGCTTGTTGAATTGCTTTCTTTTAGCTGGTTCAAATTGTTGAGAGTTGCTTCTGTAAGGCGTTATAATGATGTTACTGAGGGGGTATGCTGAATCTCCGGCAACCCATTCCTGTCCGGAAAAGAATCTTGGCTGATGTTTGTAAAGCGAACAATTTTTAAATATTTTTGCATCGTGAGTAGAGCCACTGTAACCAACGACAACATCGCGAATTTTGCGCTTGTAGTCGCAAACCATTTGAGCTTTAATTGCATAAACATGATTTCTGGAAAAGAACGCCTCAGGATTTTTTATTGGCGCTTCGGCGAGCTTTATTTCAGTGCCATCCACGTAACCTACGCAGAATGGTAGCTCGTTGAATGTTTCCCGCACTATTTCAGAGCGCTCAGTGGGATCCGGCCAATATATATATATATATAAATGAAGTTGCTTTAAAAATGCCTTGAATACTCTGCGAGTAATTTTAGTCAACGTTCCTCCGTCACCAATCCCAAAAGTTGACGCAATTTTTCGGATGGAGGCACTTTCTCCAGAGGAGCCTAATCGGTATAGAACAACAGCTAACTGTATATCGACGGGTAATTGCTTGCCACTACATTTCGCAAAAACGTCGTCGTTTTCTATAAGGGACAATAAGTGAGCAAATTGAGTTCGGTCCACACGTAGCATTTGACGGAACCGATTATCATCCATTGTAGTTAAAATATCGTCGCACCACTGAATAGATTTTGGAATAATATTTTCCACACCTCTTCGACATGTAAGTACAATGAGCAAGTCATCATATAGCTCGTCAATGGTATCCTCCACCAAATCTTCATCATCACTAAATACGTCTTAAAAGAATTATAAAATTAGTTCCATGTCTTTCTGATTACCTATTTTAAATACTTACCAGTAATAAATTTTATTTCCTCCAAAGAATTTTCAATTAAATTTTTTACTATTTTTGTTTTTGCACTTTCTCGAGGCATTTTTGCTTTTTAATAAATTTAAATCATCTGTTTTGTAGCAAAAGTTACCGCACTACTGAGATAGAACAAAAAGTGTGTTCACAGTAAAGTGTTTCAACAAATTACCAACTAACAAATTACCGGATTAACAGACTCGGTGTGAATACCCCCATTGATTTAATAAATACCTGATATGAGTTAGGTAACTAAAAAGAACCCTGTGTCAATAGCATATTTCTTAGAGTATTTTGTTTGAAATTTCGAAATTCTTTCCACGGTATTTGGCAGCATAATTTCAAGTTCCTTTTTGATGTCTTCTATATCAGTTTTGTGATAAAGTCCACGCAAAATAACATTTTTTTCTTCAGAGCTTTTGGGGTAAGGGAGCTTTTAATATTGTCATCATTTCTTGATGTATATTCGGGTCACGCAAATGGAGTTTGCTTTTGTATTTTGATTTATATACAATCTTAGAATCGACATTTTTGTTTCTTAATTGATTCACAAGGGTTTTAATATTTAAATTATAAATAAAATTAGGTGGGCAAAAACTTTCATATTTTGGCTTGGAAGATTTCTTAATTTCATGACTATCTTGTGTTCGGCTTGAGCTTGTTTTATTCATTTCAAGAATTTATGCATTAATTGATAAATCTTGTATATGATTTACTAATGCGTTCTCAGTCCTTTTAAAAACACCATTCCCATTTACTTGTTCGATATCCTTCGTCAGTCATAAGACTTGCTTTTATCAGGAGGCACTTTTATGGGTGGAATATTTCTTCCGAATTTGTTAATCTGATTATCCATACGGAAAAAGTTTTATTACTTTTTTCACAATTCTGTATACGAATTTATGTATTTTTTAACTTTCTTTTTACAATAAAAAAAAATTTTTTTTCTATTCATTTTAAAATTTGAAAATATATTCCATGAGTATATGTATGTATTTTAAATAAACAAAATACGTCCGACCTCAATGAAAATTCAAATATATATATATATATATATATATATATATATATGTATATATATATATATATATATATATATATATATATATACATATATATGTATATGTATATATATATATATATATATATATATATATATATATATACATATATATGTATATGTATATATATATATATATATATATATATATATATGTATATATATACTATATACCTATATATATATATATATATATATATATATATATATTCTGTATACCTATATATATATACTGTATACCTATATATATATATATATGTATATATATATATATATATATATATATATATATATGGATGTGTATATACATATATATATATATATATATATATATATATATATATATATATATATCAATAATAGAACCAATTCCCCGTGGTAGAAACAACAATTTTCCATATTCATCATGCACCAACATGGTGACACAAGGAACTTTACAGGTACTTGAGCAATGCTACAATTAATTTTCTGGCAAAAGGGGTATACTCACCAGCCAACATTGAAACTACACTGAGTAATATCTTTTCTACACTTTGTACGGGACTCCAACGTTCGGCAGATGATTCATAACCCATAGGATCATCTCCAGGAGCATGTAGTATGGATATACATACACGGCCGTCGGCAAAAACTAAGAATAAACCAGAATCGCACTTAATTATCATTACCTAGCCCGTAATACTCACTATTTGGATGAAACATTTCGCATGTAAATTTCATTTTAGGAGGACTTAGGGGGTAGTCTGGTGGAAATACTAAACGAGCCGGGAAAACCCCACCTTCGAAGCATGTACCTTCAGGTCCTCTGGTAAGGTTTAACTATATATATAGATATTTTCTGTTTAAATGTCTTCTAGGCTAACTTACGCTATTAACGCTTCCCATTCGAAAAAGTTATCTTCACTGATAGGTCCAGCTACAATTCCGTCCGGTGGGTCCAAAGTCAATTCTAAGCAATTGCAAATTAATTAACATATTTTATTGGCATACCGCATTTTAATACAATTACGTTTATATTCTGCCATAAGCCGTCTTAAAGCTGAGCCAGCCATTTTCACTTAATAGCTAGTTTTATATTCCTTCCTATACCACAGATTTTGATTACATTCAGTTAACCCAATAGTTCACCCCACAGCCTTCTCTATTTTCCACACGAAAGAAAACAATCTTGAGTACTTTTTTGTTTACTAATTTTCAAAGGTTTTATAATACTGTTTATTTAATTCGATGGCAACTATTAGTTCCATATGTACGTATTCACATTGATATAATGAATATATTATGTAGTTTATTGAAGTTTTAGACGTGAATTTTTGGGTTGATATATATATATTCTGAAAGTGCAAATAAAAAACGTCACCACACCACAGAAGTGAAAATGGTCAGTGGTGACATCTTAGTGCTTTTGAACATGATTTTTGAGTTTTTAGTTGTCACAAATCGTCTATATTACATAAGGTAGCCACGCTGCTTTACATGCAGCAGTAACAACCAAAGCATTTGTTGTTTGAATTAAGTCACGGTCTACGTCAAGGAT
This sequence comes from Linnaemya vulpina, assembly GCA_963675445.1. Taxonomy (NCBI): domain Eukaryota; kingdom Metazoa; phylum Arthropoda; class Insecta; order Diptera; family Tachinidae; genus Linnaemya; species Linnaemya vulpina. Next base: position 56,012,297 of record OY776280.1, on the reverse strand, counting down.
AATAGCGACATGACAAATTGATATGCAGCGCACATGCACAATTGCAAACATCGCTTATATATACAAACAAAACGAGGGCTTTTAATAAAAAGGAATTTTATATCAAAGTAGTCAAGTAATGGTTGACCAATATAAACTTATCTGGCGTAGCGATACCACCGTATGTATATAATGATGATCCTATGAAATATCACAATGAGCTTTTGATCTAAGTAAGTAAGTCTACTTTTCTATCACAGCATATGATATTAAAACGTAGTTTTAGTTAATTTTGATGAGACTATTCAAATACGCTTTCAGTTTTACAGTCAGACTTATATACTTCAATTAACTTATGCGAAAAATGTGGTAGCACAATGAAAAGTTTAAACAAAAATCGCCATTGTTCAGAAAACAGGTGTTTTGCTTATTATTCAAGGTGCTTCACGTGTTATACACGACATAATTAAAGTTTTTTAATTGTGTCAAGAGTCTATATATATATATATATATATATATATATATATATATATATATAATATATATATATATATATATATATATATATATAAATATATATATATATATATATATATATATATATATATATAAATATGTATATATATATATATATATATATATATATATATATATGTATATATATTATTTTATTGATTTTTTACTTTATTCTATTGATAATTAACCTTATTTACGGAACTTATTTAAATTTTTAGCAATATTTTTCTCAACTACACAATGTTTTCTTTTTGTTAAGAGAAAAAAGTCAAAGTTATATGTTTACTGTGCTCGATGTAAATTACATTTAAATGGCCAATGAGGGGCATTTAAGTCTTATTTAAGTTTGCAGTGAAAAAAGAAATTTGGTATATATGATAAATTACATTTATGCCCAATAAATCAGTGGTTCTTTAAATGTAATATAACATTGCGTCATTTAAATACCAAATTCCGTTTTTCACCGAAAACTTAAATAAAACTTAAATATCCCTAATTGGACATTTAAATGTTATGTAAATCGAGCACAGTAAACATATGACTTCGACTTTTCTTTTTTTAAGAAAAAGAAAACATTGCGATGTTGAGAAAAATTTGCTAAAATATTTCAAAAAAAGTTACGCAATTAAAGTTAATTGTCAATAGAACAAAGTAAAACTTCAATAAAATAATATTTATTGTACAAATAGACTCTGAACACAAGCTTAAACTAATATCATGCACAACAGTTGGAATACTTTGAATCACAAATAATTTGAATCATTAGCAAAAGACATGTTTTCTGAACAATGGTGATTTTGGCTCACATATTTCATGGTGCTGCCACATTTTTTGCATAAATGTGCCTGACAGCCGAGACTAATTTTTAGTCCGCACAATATATGTTCTTTTCAAAACACATGGGTTGAATTCATCTGCCATAAAATTGTATACGTATACACAGCTTTGAGAGGGTTAGTATTTCTTTGTTCATTTGGTGTTATTTTTCATTCGGTGTACACATGCGTTTTAAAACAAAATTAGCGGAAATATGGCTGAAATAAGTGATAAGGAACTGGCAATAATCTTAGGAGGAATTTTTAGTTTCATAATAAATATATTTTCAGTTTCATAAAGCCTAAATCAAATGTTGTAGAAATCAACTAGGACCATATTAAAAATACATATTTACATATGTAAAAAATTATTTATATTATTAACTAATGACAAATAAACAACCAAAAAGAAGTATGTAGTGCAATTTGCACAAACATGAAATGTGAATTTAGTACACTCATATAAGATTGTTTAGGTACAGTCATATAAGATTATTTTCTCACACATAATTAAAAAAACTATTCAAAAACCAATAGAAGTTTTTGCTTATTCATGCGACCATTAAATTTTATTTAAGTAATTTCAGTAAAATACTGCTGAAATATTCTGTAACCACATATTTTTACCATTTACTGAATATTACTGCAAAAACTTTTATGAGTTTCTTTTATTAGTTCTACAGTTTGTTGTCGCGATCAAACCCCTTCTGTTTTCATATTAATGTTTACACCACGATGGCACCTGTGTTTTCTTTGTTTTCATAAGTGCGTATGGATTAGTTTTATTCTGCTAATGCGGGGTTAAAGCTGCATGAAAAATTATGCCAATCAAAAACCACTCCCCTCACCGAAAATGCCAACAAACAGCCATGTTATGCCAGCATAATTCTTCTCGTGTGTTCTAGGCCAATTAATTGAAGTATTTAAGTCTGACTGAAAAACTGAAAGCGTATTAATACACAACTTAAGTTTATGGAAAAATTAACTAATTTTGTACTTAAATAAGAACTCAAAAACTGGGAGTTAAATAGCCACTGATATATATAATGGGCATTAGTAAGTATTGGAAAAGTTGCGCCTCATTTCCTCCTTTTATTTCTGAAAATTATCTACTTGGTGGCGGCAGGTTTTGTTATAATATGAAAACTAGGTGGCGCTCAAAACTATTTAGTGTATCATTAAACCAATGTTGTGAAAAGCAGGCAAGAGTGTGTTTTCAGTTTGTTTTGAATGCTACGTCTGGCAGTACCATTTGAATAATCCCGGGCAGTGTTTAAGTGCTCAGCTTAGAACGAAATAGTCTACAGTTTTACCCTTTCTGTACACAAGTTTACATCAACGGCATCGAAAAAAAAGACATTGAAAAATGTATACATGACACACCTTATACACAAATACATCTTGAGTGTACAGAACTTTGCATTGAAGCCATGAAAACATTGAATTCACTTTATGTACGTATACACATTTGCGGTGATGATAACATTATATTTGTTTTTGTATCTTCATAAAATTAATGGATGTGTGCACAGTAGAGAATATTAATTTTCCTTCATAAAATGCGTGTGTGTCTGTGAAATAGAGAGAAATAACCCTCCACCATTCATGTTTTTGTTTGCAAAAGCATATATACGAAATGTACACAAGTACAAGCAGAAGATGTACACAACGAAAGATATACACAACGAAAGAAAGGCAATGTCTATAATGTATTCAGGGTGTATATTGTACTGAAGTTGTACATTAAATGCTCTTGTACACTATTTCGTTCTCTGGTGCTCAGTGAGAATTTTGGCAATAAAAAAGAAAGACAAGTTGTAAGTTGCTACTCTAAATTGATTCTATGTTATTTCCAGTTTTGTGATGGTATTTATACCAAATTAATTTATTATAATATATTGTATGTCAAATATAATTGCTTTTCTTAGTCAACTGATTTTAATTATCACTGAAAATATATTTAGGTTATCGCATTTCATATATTTTAATAATTCATAATAATTATATATTTCAATACTACTTTCTCTAATGGATTCCAGTTTCAAGTTAACAGTGGTGCTCATTTCATAGAGCAATTGCTTATTCTTAACACCCACTACTTTGGTATGCTCTTTTAATTCAGTTATCTTTCAGACGGCAAAGAGTACAAAATACGACGTAAGAAAGAACTAAAATTTTTCGTGATATACATATATATCATGCATTTGGTAATCCTCAAAGCCTTTTGTGTTATATGTAAGAAATTTAAAGAACACCGGGATTCGGTTATCAGATGGCATTATGATATTTTTCATAGCAATATACAGTAATATAATGAAAATTATAAACCAATTAAAAAAGTACCTGTAATAAAATGCAATATAGGACGTTTTCGTCATTGTAAGATTGTTTCCTTTGAAACATAATTTTTTAATGCACCTGAAATAAAACGATTTTGCATATTTTGAATTCATGGAGAAATAAATTTAAGCAATTTTTTTCCGAGAAACCTTAAAAATATAAAAAATATTTGTAACCTTCCCATGTTTCTTACTTCACCTATCTGCGAAGAAGAATAAAATTTTGTGTGCGTGATATCGTAATCTGTTCTCTATCATTCTTCTTCATTTTCTGATAAAAAGAAAAGAATATTGGAAGGTTACAATATTATTTTCTATATTTTTAAGGATTGCAGGTCAACACACAAATAAACTTGTGAAACATAACCTACGCAACGAACGCAAAAAAGAAGTTAACAGAGATCGTTTATGTCCGTGGTTTCGTCAATGCAAATAGAAATTCGCAATTTTGCATTTTTTGCTTAATAGCAGAATTAGATATTCTGTGCTACACGACGCGTTATAGTGCAACGCGATAAGGGTATAGATTTAATTAAGTTAATATTCCAATTAAGTTTAGAGAGAATTTTACTTAAAAGTTCTTTAATAAAAGTACCATCAGAAAATGGTTTGCCCTGCTTCGCAATATGTAGGCTTACAAAACTCTATCATATATTTCATCATTATTTTCTTCCTCTTCTATATATCCTTTAAATTATCTATATATCCTTTAAATTAAAAATATATATTTATATATATACATATATATATATATATATATATATATATATATGTATATATATATATATATATATATATATATATATATACATATATGTATATACATATACATATACATATATATATATATATATATATATATATATACATATATACATATATATATATATATATATATATATATATATACATATATATGTATATATAATATTATATATATATATATATATATATATATATATATATATATATGTATATATATATATATATATATATATATATATATATATAATTTTTAAAAATTTCATTATAATTTTGAATATCGCTTTGAAAAATATCTTTGAAATGTCTTCTGATAACCGAATCCCAGTGTCCTTTAAATTTTTTTAAAACACAAAAAGCATTGAGGATTACCAAATGCATAATATATCACGAAAAATTTTCGTAATGGTACCACCATCTTTTTTACATACTGTTTTGTACTCTTTGCCGGCTGAAAGACTTGTTTTACCAACAACTTTACAGCAACTATGGCAAAAATTTTGCAAAAATATGTCATCTGGTATCGATGCTACCGTATGTATAATTTCATCATGATTGTACTATTATATATGGTGTAGTAACTGTGGTGAAGTTATATACTGTGGGCGTCAAATGAAAGTAAAGACCACATCCTAACTCAAAAAAAAAATTTTTTATATTTAAATAACAATCATTCCTTAAAAATAAGAAACACAGCATAAGGTAAAGTTAGTAAAAATATATTGCAAGTACACACTATATGTAAATTTCGGCATTGGATACTTTTTCAACAACAACAATAATTAAATCAACATGAATTGGGTGTTAAAATTATTCTATTTTCTAAAATGGTTATTCTTTTTAACTTTCCGCTAGGCAAATTAAATATTTTCAAAAAACGGTAGGCTATTGGTTTTACCTCGTTTCGAAAAAAAACATGTGAGTGTGTGTAACTTCAATTTCCTGTAAATTCTAATTGATTCGGGCTGATGGATATGAAAAAATATATACATAACTAAAAAAAATTGAGGGCTAAATGTTCCTGTATGTTATATGTTCAACAGCTCACTGTTTCACAGAACCACCAGTACTTTGAAATTATATAAGGTTAACATTCATTTTTAATTAGACTATAAGAAAGAAATAAAATTTATTGTGCAGTTAAAATTCAGAAGAAACATTTAAGTAACCCTAATAAATTTTCTTCAGTGAAAATATGTGTTGGCAGATTTTAATTTAGAAGCAAACAAACACACGTTTGGATTTCAACCCCCCTAATGAAAACACTGGTCACCTTAATGAAAACATGGGGTCCCCTAATGATACTAAAATATTGTATTGTTAAGCCTAAGCAAAGAATATTCACTATAGAAGACGCATGCCGAACAAAGCATGAAATCAAATTTTAAAATCTTTGTAGGAGCCGGGGGTAAGGGAAAAAACGAAGAAAAAAGCAGAAACCAACGTATTGGATCGGTGGTTATCACTTAATGGTTCATAAAGCTGGGACATATTAATTCCTTTTTCATTATATATATATAAAGTTATGAATAACTTTATTTGTTCATTTTATTATCAGTTTGTGAATTGCATAAATGTTTATTTGTTCCTTGATCATTTACAAGTATATTATGTATCTGTTTTCTCTTTTCGTCTATCTGTTTACATGTAAATGATCAAGTTCTTTTGTTCATTGGGGTTCTCTGCCTGTCGGAACAATTGATTTTCAGTCTGAGAGGAAATAAATTTTTAGTGAAGTAGTTCCTTGCCTGTCGGAACAAACATTTTCAACGTTTCCAGAAATATTTGTGTTTCATTCTGCCAGCTGAATAAAATAACTTGGAAATTTTTATAAGAGTGGGTCCTCGTCTGCCTCGACATATTTAAAATAATTTTTGGTGTCTTAAGGGTGTGTTTTTTTGAAATTTTTTAGGCTCACTTAAGCAATGAAATTGAAAAATTTTGTGGTTCATCATGCAATCTTTTTCTTAAAAGGCCTCGATTACAGTCAGCATCAAATCAAAATTATAATGCTCCTCTATCTGCCGAAACAAATTTGCTGCCACAACAATTCGCTCCTCCTGCCGCTGGAGCTCCATTGTTTCCCACCAGTACCCCTGCCGCCGGAACAACAATGCCATTGCCATTAGTTCCTTATACATCTCGAGTATCGAATACAAACATAAGTACTGCCAATGCAGGTGAACAAAACAAGTCCGGTACCATAGCCACCACTTTGAATACACTCCAGGTTCAGTTGCCCAGGAAGTCTTGTCCTCATCTGATGACATGCCCAGCCATACAATATGGCACCACCAGCTACAGGTACTAGTGATGTCAACGTTGGCGACTCTGCCTCAGCCAACGTCGACTGCGGTAGTCGTCGTACGCCATTTTCTTGCGTAAGTTGCAATGCAAAGAATTCTGGTTTTTATGAAAGCCAACCGCCTTTATGACAAATTTTACCGCCTAATAGTCTTGTGTCTCACAATGGTGGTTCGATGGCAGTGTAAAGAAAAGTATATGACTTACCAGAGTTTAGTGACACGCCTGAGGATTGGCCCATGTTTTCAACAGCCTTTAACAATTCCACTGCTGTCTATAATTATAATAATTTTGAGAATTGTGTTCGGCTTCAAAAGGCATTAAAGGGTGATGCACGTGAAAGTTTTAAATCGTTGCTTATACATCCAGATAATGTGAGTGTGTTGATGGAACTACTGCGTTTTCGATAAGGTCCAGCGAACAACAGTGAATGAAATTCAGCCCATTGGTGAAAGTGCTACCGACAGTCTTGTGCCGTTTGCTGCTAAGGTGCAGAATCTTGCCGCCTTTTTGGAATCTGCTAATGGACAACAGCATTTGGCCAATCCTATACTAACGAACGAATTAGTTGGTAAACTTCCCTTGAGTAAGAGAATGGAGTGGGCCCAGTTTTGGATTTTATCAATTGGCTCAAAGATGTTGCTTATTTGATAGAAACTATGCAAGGGGTGAGTGGTAATCGAAATTATAGTTAACCAAAAAGAAAGGTTATCCTCCATGCTGTTGACGGTCAACATAAACAAGAATACCCTATGTGCAAGGGTAACCACACATTGTTTGAATGCAAAAAATTTAGTTCATTGAATGTGCCTGATAGATGGACTAATGTGAAAAAAATTGAGGTTATGTATATCCTGCCTTGGTTCGGGGCAGCCTAGTAAGAGTTGCTGTATTCGAAAAGAGTGTCCCATCGATGGTTGCCTAAGAAATCATAACAAATTATTACATGATAAATAATCTAATTAAGGTCAAAATAGTTCTGCGTCAAGTGAGTGCGGAGATTCAGGTGGTTCAACAAATGGATGTGCGTCCGTCATAAGCTGTGTGTCCCGTGCTGCAGATAAAAGTGTGTTGCTATTTCGAATTGTGCCAATTATATTTTATGGTCCTAGTAACAAGGTTGAAACTTATACGTTGTTGGATGAAGGTCCTTCGATTACTATTGTGGACAGCTCCTTGGTGAGGCAACTGGGCCTACGGGGGCAACAAAGTAAACTGAATTTGCACTGGTACGCTGGGAAGGCATCTGGGGAAATAGCATCTGTCGGCTAATAGTTTTAATATAGACTTGAGTGCTTGCTTTACCTATTGAATTTTACAATGGGGTTACCCCTAAATTCTTGATTGGATTGGATCACTGTGCCTTTGGAAGAAAGTGACCCTTATTCTGCAAATCTATATAAGAGATAATCTACAGTATAGTGTTGAAATGTGTGAAAGCAAGATGGTTTCTGATGTCATAGTCTTAACATTGGATAATTACAAAATAAATGGTAGACCAATAAAAATAATGTCATTTGGCCGATCCCAAAAATGCAACTTAAATCAGTTCTATGACTTAATTGAAGATTTCATGCGGATGTATGATAGATGCTTTTGTATACTTTTGGCGGCTCAAATGTTGACACTTTACAACATGTTTCCTTTGAATTATTAAATTTAATGGAAAGGTATGATTTGAGGAACTGCCACACGTTAGGGACACGTCCAATATTAGGAACATCTATTGACAATGTCTTTACAAATATCTCTGATTCTGTTTTTGTCGATGCTGTTGAATTCAATTTATCCGATCATAACATGATATCTTGTGAAATTAAAAAGGAGCTTCCAAACCCCAATTCTTAAATACTAAAAAAAATTGTGATTATAATCAGCTTAAAAGATATTTATTGAGTGAAATTTCTATTCAACAAACTGCTAATCCATATATCGATCTAATTCAATGTCTATCAAATGCTTATATAAATTCAAAATGTGTAACAACTAAAACAGGATTGCAAATAAAATAATACCATGGATAAATGAATATTATTACGTTAGAGAAACAGAAATCCCAGTGACTTAAATATTCAGAACAAATTAAGAATATTAAGCAAAGTTGTTAAAGTTGTCTATGAATAATTATTATGAAGGCAATATCAACAATATTCAGCAAGATCCTAAAAAGTGCTGGAGGTTTTTAAATGAAAGTCTAGGAGGAAATACAAAAACGCAAATAAATCTGAAAAATTCGAAAGGAGAACTAATTAAAGATGATGAATATAAGTGTGAAATGCTTAATAAATACTTTTTACAAACTCCAAAACTAATGAAAGAACAAACTCATTATTCATTTAATGATTGTTGTAATGGACTTAGAACTTTAAGGTACTGTAATACTACTTTTAGCTTCACGAATATAACCTCGGAGGAAATCTGTGAGATAAAATGATCTACTGTGCATCGTGGTTGTGTGGTGGAAAAACTGAACACAGATGTTTAAAATGCCAGGTGAGTTTGCACCCAGCTCCATGCTTCAAAGTCTACCATAATGGATAAGCTTCAAGTAAATCTATAATTTTAGAGGCTAAAAAGAGTATATTTTAAATTAAATTAACAAAAACAATAATGTGGTGTTTATATGGTAAAATTTGTAACATTTGAAATTCATTAAGGGCTGTTGGGTATTTAAAGACCCAATAACATATATCGGGAAGGTATATACACAAACTCATATATGTTATGGAAGAGCTGTTGAAAAACGGTTGGCAGTTTTCGGCTTGGAATGTTTTTATATATTTGCCAACGCTTTTTCTGACCATTTGCTGGCATAAAAAGACCAAAGATTCAAAAACATTCTTTCTAATCAATCGTTATTTCAAAAGAAAAAATAAAGTTGAAACCATAATATATGTTGTGGCACTCACTAGAATTTTTTTATACAAGTCATCTACTAGACACTAAATCATACAATTGAATCGAAATTTCCAATAAAAGTAGTAAAAAACATTAAAAAATACTACTTATTCGAGTACTCTTTTAGTTGGAGTACATTCTTCTTTACAACGTAGAAATATTTATAAGCTTATAAGTCGAATTGGAAGTACGTCGGGCTTATAATTACTTCTTTTATATGATAGTAATAAATAAAAACGTTCATTTGATATTTTAAAATGTTTTGTAAACCTGAAGCGGTTGGTAACTACTATATGCTTCAAACCTTCTTTGAAATTTTTTATGAATTATGGCCGTTAATATTCACTTACAGAATATACATACATAAATAACTTCAATTGAAAACCAATTTTTTCCATATTCTCATTTGAATGTAACGCATGTGATTTTACAAAGTTTTCACTGTCGTGCGTGAATATTTGTGATTAAAACCATGGCACAAGTGAGCCTGTGTGACCTTGAGATTCTTAAATTTCGCTACTCGTAAACAGGCGGCTTTTTTGTGTGCCTCAATGCTACTAATTTTGGAACACAATATCGCTGTAACAATACTTGCAAAATGCTCTTTGTTATCCATTAACTTGGCTTTGACTCCTTATTCGATTCTGTTAAAGATTCGAAACCACCTTAGCGTATGAAAATACGATTGTCGAAAATAAAATTTTCTATATGTGTAGTATGTATGCAAATTTTAAAGATAATAAAATTTATAAAATTTTCTATTTTGATTGCAGTCTGTACTTCGCCAACTCGTGCTATTATCTCTACTAAAAGCAAGAAACGGCGGATTTCCTTCTTTTTTAATCCTGCGGATATGCTCTCATTGTTTTGTGGTGTCTGAACAACACTATTTAGTGTTTTTATTATTATACAATACAATATTTATATATGTATGCACACACATACAGTTGTGTGTATATTGCAAAAACGTATTGTCAAGCTGAAAGCACACTATGGCATTTTTTGATCAGAGCTGCCGTTTTTGGTTATTTCTAACCAAAATTTGTAACTTTTTTTTCCAATGTGAATATTTTTTTCATTATGGTTACTTTTTTCCGAAAATAATAATAGCTATAAATACTTTCATATTTTACTTGTTAAATTTTTAAATCACGGTTTATAAAATTGTTGACATTGTTATTTACTTGTTTGTATTATGTTTGTTGCCTAACAATGGCAACGCTTCTCAGATCTGTGTTATTAAAAATATACACAAGTTCAGATCTTTCCCGAAATTAACCAGCGGCAAAGAAGAACAAATTTTAACTCAATGGAAATAATTAAGATTTTCCAATTTGGATATTAATGATGATATGAAGATAGCTGAACTTTGGGATATCGGCTGCAGCCGAAAGAATGTTTTCACAGCTTAAATTAATTAAAACAAAATTTCGTAACAGACTTCATTTCCAAACCATCAACAATATGCAATCTAAACAATTATGAACAATTTAAATGTTGCGCATTACGTATGGTCTGCCAGAGATACGAATTAAAAATTTTTATAACATTTTGAATCTCAGAACTGTGAGTTAATTGAAAATCTATTGATCTCCATTTGTAAAACAATAACTTTTCATAAAAAATATCGTTTTATAAAAATATTTTTCTTAAGCCAGTGAAGTACAATTTTTTATTTTGAAATACAAGCTTTAACTTTGTTTTTAAAACAACTTTCTTGTTGTGTTTTTTATACACTTATTTTTTTTAATATATAAATTAAATTAAATCAAATTTTTGTTTTTCTATAACTAAGCGTCTATAAATATTAAAATTTTGTTAGGACAAGCTTAAGATTTCATATAAAAAATCAGTTTTGCCTTGATAAAAACTTATTAGGTTTTTGTTTTGTGAAGTTTAAATTTAGTTTATTGTAACGTTCCTAATAAAAATAAAAATTTTTAACATATTTTAAAGAAAATGAGTAGTATACGGAAAATTGACTCTAGTTAAACAAATATATAAATATGTACATGAATTTCTCGTGATTTTTTCAATAAAAAGAATTCTTTAATATGTAAATGAATTACATTTCTTGTTCTGTAATTATTAACTTTGCATTGCATATCACCTTCAAATAAATATTGATGTTTTTTTTCCAAATAAAACAGTGCATTTCAAAATTGGTTATTTTTTCTCAAATTTGGTAACTTTTTCAAATATTTTGGATAGAATAATTTTTTAAAAGTGGCAGCACTGTTTGAGATATCGGATTTAGAAATTTACAGTTTGGAAAGCAATAGCGACTGTTATTGGAAGTAATTTGTTAGCTACTGATACCGTGTTCTATGTAAATAAAAATTCAATTTTTGTTTCATATGTTTACAATGTATTGACAATTTTTTTATATAGCAACTTACATGTATTTGAATATTACATTAAACGATTTTTTAATTTATTATTTGAAAAATTGTTTTTCAAAGACACAAAAAAGTTTAAAACCACAGATGTGTGATTGCAATTTTATAACTGGCGCTAAAGTTATCGGTGTCCTTTTTGATGTTCATTGTTTTGTTTATTATTTTTGTTGTTGTTGAATTCATAAGCTTTTTATTATATGTCTTTTCTTAGTGTTCGTATATTGTCAAAGTCTGGTTTATGTTGTATTTGCATTACGTGTTGTGAGAGAGCAGTGTTCCCTTTGTTTTTGTTGATATCATTTTTATGCAACAAACAGCGCATAACAAGAAAAATAATTTATTAACTACGAAATTTATATTATAATAAATCTTAACCACCTGAAAAAAATTTATTATGGGTATGTGGTGAATATTAATAGAAAAACTCTTCTATTAAGCCTACCGCTGTGATGCCATTCATAAGCCCATTAGATTCATGATTCATTTGATGTTTCAAAATTTAACATAGATTGAAAAATAAGATATTATAGAATATAATGAATGTTATATGACGCCTTATCTAATTGTTATTATTAATAGTTGTTGACGTGAATAGCCAAATAATCACGTATATATTGCAAAAGTGGCTCCAAATGAGCCCGATAAAAATTTGTGTATGATTTATGAAAAATTGTTTCCGAATGAAACCAAATAAAACTGTTGAAATTTGTCTGCACAACTTAATAAGAAAAAAGTATGTACTTCTTGCTTGAGATCTACAACACAACAAGTTTCTTTTTATTTAGCTAACGTTTTTTAAGTTCACAATGCAAAAACTTGAAATATGTATACATATATATATCTAAACTGCTTTACAAATTCTTTTATGCACCAACAACAATAAAACGCATCTGCCGTTGTCTTTTCTGCTAATTTGCAAAATTGTAAAATTCAATATCAATTAGGGCGCGATCAATTTACATGAAGCATATTATAGACGTAGAAAAATAATCTTACATTAAATACAATATTTGTTTAGCTCTGATCGAAACATCCTGCCCCCGTTGAATCTCTTGGGGATTCAACTTCCTCGCTAAGTAGACAGCAAATTTTTGACACTGCCCGTCGAACCATACGATTAGCAGTTTTTATAACAGCTACCCTCACAAAACCATCAGCACCTTTTATAACATCTGTTATACGACCCATTTGCCATTTAAGTGGAGGCTGATTCTCGTCCTTCAGGAGCACCATTGTTCCAATTTTTATATTATTTTTGGCACTCTGCCACTTAGTTCTCTGTTGAAGAATTGTTAAGTACTCACTACTCCATTTTTTCCAAAATATTTGCTGCATAAAGCACACCCGCTGCCAACGATCTAAATGATGAATATTGATCATTGATAAATCTGGCTCTACAACTGCAGTCAATGATGCACCAATTAAAAAATGAGCTGGCGTTAAGATATTTAAATCATCAGGATCTTCAGAAAGTGGGCACAGTGGACGAGAATTCATAATAGCTGAAACTTGATATGTAATCGTTCGAAGTTCATCGAAGTCTAAGATGGATTGCCCCAGTGTTCGTAAGAGATGAAGTTTCGCGATCTTGATAGAAGCCTCCCAGAGGCCTCCGAAGTGGGTGACCTTGGCGGGATAAACTTCCAATTTATGGAATCTTCCAAGCATTGTTCATGCACTGCTTTTAGATGCTGTTGACTCAAAAATAACCTTTTAAGTTCGGCCATTTCATTTTTTGAGCCTACGAAATTTGTTGCATTATCAGACCAGATGGTCTTGTGCCTCCCTCTGATACTGATGAACCTTTTGAGCGCTGCTAGAAAGCCCTGTGTAGACAAATCCTTGACAAGCTCAAGGTGAACAGCCTTGGTGCTGAAACAAATATAGCATTTAATTGGAGCTCTTGTGCGAATTTCTGAACGGTATAGAATTGGGCCACAAAAATCAACACCGGTTACCAAGAATGCTCGATGACTTTCAAATCTGTCTTTAGGAAGACTTCCCATTATCTGCTCAACTACACGCGGACGTAAGCGTAGACAACGAATACATTTGTTAATAATGCGACTGACCTCTTTTCTGCCTCCAACGGGCCAGAACTGCAACCTTATGGTTGCTAACAAAGACTGTGGGCCTGCATGAAGATTCTTTTGATGAAAATATGTGATCATTGAGTTCGTTAGAGGATGCTGTTTAGGCAAAAGTATGGGGTGTCGAGCATCAAAATTGAGTTGTGAATTTCCAAGACGGCCGCCTACTCTTAATAGGCCAGAATTATCAATAAAGGGGTTTAATGTTTTTAGCGGACTTGTCGATGGAAGTGCCTTAGCTTGACTTAACGCTTTGTATTCGTGTGAAATTACTTTTTTGAACCATACGAATTAATAACGTAGTACCTCTATGGACGTCTGCTGTCGACAATGGACCCTTTCGCCATGAAACGCCTGCACCTCCAAACCTATATATGTAAGCAAAAACTCTGCAGATTTTTCCAAAAGACGTAATAAATTTACAGTCTGTTGACAAATCAATTGGTGATGTTGAGCAAACCAAAACTGATTTACGTTTTTCTGGTAAATTTTTTATTGCTGAAGGTTGAGACGGCCAAAATTGCTGTCCTTGTCTGAGAAATTTAGGGCCTGATATCCAAAGTTCCGACGATGATAATTCTGCTGATGCTGTACCTCTTGACAAAACATCTGCTGGGTTCATGGCTGTCGGAACATAAAGCCATTTCATACGTGATGTTAATGATTGTATTCGACTTATGCGATTTGAAACGAAATCTTGATAGTTTGATGACTCTTCTTGAATCCACGAAAGGACAATTGTTGAGTCCGACCAGCAGAATATATTACCAACAAATATATTTAAACGTGATATTGAGTGCACTAGTTCCGCTAGCAAAAGTGCTGCGGACAATTCCAGCTTCGGGACAGTTAAAGTTTTTGCAGGCGCAACACGAGACTTAGAACATAGAAGATTTGAATGTGCAACGCCATCGTTTTCACTTCGAATATAAACACAAACACCGTAGGCAAAGAGGCTTGCATCACAGAATGCATGTATTTGATGTTGACCTCCAGGCTTTAATACCTTTCTAGGAAATTCGCATCTATTTACCTCTAAGAATTCGGAGCATAATTTGACCCAAGTAGAACTAAGTGATGGTGAGAGTTTATCAACCCACTCAATTTTTTGTTTCCATAAATGTTGTAGGAAAATCTTTGCCTTTACAATAATTGGACCAATAAGCCCAAGAGGATCGTAGCACCTTGCGATGGTTGACGAAACTATTCTCTTTGTTATTTCTTTCGCTGAATTGGAGTGTATATATGAAAATAAAAATTTGTCGCTCATTGGATCCCATGCCAGTCCCAACGTTTTGGTTACCTCACTTCCATCTCGAAATTTTAGAAGCTTTTCTTTGTCTTCATTATTTATTGATTTAAGAACCCGAGGGTCGTTTGAGCACCATTTACGAATTTTAAAGTTTCCTTTACTAAGCAATTGTGTTGTTTGCTCAAGAATTTCATTGACGTCTCTTAGTGAGTCTCCTCCTGACATCATATCATCGACATAAAAATCACGAAGCACAATCTTTGATCCTAAAGGGTAAGACTCACACTCATCCTTTGCTAACTGATGCATTTTCCGAACTGCAAGAAACGAGGCGGACTTAGTGCCATAAGTAACTGTTTCTAATTTATAAATTTGTAGTGGTTCACTGGCATTATTTCGCCATAAAATACACTGCAGAAGATTATCAGGATGGGAAACGCCAATGCATCTGGACATTTTACATATATCTCCTGTTACAGCGATATTAAAGGAGCGAAAACGTAGTAAAATATCGAAGAGATTGGGCTGAATTGTTGCGCCACACATAAGTATATCATTAAGCGAAAACCCTGTAGACGTTTTTGGCGATCCGTCGAATACAACGCGCAGTTTTGTGGTTGAACTATCTAATTTAGTTACACAATGGTGAGGTAAAAAATTTACCTTTACATTTTCTGGTATATTTTCCAATAGGGACATGTGATTAAGATCGATACTCTTTAATAAAGGAGCTGTACTGATTTTTTAGATCTTGAGACTGGTTTAGCCTTTTTTCTAAATTTTTAAACCGACGAAGTGCGTGCTGATACGATTCACCAAGTGCGGTGGGGCTTGGCGTTTAAACATGCCGACATATTTGAAATTCGAGACTGAATGATTATATTAACAGCTTTACCAGAGGAGAAATTTGATTGGACGATGCCAGTTATGTGCGTAGTTGTTCGAATGGGCTTAAGCTGTAGTTTGTTTGCAAGATTAAATGTTATGAAATGAGCCTGAGAGGCCGAATCAAGAATAGTTCTGCATGTGACGAATGAGCCAGCACTATTTTTAAGTAGCACTATTGCAGTGGCTAGTATTGTTGTTTTGGTATCATGCACCTTTTCAAATTGATTGCTTGAAGCTACCAGAGACGATTGTTGTGATAAGTTTTGCATGCTCAAATTTTTTGACGAAGTTGAAGATTCAAAATTTAAGATTTTGTCAGATTTCTTATCTTTATCGCTATCTACTGCGTAAGGCACAACATTTGTTTTGGAATTGGGTGCGTCTTCCAAATGAAGTAAACTGTTATGCTTCAATGCGCAATACCGGCAACCGTTTGAAACACATGCCCTAACAGCATGCCCTTTTCTAAGACAGTTTAAGCACAAATTTAAACGTTTAGCTTCTTTAAATCTTGCTAAGGGTGCTTGCATAAGAAATTGAGGGCAACTATAAATAGCATGAGATACTGAATTGCAAATAGGGCACACCCTTTGACCATTTGTTGAGACAAGTAGAGACCTTTTACTTTGGTTAACATGATAATTTTGTTTAGAGCCCACCTGTTTATTCGATAACTCTTTTACCACAGCATTCTCTACATTTTCCATTGTTTGACATCTATTTTGCAAAAACTTTGCCATTTGTTCCCATGTTGGTATTTCATTTACAGGTGTAGACTCTTCCCATTTTGTTTGTGATGCAATATCGAGTTTGCGCCCAATTATATGAATCAGTAAACAATCAGATATTTGCTCCTTAGTCCCCATTGTCAGCAGAGCTCTTAAATGCGAATTTACACTATCACTTAATTTCCGCAATTGTTCGACCGAACCAGCTTCAACCTTGCCCATTGCCACAATGTCTCTGATATGTGCCTGAAAATTTAAACGTTTATTATCAAATCAATTTTTTAATATCTCGATAGCTTTATCAAAGTTAATTTCGCTGATTTCTAATGAACGAATAGCTGCCAATGCAGGGCCAGCTAAACATGTCTTGAGGTGTTGAAATTTCTCTATTTTCGACAAGTCCTCATCACCACCAATAACTGTTTCAAACATTGAAAAGAAATCCGGCCATTCTGTGTATACTCCATTGAATGTTGGAATTTGTATGATTGGCAAACGTGTTTTTTGAACGGGTAACAAAAATGATGGATGCGATTCATTCATTGTTGATTGCCTTACTGTTGCTTGCGGCTTTTTCTTGGAGTGAAGCTCCAAAATTCGTCGAGTAAGGATTGTTTTTGTTGATGTATATATGGCGGATACTTCCTCCGGCAGTGTGCTTTCCATTTCCGAAAAGTCCTCTCTTTCCAGCCTATCATGAACCACTTCGAAATCAGCATACGATTTTTCCAGCAATTCTTTTTTCACGCATAAGGCGGGCTCATCTAGGGAATCTATGTCACCATTTTGTACATCATCTTGAATACTCAGCAACCGATTTTTGAGTAATGTTGCTTTGCATTTATTAAAGGATTCTCCTTTTTGATCAACACTCATTTTATATGTGCGTCGATCACGTCGGGGTCACCAAAAATGTTGACGTGAATAGCCAAATAATCACGTATATATTGCAAAAGTGGCTCCAAATGAGCCCGATAAAAATTTGTGTATGATTTATGAAAAATTGTTTCCGAATGAAACCAAATAAAACTGTTGAAATTTGTCTGCACAACTTAATAAGAAAAAAGTATGTACTTCTTGCTTGAGATCTACAACACAACAAGTTTCTTTTTATTTAGCTAACGTTTTTTAAGTTCACAATGCAAAAACTTGAAATATGTATACATATATATATCTAAACTGCTTTACAAATTCTTTTATGCACCAACAACAATAAAACGCATCTGCCGTTGTCTTTTCTGCTAATTTGCAAAATTGTAAAATTCAATATCAATTAGGGCGCGATCAATTTACATGAAGCATATTATAGACGTAGAAAAATAATCTTACATTAAATACAATATTTGTTTAGCTCTGATCGAAACAATAGTATTCCTAAGGCGGAGATTTTAAATCCGTGTCCATATTTTGCAACTTTAGAAGAGTTATTCGCGTCGAAAAAAATTGTTGACATAAGCCCCAGGATAATTAATAATGTTCTCGAAAGCGCCGAAACATCACCAAAAGCGATTATATATGTTCATATACAGATACATATATAGAAAAAGGTTAATATGTGGAATGTAGTGATGATGATATGAAGAAAATATTTTCAAACATATTATCTGAACATAATTTAATGTATTTAATGTAAAATGAATATATATATATATATATATATATATATATATATATATTTTTTTTTAATCTTATTTTTTTTTAATTGTGGCAATAATTCATGATGCACGACGCCATTGCAGTCGAAGAAAACACTGAGGAAAACCTTCACATTTGACCGAACTCGACGTACTTTTTTCGGTCTTGGATGCTTCCATTGGGATGATTGGGCTTCGTTTTCAATGTCATAGCCATATACCCATGATTCGTCACCAGTTATGACCTTTTTGAAGAAATCTGGATCGTCGTTGACGATATTCAACGGCTCCTGAGCGATGTCCATGCGACGTTGCTTTTGATCAAAATTTAGTAATTTTGGAACAATCTTCGCTGCCGCACGTTTCATGCCTAAAACATCCGTAAAAGTTGCTTGGCATAAGCCGAACGATATGCGAACAACATCCGCAACCTCTCTGATAGTGATTGGACAATAATCCAAAATCATTTCCTTCACTACTTCAATGTTTTCATCGGTTGTTGACGTGCTCGGGTGCCCAGGACGTGCTCGGGTGCCCAGGACGAGCATCGTCATTGACATCTTCTCGGCCTTCCTTAAACCGGTTATATCACAACTGAACTTGTGTTCTGCTCAAATATAATTGGCAAACGCCACTGTCAACATTTCAAATGTCCTTGCGCATTTAATTTAATTTTTTACACAAAACTCAATACAGTTTCTTTGACCCATTTTATCGAATAGTAAAAAATCGAAGAGCACATCCAAACACGACTGACCTTTTATCTGTCAAAAACAAACTGACAATCCAAAATGGCTGAAATTACCAACATATATAACAGACATGTGTACAAACATAAGAGAAAAAAATGCGATAATCGAACATACGTAACTCACGAAATTGGAAAATAACGGTTATTTTTTTATCAGACCTTGTATACGCGTAAATATATATGTATATATATATATATATATATATATATATATATATCGAGTAATATTACTGGAAAGTAACTTTAGTCTTAAACCACGAATTTTCCAATCAAAAAATAAAGTCAAAGGAGTACTTCTTTTGGTTAAATGTTGGGGAGCGGCTCATATGGCTATATATATATATATATATATATATATATATATATATATTGTAAGACCAACTTTAGAATATAGGTCGTTGGTCTAGGATTTGCAATACGAAGTTTGTTTACGGGAAGTTGTGTTCGTGTATAACCATTTCTTCTATTTTGTCTCAGAAGCCTGCTCTAAGATGAAAATATGCTCTAAGATGAAAGTATATCACACTAAATTTATAATTGGACATCGCTAAACAAGGTATTATATATCATTAAATGTTCTGAAGATAACATGTTTTACAAAATCCTTGATTTTGCAAGGATATTGTATTGAGTATAATTTTAAAAATTTTCATATATCACAGTACATATTACAGGTTTTTAGACTTTTGCAAGAAAAGGGTCAAAGTACCCTAGTTTTTGTAACTAAAATTGTCAATTGCCATTTTTCTGAATAGGGAAACAACTTTGACACGTATGTATATAAAATAACAGAAATACTTGATCACAACATCTAGAAATAGCAAAAGAATAGAACAGCAATCATAAGGGTTCGAGAATTTCCCACTAACCAAAAGTGAATTAGATTGAAAATAAATAAATGAATTCTCATATTTAATATCATTAAAAACATTGTTGAAATAGTTGCTATTCCTAATGACTAGTGGAAAGCAAAAAAAATTGAACACTGGTGAACTGGCGTAGCGGCCTTGAAATGAATACCTACCTCTTATGCTAGTATGATGATTATACTAAATATTCCACTCTTATATCTTTTTTACACTGACATGGTTTTATTAAATTTTAGCCTGGTTTTACCATACAAAATGGCTTTGTTAAAACCAAATTAAAACCATTTTTAATTGGGGTTAGGAAATACAACCACGTTTGCTGTCTGTACAAAGTTGGGTGCTGCCAAGTTAAACATTGGAAGCATCTAATAATTTTTGAAAAACGCACGAAAAGTCCAACGCATTATTCAGAATTTGCATGATGTTTGTATAAAAAAGTGTGATTTCCAAGCATTTATTCATTTTATATGAGTGTTTTCATATTTTGCAAATATTTGTTTGCAAAATATATCAGACTTTCTGTTTTAGAATAAAATACTTTATATATGTCACAAAAATAAAAACTGCTGCAGTACAGATTATGAAATAAGTGTTAAAAAATAAAAGTACAACAATATATACATACATCTATTTCTATAAGAAATATAATTTATTGTGAGTAAGTTTATTGAACGATCTGTGTATCAAAACCTGAAAATGGCTTCAAAGTCAAAACCTAGTTTTAATTTTCAGTGTAAAAACGCTATTAATGCATAACACGAGTTTAGTACATATTAAAAATACTATGTAAGTTACCCGGCCAGCATTTGATCCCAAATAATAGTTTTTTGTTTAACATCATCTAAAGGGTAATCTCAATTACTTATGTATGTAATATAAATATTTATAAATTTTGAAAGTAAATAAAATGCTACATATGGGATATACTTTATATAGTGAAATGTAAATAATTTAATTTAATAATCAGATATGTGACAGAAATCTATTTCGACGTCCAATTTCTTTGAAATCGACAAACCATTCAATATGGTAACATGCGTCGATATACTGTATTAACAAAGCCCCTATAATATACATAAAGATGTTGCACGCCATATATTAATAATATTAAACAATTTTGTGCTTCTCTAAGATGCGGGAGACAAGTATGTAGCAACGGACTCCAATGGCTTATATATTCTCTTTCTAATTTTTTTTTGTAAACACAATTTTAGAGTCACTTAATATATTTTCTAAGGTTGGATTAGCCGAACGTTGAAATTTTAAATGTAAGCTAATAGCCTATTTACACTTACTCACATCTTTCATCTTTCATCATTTTGGGAAGATGTTAACATCTTTCTATATAAAGTCTATATGAAAAAAACTCAACATCTTTCAACATCTTTACAAGATGTTCACATCTCATTTTGCTGAACTTTCGATTATTTTAGTGTCAGTACCAAGGAAAATCGAAAGGAACTTTCAAAAACTCATACCATCACTAGAAAATATACAAGTGTCAAAAATTTATACAATTTATAAAAATTTATTTATAGTAAAAAAGAAAAAATACTTTGTGGTTGACAGATGAAAGATGTTGAAAATGTAATGTAAACAGGTTTTTTTCAATTTTCAACATCTTCCACACACATCTCTAAGATGTGAGTAAATGTAAATAGGCTATAAATGTGTTAGCTGACCCAACCTTCGCTGTAAGAAAATGTTACCGTAAATTCCCCACCTGCAGAAAATAGAATTTCATTCTACGGTTACGTGACAGTTGTAAGACAGTGATGTACATATGTTGAATGAGAATGGGGCACAAAAGGCCTTTTTGGTACTTATTTCTGTTTTGATATATTTAGTTGATGAATATGTATTAAGACATGATATTTTTATGTTTAACTTTCTAAATAAATATATTTTATATGTTTAACTTTCTAAATAAATGTTTTATTTTCATTGAAATATCGAATGTCAGTATGTGGTTGTTCGTTGCAGAGTTCTATTCAACATCCGTTTGCACATAAATTTTATTGAAATGTATATTTTTAATCAAAACTTCAATATATATATATATATATATATATATATATATATATATATATATATATATGTACATACATACTTTAAGGTTGGAATAGCCGAACGCTTTACACTCTGTTATTTTGTATACATACATATGTATGGCTGTTATCTTATAATGAAAATTTTTTTGTAAAAATATTACAACTTATTTTCTATAAAAAATTCTGTATTGATAATTTTTATGCTGAAAAGTTTGTGTATTAAAAAATTTTCCGTAGTAAAATTTTTATAAAAAATATATTTTACCGAGAAATTTTCTTAGTTTTATTTAAGCCATTATCATATATTGTAGAAATTACAAGCGGAATGACAAATTTATATTTACATACATATGTACGAGTAATAACGGTATATGTATAAAAAAACTCTGTTTTTAGTTTTAGCTAACACACTATAATGTGTACTATAAAGTCTTTGGTTTTAGTTAATCATTAAATATTAGTATTTCAAAATGAGTGTACGTAGTTTAAGGTAATAAAAACAGTATGATCAGAATTGCCTTTGCCTTTCTATACAAATTGTGAAAAAATTTTAAAAATTAATCATATTATCGCAAAAAATACTTAAGTGTTTTTAAAAGGCTCAATGCAGCTGAGATAACCAATCGTAAACTGAAGTCAAAGAAATGAAACTTTGAAAAAAGAGTAAAATTACTAGAAAAAAATTAAATTAAAAAATTCAATTGAAAACACTGTTGCCAGCTATTACCCAAAATATAAACAGTGGAATTTGGGTCTTCGCCTGATAACGGCGACGATAGGTCAGAATGGTTCCTTTTTCACATATTAAATTTACCTACCTTTGAGCTTTCAAGCAAACTAATTACCTTTGCAATTTCTAACAAACTTACTTTAATTGTAATCTCTTTGAACTTAATTTTCAAAATCAATAAATTAAATTATAACGTTGTAAATTGAACATATTAAATTACATATCGTTAGCTAAAACGCAAACAGTCCTATCTAACATTTTGACAATTTTACAGAAGTAAAAAACTGTTTTAAACTAATGGTATAGTGTCAATCAGCATGATTTTCACCAGTATTATAAAAAAAGGTGTGACAAATTGAATTCGTCCAAAATAAAATAAAATTCTAAAATATTTCAATAGCCTTGTTAGCCCTTAGGTAATCTAATTTAATGAAACCAAAGGCCCTGTCAGCAATGAATACAAAGTATTCGTTTAATAAATTTAATTACATGTACACGCTTTTATTTATTTTTAATAAATAATAATATTATGTGTAAATTCATTTCAATATTGCATCACAAATAAATGATATTAAAATAATTCATAAGAATTAAATAAAACAGAATTTATTTAAAGATTTGCGAGAATTAGAATAATGAAGAGTGAATTTAGAAAATATAAATTAATTTTCAAAGGATATACTACCATATAAATAATGACAATCTTTTGAAAGTATTGGTTTTAAATCCTGCAGATGCTGCCACTTCCTTTTAGAAACTTTTAATCGTTCTTCGTGCAATCTTGGAGGTAAAGCGGTAATCATTTTACAATGTTGTCTATACAAAAACTCAATTAGGTCTTTTTGCAATTATGAAATTAATGCTTTTGTAGATAGGACCGCTTGTTTTTCGTTAATAAAATTGGTAATTTTGGTTACATAATTCCAAGTTTTCTCGTGGATGTGTATATCGATGCTATTCATCGAAATCAATAGAAAAGATGATTTTCGATTTTTTTTGTTAGTTAGGGCCATTTGCGTTTTAGATAACGATATGTATATACAAAAATATGTTTTAAAGCAAATATATTAAGATGGTTCAATAGTTCCTTCAGAAGCTCTAAAATGTTTTTGATTATCCCAGTAGACTTGGTTCTGTTAATACGTATTTTATTTGCATCATCAAAATTGTTTTTGCGCAAGCCATTTAGGTGATCCACTGAAAAATATATAAGTAAATAAATAAAATCACTTAAAAGATTTAACTTTCCATTTAAATCGCTAGATTTACCGCTAATAGCTAAATCATGTTATTTCTAGCTAAAAGTGAATAAAAATAGAAAATAGCTAAAATGGCTGTTTTCAACAGTGATTGAAAACGAAATCGACAGTATGAATATAAATGCAAATGAAAAAACGCTCTGTAAAATGCTTGTTAAACTAGACAGACAAACAAATGCACGTTAGGAAGAAAATAAGAAAATCTTAGCTGAAAAGATTTATTATAGATTAACGTCTACGTATTTATTTTATAATGTATCATCTTTTAGCAGATGTGCTGAAATAAAAATTTGGAACGTGGCGATACAAAGCACTGGAAAAAGTTGTAGCTAAAATGCAAGATACAAAAAGAGAAGATATTTTAATTTTCGATGAAATTGCCATTCGACGTAACTTGACATACAATAAATATGCAGATGTTATAGACGGTGTGGTTCTACCTGGGATATGAACGCAAAAATGAAATAGGTACCCACATTTGTGTATTAATGGTTGGAGGAGTTATTAAAAATTGCAAATTTGTGATTTTGAAAGACTTAGACATTGTAGACAAAATAGGATTGAAGGTGCGCGCGATCTCCAGAAAAAAATTTTTTCATTAAATCTTTAAGATATGCTTTAATTAAAACCGATTTCAAAACACCTGAAGGAGTAGCACGAACCGATGTTACCAGAGAAATTCTCGAACTAAAGTATGGGAAAGCTACAAATATGAGAAAATTAACAGCAAGTTATATAAATCCTACCAATTTCGAAAAAATGCGTGTTAAAATAACTGTTCAAACTTTAAGCCATTCAGTAGCAGCAGCAATTCAGTCCATTTTAGAAAACCACCAATTTAAAAAAAGTTCATCGGAAGTAGTTACTTCAACTTGCAAATTTATAAAAAAAATTGACGGTTACTTTGATTGCTTGAACAGCAAGGCTTTGAACGATCCCAATCCAATAAGACGTGGTTTAAAACTAAACATTAAATCTTGGGAAACTCTGGAATAGTTATTAACTTATATAAATAAGATATAATATATGGGAAGCAAAATATTTTCCATTAATGGACTTATTCAAACCACCAGGGGTATATTGTCTTTAACTAAAGAGATGCTAAAAGAAAATGACAGTATATTTCTTATTTTGGTTAGTCGGTTTAATCAAGATCTTTTAAAAAACTTATTTTCATATCTTAGCGCCAAAGCTGTAAAAATCACATTTTTGTTGTTTTTTATAATGTTGGGGTAGGAGTGGTAATTTCTGTCTGTCTGTCCATTTGTGCTAGATATTTAAATTTTGGTCCACTTTTGCTTTCCTGCTGTACAAACATAAGTAAATATTTTTTGAAATAAAAACGCCTTTGCTTAAACATACATATTTATGAGCGTGGTTTCTATTTTAATTAATAAGCATTTAATTTTATAATATAACAAGTTATACATATACATATATATATATATATATATATATATATATACATATTTATATATATATATATATATATATATATATATATATTTTTTTTTTTAATGTAAATCTGCCTCCACTGCGTCCGCTGCCTCTACTAACAATCGATTGGTGGTATCATCACACAGTGCAAGAAACATAGGCACATCTACATTTGGGAGGATTTGGACATCCAATATTTCTATGGGAGGTTTGTTGCTTACCTCACTTGAGTTACTTTAAAGTTTTTCTTCGCTAGGTTGAGTATAATGTTTAAAAATAAGTCGTCATCACCTGTGAGCATCTCTTCATATGCTGCATCTATTTTTTTGTGTGCGTCAAATGAAGACGTTGCTTGCGATGATAGCTATGTATATATATATATATATATATATATATATATATATATAAATCAGAATATATATATATATATATATATATATATATAAATCAGAGGTCTACATACAAGAATTTGGTGTTTACATTACAATTTGGTCTCTTAATATATTCACCCTTATCGTGTTTGTCGTATTCGCCTTCAAAATTCGACATTTTGTAATAGATTGAGGACAAAGAGCTAAATTTTTCTTTAATCTATTACAATATTTCGAATTTAAAGGTGAAAAACCAGTTCATAGTTTTTTAAGTGCAATATCTGTAATAAAGTATACAAATACCAAAAATTCTATTTAGCACATTGCAAAGGTCACGTTCAACACCAACAAGTGCAATAGTCCATACAGCCAACCAATATCTGCATATAACCAAATAACACCATTTAACCTGGAACAATTTTCAACATCAATACCCATGGCAGATGCAATAATGTACACATTATCCTTTTAAATATGACGTACCCTTGCTGTTGTAGAGTTTTGTAGATAATAATAAAACGAAGAGATAATCATGGGTGTGTTTTAGTATGTTATTTGTGTACAAAGATACATAAATTATTATTACATCTGCTCAAAGAGAAAGCGAAAACTTCAAAATTTACTTACTTAATTCTACCCTTTTTTTTACCAGCTTCCGTCTCACAAAATAATCTTTTTTAAAAACAAAATATGGTTGACACAAAAAAAAAAGGAACTCAACCTGAACTTGACATCAAATTCTCACACAATTGGTATCTTGCCTTAGCAGATCTGACCAGTTGCCTAAGGCCGGGAATCCACAATTTTAACCGAATAGCAGCACATATTGCTGCCTGGTTTTGATGCTTAAAGTTGTCGGGATACTGTTTTACAAGTAGGTGCATTAGCTGATGTCCCTTTGGCAAAATTATGGGCTCTTTTGTGTAATCTGATATATAGTTAGCCTTGCTTATACGCCCTGAAAGTCGTACTAAGCCATCATCACTCAAGTAGGGTGAAAGTTGGTATATAGCACTAGATATTTGGACAGGCTGTTTAAGCTGCAACTGTCTATGTTTATCTAGGAAGCCATAACATTGTGCTGTCTTACACAATAACAATTCCGCTTCATTCATTTCTGCAACATTATAATAAATAAAAATTTGGCGCGTCTTCTAAAAATTTTTGCAGCACGCATGA
Source organism: Linnaemya vulpina (assembly GCA_963675445.1). Lineage (NCBI taxonomy): Eukaryota > Metazoa > Arthropoda > Insecta > Diptera > Tachinidae > Linnaemya > Linnaemya vulpina. The sequence goes on along the minus strand of OY776280.1, from coordinate 55,985,046 downwards.
CCCAACCCATTAGATACTCTTTTCAGTATGTGATAGTATGAAAATTTATGAGATGTAGTAATTGAAATGTTGTAATTTATTACGCCTCTCGGTCTTACATTCATACTCGCATAAGGCTTCTAGTAGTTTTGGCCAGTGTTAATTTTTTACTTTGAAAAATTCGGGTCCATAAAACCAGCGCGATGTTGTTTGACCCTTTAGTCTTGTAGCTTCGTCTGCGAAATTCTGAGAACCTGGGACCCAATGCCTTTGACCCATGTCAGAGTATTCCAAAATATATGAAATACGAGGACCAACAAACTGTTTGTAGATTCTGCTATCCGATTGCATCCAATTGATTACGGGTTTTCAATCTTACACCAAGTACAGCAGCTTGAAGTTCTAAGCGCGGAATTGAAAGCGGGCATTGGGGCGCATCTTGACTTTGCTGCGAAAAATGCAATTTCTAAACTGCTTGGGTTACCCATTCGCCAATAAGCTACTGCAGCAAAAGTCAATTCGCTTGCGTCCACAATGGCATGCAAGTCAACAACAGAAGAAGGCTCACAAAAGAATGGGCTATAGCAGCTAGGAACTTTAAAAAGAGTTCAACCTTATTGAGCTCTTTGTACCAACATTTTAAAAACCTTGTCAGGAGTAGGTAAACTCCAGTCAATTTTATATCTCCATAGCTCTTGTAACAACACCTTGGACACTATTACAATGTTCGCCAAAAGCCCAAAGGGATCAAATATAGACATCGTTAAACTCAAAATTTCCCGCTTGGTTGGTCTTCTACTAGCATTTAGTACACCTTCTGGCACTTTTTTTAAATTTCAACACAAAAGAAAATTTGTCCTCTTTCAGTAACCAAAACATAAACAAAGTCTTTTCTGACGAGATAATTGCACCGCCTAACTCTTTCGGTCCGACTTTTTTTTTGGGGAAACAGCAAAGTACATGAAAAATCTGTTTTCATAAATTCAAAAAGAATAAAAATTTATGATGCTTTGCATTATTTGTTTTTTCGTAAGTCGTTAAATTATCCTGGATATATTGTCCTATTTGGAATTTTGGAATTATTGTCCCAACCGGATTTTTGATTCAAATGGGACGATATGTCCCATTAGTATCGAAAATGTGTACCAATCCTATAAATATTTTCCGTATTAATAAATAACGAAACTTAAAAATGGTAATATAATTTATTTAATTTTTATATTTTATGATAAATTAAGTAATGAAAAAAATGATATAAGAGCTAAAATATATACATATTTCATTTTATTATGATAATTTCAATGGAACTAAATTGAAAATAAAAATTATAAAAGAAAAGAAATATAAACTATTATTTGTGATAAAGAATAAAACAATCAATACAAAGCGCTATTTGACAGTTTGAGCATTTAGTTTAAGTTCTTTTCTCATTTTTCATAGAACTACATCTTACACAACGCGATATTTTTCCTGATGGAGTTGGCATATGAATCATATCATATGATATGATCTCCTATGTTAATGAAATTGCGCTTGCAACTTGCAGGTTTTGCAATGTCTTCTACAAGTTTCGATCATGTCGTCAATTCTGTTTTTTTATGATTTATTTCTTGGTGAACTATCCACGCATTTACTACAGCCATCATTAATATTTTGAAGAAACCCGTTTTCCACCATTTTGTGGACTTTCGATACAAATCATACATACCAACCTTCTGGTCCGCAATATCTACTCCACCCATTACATACATAATAATAGCATCAGGACAATGAACATACATTTTTTTGCTTCCGTGTAGTGTTATTTGTGTTTGGTCGATGACAATTGGACAAAACTATTGCTTTTTTTGAGTCTATCCAACGACAAGCAATTTGTCATAAATTCACTCTCATTTCTTTTTAAGTTTTTAGTGAACTTGGGAATATTTTTTCGAGTTTTTGTTACAGTTCCCACAGCTGGAAATTCGATAAAGTTTATTAAACGGGAACTAGTAAAAAAATCTATCGAAACCTATCATAACGTCTTTGCTCTGTATAGTATTAGAAAGTTTTTCCACAACTTTTTCTCCCAATGTAGATTGTGATATTACTGCACTTTCTTCCTTTCCGCTGTAGATTTTAAGATCATACACAAACCCTGTTTTGGAGTCACATCTTAACCATAGCTATATACCTTGCTTTATTGGTTTAAGTGGTTGATATTGTTTTAACGATGACCTGCCCTTAAATTTTGCCATTGATTCATCAATAGCTTGATATGTAGATTTTGTTCTTACACTTGGAAAAGTTTTCTCTTCACAATGTACAGTTTTGAGCATCCACTTGGTTTTCTAGGATCGTTGAAATACATTTTGGACATTAGGAGTTGAAATCGATCTCTTGAGATTGCATTTTTATGGCTGAGCTTCCAAGAGTGGGATGTACACTCCAGTAATTTTGAATTCTCGGAACTTTGTTGTAGCTCATGATTAGACAACAGCCTAACTTAATCAGAATTTCATACTCATCAGTTTTTGCGATTTTAATGTTTTTGTGTCTTTCTAACATTTCAAGTATTTTATTTGTATTCTCAGCAATAAATATCAGTAATGGTTTTGGAAAAACTTTTCTGAAAATATCTAGTTCTGTCGAAGAACGGTTAACATCAGCCAAAACGATAGGATCTTTTTCGTTTGTAATCTGCATTCTGGGTTGAAAACTAGAGTCTGGTCGGGACCATAGGTATGGATTTATAACATTTTCACATTTGTCATATTTGTCCTCTTGGTCACTAGAACCTGAACCTATTGAATCGTTTTCTGATTCGGAATAGCTAGATTCACTGAAATCGGATATGTCGGCTTCTAACAGCTCCTTACTAATATGCGACATGTTTTCCTGCAAATAACACGAATGGGACATATAAGCCCAACAAAAAGCCGGAATGAGACAATATATCCCAAACCAACAACAACTAAAAAAACTGTACTTACAAAATAAAAAAAAAATTAACACACGTGAATGCTAAAAGAATTGTTACAAACATATGTACAAATTTGTATCACTCCACAGTTATAATTATCTTTTTTATTTCACATATAAGTCACAAATGACGTATCCTGCATGAGAGCTTCTCATCAACTAATGCAAAAATCTCAAATTAAGTATCATTACTTATTTTATAAGGTAAAGCTTAAAAATACGTCTGGGATATTTTAACATATGATTCTCTTTACTTTATGGGACAAATCGTACTATTCAAATGTTCTCTGTGACGTATTATCCCAAAAGGACCGAAGGAGCTAAATTTGTTGAATATAAATTATTTTCTTTGCCATCATTTTTGTTCATCAAATCGCAAAACTCGGAAGAATTTGACACAAAACCTCTTAACTCAAATTTTCCTGTTTATGAATAGACACTATGTCCTTACTTACGGATATCCCTTCTTGAACGTTATCAAAGGAATCCACATAATCATCGACATAATGATTCTCAATAATGGCCCTGGAGGCATTTGGTGATGTAGTGTCATACTGACTGGCATTAAAATTCTTAACGTATTGAGCTCAGCAAGGAGAACTAACTTAACCAAATATCATCACTTGCATAACGTACACATCCGGTGGCCTTGTTGAGTCACCATCTCGCCAAAGAAATTGTTGAGCCACTTGATCGTGCTCCCTTATCTTCCCTCGATGGAACATCTTCTTTATATCTGCGCAAACACCAATAGGCCGCTGACGAAATTTAAAGAGTATAGATATTAATGGTTTGGGCTGATACTTATTAGGTCCTTTTAACAATATGGTATTAAAAGATTCACCATTTACTGTCGCTGCTGCATCGAATACTAGACGGCTTTTCCTTTATTTACATTAATTATGGCAAAATGAGCGAAAACCATTTACGGCAGTCATCAATAGAAATTTCTTCAGGTGATAGTTTTCGACCGTAGGATTACCAAAGGTATTCCTGAATTTTAGCCTTATACCAGTTGGCTAAATCTTCATATTTATTCATTTTGTCTTCGAAAACTTGAAGACGTTTCGTATCGGCAGGGTAGCTATAAAAAAATAAGTGTTACTTACCATTTCGTACTGTAAACCAAACTTTTTTGTAAAACTCTGTAGTATTTTTCACCAGTAGTTCAGCTGCTTCATGTTTTTTAACGTAAAATTGTCAAATTTTGGTCATATATGTACACTGCCGATCACTTGCATAGGTTCACTATATTAATTGCATTCAAATTAATATATACAACTTTTTAGAACATTCTGGCTGTGACCAAGTTTTTTTGCGACATACATATGTATATATGACCTTAACCAGTTTCTTTAAAAGCTATAATCTTACCTTCTTCAGATAATTGGTTGCTGCGCCCCGTTTTCAATAAAATTTGTAAAAAAGTATTGCATTATCTCACGAACTTTTAAATGTAGAATTATAACGACCAAGGTCAAACGCAAACTACTTTTGTTCTAAGTGAGCATATTCAAGAGGCATAAAATTTACACGTGTTTTTACTGCATTTTTTGTTGTCTTAAAGTTTATATTAAGAGAATATTAATATGTAAGTGTAAAAATTAGTGAACCTATTCAAGTGGCGGGCAGTGCATTTGTGGTGTGTATACATTTTCTTAGTGAAAAATACAATAAATTTCTATTAATCCTTTCAGCCCCGAATTGTAAAAATTTTTTTTAAGTATATATATATATATATATATATATATATACATATATATGTATATATATATATATATATATATATATATATATATATACATATATATATGTATATATATACATATATGTATATGTATATATATATATATATATATATATGTATATTATAAAAAATATATACTGGGTTTAGAAGCACAATTGTACAAAGTTGCTTATAGGCAGCAACGGGGCTGAAAGGGTTAATTTAATTTTGAACACAAACACAAATGTTTTTGACAACCTTTTGTACTATTCTACCAACAAAATACGTGTGTTTTTTGGTGTTGTTATTTGCATTTTGTTACCTGATTATTGTACCATGCTTTAAACCAATTTGCGTTGCAACTCTGTTTTCCAGAAGCGATTTTTGATCCTTCGTCAATAAATCCTACAACCTCCACCGAACCCGTTGGTCCCGTTAACTGGACAGGCAAAAATTTTAATTTTCTTGTTGTAGCTTTGGTTTCTAGTAGCTGGTAAACCTTTTTATTATAGGCTACATACATATACATATGTACATGTACATATGTATAATATTACCGGCAAGTTGTAATAATGAAAAGTTGCTACCGGCCACTTCATCGACTTGTTATGCTAAAGTTGGCATTTACTACCAATAACGTTGTCGTCAAGTTGTAATAGTGGCCCTTAATATTTTTTATGTTATAAAAATGTGAATTAACGGCGCACAGTGGACCATTTCGCGAGAAGGCGTTCAAAATATATAACTTTTTACTGGATTGGAATTTCGATACGCGGTTTTTTTTACTCGGTGAGACTATAAGCTTTAAGTTAAGGTACACATCTTATAATTCTACACACTGGAAAAATAGTTATGATGGATTTAAAACGAATTTTAATATTTTGCTATATATGGTACAAAAGTGACATATTAAAACTTTTTATAAAAGTTTGTTTTACACACAGTCCGATATTTTAAATCAAATCTAAAACTTATACTTATTAAGAAATTAAAATTTTGTTAAAAAGTGCTGACCTTTGGACACTGTGAAATTTTTAATACGAATGGTCAAAGGGTCGTTTTTCGAAAAAGTTTGAGTTAAAATTTAGTTAATAAGTAGCATAAACAATACTAACACTGATTAAATTTATTTTAGATAAAAAGGTTTTAATGAACAAGCATAGGGTTTTATTTAAGTTCATAATAGACATTATACGCAAACTTTTATGACAAATTTGTAAATTTGAAATTGTCTAATGTATGTACATTAAATCTTACAACGATAAAAATAATGATGTTTTGAAGAACTATTATTACTTAAACAGTTTTAGTAACTTTTTTTCCAAATATCCTTGATTTTCATCTCTTAGAAGTAGTTGAATTTGATTTGTTGTTTTGTTTTTGCTTTCTATTTTCTTAATTTTTCTCACTGTTTCGCCTAACGGACCAAAATCCAAATCATAACCTAATCTAAGAATATACCCCAAAAAACGTATTTTCGCATGAAGAGGGGACAAACCAAATACGCATGCTGCCTTAAAACTATCATCTGGAATAGGATACCTCAGTTGACTTCATGTCTTCTGGTATATAACGCAGTTTGACGATGCTTTTATATCAGTTAAAGCTTGTGCAACTTTTTTATCAATCATTGTGAGACACATTTTAAAATTTCTTCGATTTCCTGATCATCAAGTGTAAATACAGTAAGTTGAAGGGCATCCATTTAATCTTTTATGTTTTTTGACTTCTTCAATTTTGACATCTTTTGTTTCTTTTTTGAATGTAAATTTTATTGGTCTGCAATACTTTGTTGATGAGGGTATTTCTATTTCCATACATCAATTTCTTTTGTCAAGCGCAATGGAACGAAATATACCATATATAAGTCAGCATTTCATGTACGAGAATATTCGGCATTGCATTGCTTTTATTGTCTTAGACCAGGGGACCCATCACATCCCCATTATACTCTGGGAAAGTCCCAGAATATATCGGATATCGCTTCCTGAACATTATCAAAGGAATCCACATAATCATCGACATAATGATTCTCATTCATTCATTGGCCCGTTTTCTCAATTATTTATACTGGTTTTTAAATAATTTGAAATCCAAAAATAATGCTAACACACCTTCTGGAGTAAATTTCCTGTCTTCATTCGGTGTAGAAATATTTTTAAAAATCCTTTTGGTGCGCCTTGAGCTTGCTTCTACTACTGCTTCAATTATCCCAATTTTAAATTTTTTATTTTGTGTTGGTTGAATGTGGTGCAAAAATGACTCCTTGATGATTATTGAAAATATTTGTTCATTGAAATTCTGAAGCTTGCTTCTTCGAGTTCTTTCACTACATTCATCAATTCTTTTTGCTGGTCGACCCTGTTTCCCACATTTGGTATTTGTAGATATAATATCGAAAACTAGTTCCTGTGAGAACCATTAATGGTTACGTTCTTACATCTTTTTCTTGTTATCAGAATAAGAGCATTATATATAGAATGATACTAATCTTTTTCGAAAATTTATAATTTTTTGTTTGTGTAGTTCAATTTCTTCTGTATTGAATATTTTAAAAATTTTATTGTCTGCAATTCAATATCGCGTAAATCATATTGTTGAAAGAAAATATCGGCGAGATCTCTGTAGGTGTACTTACCCATAGGTGAAATTTTAATAAATAACAGTTATGAAGAAATTACTTTAAATAATATTACACAAATAAAAAATACGGGTAGACAGGTAACATCACAATCATGAAACGAAAACGTTCACACACGTACATACGAAGGATGAGAACACCATAGTACAAACAATAGACGTGAACCCTTGACATATAGTTTTCCCAGGAATTTCCCTTTTTATTTTTCATGGGTTTTGATTTTGTACTTCTATCTGTAACAGCGCTTATTATATATCAATTGGTTTTCCCATAATTAGTTCAGATATGTTCCTTATTAGACGCAGTTGTGAATATAAACATATGAACACTATGCCCAAGCAATTCTGAAAAAAAAAACTATTTAATATCTTTATCATAAGGGTAAAGTATATTAAAAACCAAAATATTTTCCCATCTGATATCCGTCTTTCATAAAAGCGATCTGATAAAAAAGTACTTCTAAAATGAGCACAAGGGAAAACACATATTTTACTAAAAAATGTATGACCTTGTATCACAAAAATTGCTCTGGTGCTCACGGTCGGATCATTATAGGTATACAATGGAGTATGGGATTCTAGAGGAGGGTTCCTACTATAATATAGTACTAGTCTCTAAACGGACTTTTACGAACTTTAGAAGTTATGCTGTACTAAGTGGGAGGATTTAGGCAAATTTCGGACCTTTAAAAAAATAAAAAAAAAATTTATTTCAAAAAGTTATAAACATATTTTTTGCAACAATTTGGGCAATTATATAAAACTTATTTTGTTTAAGAATCTCTTACGACAAAAAAGTTTTTCATTTTAGCAAAATAATGAAAATGTCCATTTTACTGTGATATAGTTAAAATAAATTTTCAATTTTTTGGTTCCCTAGGTGTATAAGTGTCCACTTTCGTATGAACTTTTACATTTTACAATTGGTGATAGTCAAAAAAATATACTATCGCCATCTCGCCTAAAGATTTCAGCAATTTTATGACAACACAAAAACATACCTTTTTTATATGCTGCACAACAACAACTTTTTTAAACTAGTCTAAAATTTTATGGCTTTATGACAATATGACTAAACAGCACAAAGTGTGAATACTCCAATTGAAATTTTCCCCTTACTATTTTGTAGTTATAGAAGGATTGCATCTAAAAAATCTTCTTTTCGGCAATACCCTGCAGAAAACAGCCAAATAAATTCTGACAGACTTATCACTTTCACATCTAGTCTCGTAGAAAATGTGATGTCAACAGGACAAAGCTCCTTTCACTCATTGGGCAACAGGAGCTCTGTTCGTTTACTTTTCTACCACCTTCCATCAACGAGAGAGTTATGGCTTATAAATCAGTGGATATTTAAATGTGGTTTTACTTAATTTTGATGAAAATTCAATCTCTATTTCAATGCGCTTTCAGTTTTACAGTCAGACTTAAATACTTCAATTAATTTATGCCCACCATGAAATATGTAAACAAAAATCGCCATTGTGCAGAAAACAGGTGTTCAAAGTATTTCAAGTGTAATGTATGAAGTTATCTTAAGTTTTTCAATTGTGTAAAGAGTCTATTTGTACAATAGATTTTAACTTTATTCTATTATTATTATTATTCATTTACGTAACTTTTTATAATTTTTTAGCAAATCTTTCGCAATATCAGAAATTTTTTTTTGTTAAAAGAAAAAAAATTCAAAGTTTACTGTGCTCGATTTAAATTACATTTAAATGGCCAATGAGGGGCATTTAAGTCTTATTTAAGTTTGCGGTGAAAAACGAAATTTGGTATTTAAATGGAATTGGTATATAAACTACATTTAACTAGCCACTGATATATTGGGCATAAGAAGAAATTTTGTGAAATTTCTCTCAATAACAATAAAAAGTAAATGAACACTTTTCCATTTAAAATTTTCAATTTGAAATAGTGATGAGTTATGTAGGTATACACGAGTACTCAATATTTAATCCAATAATTGGGAAAATTTTATATATTTGTATAAAAATAATGTGATTTTAAGTAAATAATAAAAATTTATCGACATAAACTTACTAACGCTATCGATACGTATACTTTTTATTATAAACACATATCTAAAGCAAACACAAAAGTTTAATTTCAGAAATTTTTAACTATGGCATTGAAAGAAATATTCATATAAGAATATTTCCCTATTTTAACCGATTCTCTTATCTTGTTATTGATTTCATTATGATTTTGTGTCATATCGCAGTGCATCCATTCTAATGTGAGATCTCGTCGCATCAACAAAACGTTTGTTATTCTCTAAAATGTAGAATCAGTCAAAATATATATCATATTTTTTTTTACTTTTGTTAGATATAGATAATAACCAACATATTACACTATGGATCAACCTACACACATCTTAAATAATTCGATTATCTACTGCTATTGTGTGAAGTGTCGAGTATCTAGGTAGTAGAGTTGTGTCACTGAGCTATGAGCTAGTTAAATTGCAAGATTCAGTGAGCGTAGCGAAATGAACGCTCACTACAATAGATGATTTCAGCTCAGTACTGAGCGGTTTTTGTTTCTATTGCCATATTTGTAATGATGTCACAGTTTCTTAATATGTCACAGTTTCTTAATATGTCACAGTTTCTTAATATGTCACAGTTTCTTAATATGTCACAGTTTCTTAATATGAACGAATACAAATATGTTATGGTGGCATGTCTATATATATATATATATATATATATATATATATATATATAAATATATATATATATATATATAATATATATATATATATATATATATATATATATATTCACTTTTGGGTATTCTGGGTATGCATACTTTGTGGTTTATGTGTTTCATTATCTACTAGCTCAGTAAACTGAGCTGAGCTAAAATGAGCGCTGAGCTCACTGAGCTAAAGAGCACAACTCTACTAGGTAGTTTTAGTTTTTACATCACCTCCATTCGCTGCTGCATCCTGTGCCCCTGATTTACTAGCTGTTGTGCTAATTAAGTAATTTCTTTTATATGTACGCGATATTTAGTTGCTGCTGATGCTAAGTTTAACATAAATAGTTACTAACATATATAATGCCTTTAAATATTTGCAATTATTTAACATTTCTTAAATTTTGCAATATATTTTTATTTTTTACTTCTTTGAGAAAACTTGATTTCTAAATATAAACACAAAACAGCTGCTTGGATAATTATTGAAAATAAAAATTTGACTATCAAAAATTTTGCAGTCTTTCAATCTTTTGTGGCTCTCCCGTTGAAGGTTCTTCGAGTTAATGAACACTTTTTTATCAAAAATTTTCAGCAAATGAACAGACCTAGTGATGGGAGAACTCTGTAAACTATTTTGTACCTTACTGTATTTTCATATATGAAAGCATGTACCATTCGTACCATCAGTTGCACCTGTATGGGAATTACATCGTTATAATTATCGTAATAATAAAATTGCATTTTATTTGTTGTTAACGATATCTCTTCGCTTGTCATGACAACCTACTACATGAGATTATTTCTGCAGATATTATAGGTACATGAACAGACACGCATATATATATATATATATATATATATATATATATATACATACATACATATACATATATATATATATATATATATATATATATATATATATTATCCCAGCGAAATGGTTACTTCCATTCCAGCCTTTCTGAATGGTCAATTGGAATGCTTAATTGATGTCACTTGAAAGCAGGAAAACGAGTGAGATGAATTTTCTCTTATTTCAGTTGTGCATTTAAAAGCCAAAATCAAATTAATACAATTGAATACAAAAACATCAAATTCCTGCATTCAGTAGATAATTTTATCGCCTGAGGAGCGGCGATATGCTTAAAATCCTTTGCATATATGAACATATGTAGGTGCGTATATATGTATGTATGTGTGAAGTACATATGTGTCTGCCATGGTAGCAGTTATTGTGCTCATTGCAATAAAAATCTTCCTTGTTCATTTTGCCACATTAACATATTTGAATTGTCAAAAACTGATTTTAATTAATTAATTAATGCACATGTATAAGTAGTTGTTATATATAATGTGTTTTTGAATTAAAGATGAGTTCACTTGCGTTTAAATATGATTTAAATGTTCAAATAAAAAAATTTTTTCACACATAATTACTTGTAAGTATATACATTGTTCAAAATTGAAATGCGGCTACGTTGGAATAGTGCTCTCTGAAGTACATACACATACATGATTATTAAATCATAATTAACGACTGAGAAAAATAAATAAAATAATTTTTGATTTCAAAATAAAACGAAATATATCGTCCCCTTAATACAACAATAGCGTATAATATTTTTGGGGTTTTGAGAAAATCGAGTTTAAAGTTTTTGTCAAATCGGATGTCCAGTAAAACCTCAATATCGCAGTAAATAAAAATTCTTCATATTGGATATTTCGACGAATACATAATACCGTTTCTTGTTTTTAAGTTGACCAATTTTTTCATTCTACGCATCCTTTAAGACTATAATTATGTCATTCAAAGCGCAAGAAATCCATATAGGCTATTTTATTTTATTTTGTATGGTATACGCTGTTTTATTCAATAATTTTACGGTATTTTTATTAACATATTTGATCTCAAAAATATCAATTTGTAATATTATAAAACAGAGATTAATTCATAGTTTTGTTAATATAATGGCACGCACATATTCATTACTTTCCAATTTGGGTTATTATAAACAAAAAATTATGACAAATTAAGGTATACATTGGGTAAATCAAAACTAACTAGAAATTCATTCGTCTGCTTTCTCTTCCTCTACTACATCTGGCTCATCTAAACAATTTCGCTTCTTTCCACCTTGTAAGTTAAGGAAAAAATTACTGCGATCCTAGAGGAATTACATCCTTTTTGCAAAAATTTTAGAGACCATACAGCTTTCGATTACAAATTGGAAGCTCTTTATTTTATTTTCCAGTAAACGAAAAGTTGATCACCTCTTTTGTTTTTCGCGTTCCTCCAATATCAATTACTTTCAAGTCTCCATCCCATTCCTCCTTGTATAATAATTGGCGTAACCTCGAAGCCTCTCTACAGCATAAGGGTTTTTACGTCTTGCCAGTGTCATTATATGTAGTGGGCTATTCTCCCGGCGAATAGACGCATATACTGCTCTTCGCACGTTCTATTGCAGAGTGCATCGAACTTGCCTCCATTTGTGTGTGTCCGCTTTGGAGATACTTAATTGTTATCGAATTTAGCTTCAAAGTATTGTTGATATAAATCAATAGTGTAGCAATGAACCTGTTTCTGTTCTGTTCCGCACAGCAGTCTGTGTAGAGAATAACATCGGTTACCGATTCGATTCATCATTTTCCATATTGTGGTCCCAATTTCGTTCTTCAACTCTTTTGCCACTCTTAGTGACATACGAGTTCTCTTTGTTTCGATGATACTTCCTTTTTTCTGCACCCATTTCTGACTTTCAATCTATTGATCGGAAATAATTCATAGTTAGACGTGGCCAGACCCAAACAATTTTTCTCAAAAGCTGTTTGCTGTACTCGGCTTTCTCTTTCGCGTAAGTATATTTCTAGCATTTTCATTCTTGTTATTGATATACTTATGTAAGTATCACCATAGTCTGTGATTTCTTCTAAAACTACATCTGCTGTCTTAATCGCTGAACTATCTAACTCATCTGCCAAAGCCTGTACATCATCATCTGAATCGGGGACATACTCGTTCGACGATTCTGCACAGAAGTCTGTACCATTCTCATCATCTGTTCCAGGTATGTCTATGTCCGACGATCCCAAAGCGAAATCAGACTCATCAGACTTTGGATCAATTTCCACCTTACTCACGTCACTTACATTACATAATAGAAGATACTCACTCAGACGTTTCAAATCTATATTTTTAACGAACAAACTTTCTCTGCGAACTGAATTTGCAACCTCAAATTTCAAACGACTACAATATTTCCTTGGCATTCATGTTGTCAAAAGAACGTAAACATCACATAGGCTACTATTCTTGTCAATTGTTGATAAAACTTTCGAATTTGTATTGAAAATACAACAGCATGGTACAATAATTGTACCATGTACAACAGCTTATGTGGGGCATAGAATTGGTCGGAATGAAACTATTTCTCAAACAATAGTGTATATTATTACAAGCTATTTTATGAGTTAAAGTTTTCATAAATTGAATATTTTTTTCTACAGGCTAAAATGGAGTATGATGCGTATACAGTAGAATATAATAAATATAATACAATATAAATTGAGCTTACATACTTATTGAAGGAAAATTTTTAACAAGAAATTATACATTATATTTTCCAATGAATTTCCAATTTTGAGCCACTTTTTGAAAGGACATAAAATCAGTGGACATAAAATCAATGATGGAGATTCTAAATATGCAGTAAAAAAATAATACCGTATGAGCTATTGGTATATTGAGGGGAAAATATATGTATACATAAATAAAATAAATTTTTGTTACAAGTTAAGTATGCAAATATAAAATATTTCAATCTATTAAATGAAATTACTCATACTGCACCACTGCTAAATTGTACTAGTTTAAGGGAACATTTTTAACCAGCCTATCATGATAAAAAGTTTTGGTTGAATCAGTTTGAAATTTCAATTGGAATAAATTAAATCAAACAAACTCATCCTAACTATTACTAATTATAAATATGGCATTCCCAGATACAACTATTTAAAAAGCATATGAGAACTTACACTGTATTCATAAAGTTATAAGATAATAGCACGAAATATGTATATTATTAGTGTGAACAACCCGTCATGACTTAAATCAATTTGTATCTATAAAATAAAATAGAAGCTGCATTCATAACGTTCGTTGACTGCCACTTACTTACATTAGCTAAAAGAGCAAAATTGTTCACTTGTATTTAAATTTTGCGATTTAATTCTTTCTTACTTATTTTTATTCATGAATCATATATACGTAAGGGCGGCAAACATATACTGTCCCAGGTTAGAGTTTTAAGCTTTCGACTCCGATATGTGGAGCTATTTTCTGACAAAACAAAAATATACTCGAAAAGCTACTTTAATTTTATAACTTTTGTGTACGCAGCATAAAAACAACTTTTTCAAACTGGTCTAAAGTAATAATGCTTTACGATACCATGACTAAATAGCACACGGTGTGAATACTCCAATATAATATTCAACTATGTTATTAGATCACATGTTTGTACGAAAATTACCAAAAACAACTAAACACTATATAATTGTACAATTCGACAACGTATACGCCGTTAATGCGAGCTTGTGAATTCCACAAATGTGTTTTGACACAAGACTCCGAAACCAAACTATATCTAAAGTACGTATAGGCAATTGCGAGATCTGACAATATTTTCAGGAAAATGTTCGGAATATGGTATACCTTTGTAAACTTTGGATTTTCTTATTGCAACTTTGAAAGAAGAACCAGTGCAGCATGGAACAATAATCAGGTAACACCAATAGTTAAGCTGCTTCATGTTTTTGTAACGTTAAATTGTAAAATTTTGTTTCGAAAGTTCATATATTTATATTGCCGACTCATTGCATTCAAATGAATTTTTTTCTAAAGTTAATTAAGCTTATAATTATATTTTGTTTTGTAATAGTAAAGCATTGGATTGTGTGTCATTAAAACGAAAGAAATCGTTTCTACAATTAATAACTGAGTTTTAATAATTTTTTTGCAGAACTAATATGTTTATGGACATAATGTTTTGTACCACTTGAATAGATTCACCATCTTCAGTTTAAAAACTCAACAAAAAAATGTTTTTTATGTTAAACTTTTTTTTATTTTTCAAGATTTTTACAATGTAATAACAATAACAAGAAATAATATAATAATAAGAAATTACAATTTATTTTTATTTTGCCGCTATATTTTGCATCTTAAACTCTGAACATTTATAGTATCTCTTAATCTGTTGTAGTTGAAAAAAAATGTTTTCTTAAAGTTTATATTAAGAGAAAATTAAAATGTAGGTGTAAGAATTAGTGAACCTATTCAAGTGGCCGGCAGTGTTTTGAGGTTCTGTATAGATTTTCTTAGTGAAAAATATTTTATTGAAAACATATAATTAATTTCAATTAACAAAGTGTGTGAAGAAATGTGTGGAGCAAAATTTGCAAGATTAGCCAGTTATCGGCATATCTAGACTTAAACTCCAATAACGTCCTTTCTTATTTTTCATGCATTTAATTTAATTTTCAACACAAAGGACCAACAAAATATGTTTGTTTTTTGGTGTTGTTATTTGTTGTAGTAGTGGTGTTACCTGATTATTGTACCATGGCAGTGCAGTCAGTGTGAGACAATAATATTGTACCACATCTGACAATAGTGTGAACATCCTATTTTGCCAATGTCAGATATTTGCTACTCACTGTAAGCTCAATTTTTATATCTTTTTAAAGTAATACATCAAATTGTTAGAAAAGGAATTCTATTCACAAAATCATTTGAAAAACGAACAAATGTTTTTACTGAATATGTTAATCATATAATAGTACAAAGAATTCTAAGAAAATTATATTGAAATAACTAATTCTAGTACCCTAGACAGACATAGGATTTCTGTATCATCATATAAATACTATGGTTTGTGATACTAAATTGGCATGACAGATATGTTATATATACATATACTAGTATTTTTGTTTTTATGTTTACGTCAGAAAAAATGGAAAAACAAAAAGTTTTAAGCATAATTTTTAATAATAACATTAAAATTGCATATTTTATGCGAAAAAAGAATATGTGTTTTAGGTACGCATTAATTATGTACAATAACATAAAAAGAAAGAGATGTCTTTTTAATAATAGGATTATAAAAAAGAAATACAGGCGTTTTTGGATATGTGTAAGTATTTAAAAACAACTTTTATTATATGTATATATCCATGGACCATTTTCTTAATAAGGTTCAATCGTCGAGATTCTGGGAGGTCGAAGTGCCAAAATTAGACGAGGAATCGTTTAAAAATAAGTTTCGTGTCAATAGAAATACCTTTGAGTACCTGGTAAACTCATTGCAGCATTTGCGCAGAAAAGACACATATTGGAGGTATGCAATCTCATTGGAAAAACGGTTGGGCATAACCTTATACTCGTTAGGATCTTCATCAGAGTACGGAACTGTTGCCAGCTTATTTGGTGTTGGCAGATCGACCATTGTAGAAATTGTTGTAGATGTTTGCATTGTTATGTATTATTGTTATATGTAAATTATAACTCTCAATACTGTCAGAACTGACAATCAATTTTGTAACTGGGTTTCCCCAATGTTTATTGAACACAACTGCAGACAACATACTACATTTATGCTACGAATTGTTTCGCAGTGTACAAACCAGACATAAACCAGCTTGTAATTGTAGTATAGGTTGACACACATTTAGTATAACATACTAATATGATACAGAAATCCTATGTCTGTCTAGGGTATAATAGAAAAAAATAGATCATAACCTGACAATAAAACTGTAAGACTTTCTTACAATCGTTGGAACTGGCCATTTGTCTTCTGCTAACAATTGTCTGTGCATTGTCTAAAAATATTGTATACACATGTAAAAATCGTCTGTACCTGGCTATACATTTCATTTGAACAAAAAAAAGATATACATATGAATAAGCCAACCAATTTTCCAAAATTGTATGAGCACTGTTGGCAGAAGTAGTAAACAGAGTACTATCATGCCTTAGGTGTTGAGTAACCACCAGCACTTACCTGGTTTTTGTGGCATTCTATGCTTTTGAATTCTTCCAGCTAAACACTGCTATTTTAATTTTTAAATCAACCGATTCCCAGTGATAAGCGCTGATTGATACTGTTCTCGATCAATGTAAACGAATCGAGAACACTAACTAATTACACACATAATTTCAGAATTTTTCAAATCAAATAATTTATTTTGATAAACCGAATTTGATGCTTCTTACGGTGATCGACGCTATTTTTATATGTTCAGAGCTGATTAATCGTGAAATCAATCGGCGAATTAGCTGAAAAGTTATTATAAAAAACTACTTTGAAAAATTCTAACTCTCTAAGTTTTTGAGATATCTCGAAACATACAGTTCGAAGCGGTTGAAATTTGCAGAAAATCTAAGTTCAGGAACGCTCTAAGTTCAGGAATGCTTGGTTTGGTTTTATTCGGTTCAGCTGATCAATAGTTATAATCACACAAAAACACATGCATACAGACATAGTAACCGGCTCAGAATTCGTCCGGGAAGTTTCCTAGAACTTTAAAACCTGGATACCAATAACATCCCGATATTTTAAATTTTTATAGGAGCGAGCCATTTTAAAACAACTCCATCTAAAGCCGAAAGTACATAACACGCGTTTAACGCGAATTAAATAAGAATTAAATTGAAAAAATAATTTTATTTTCTTACCTTAGTTAGTTTATTTAAGTGTTTTTTTTAAGAGAGGTGAACTTATTTTTATATTTTATTATTAGTTGAAACCTTTGAAATTTTATATGACAATTAATCGCAATTCTGCAATAAATTGCAACTCTGCAATAAATTGACAAAATAATATTAAAATTATTCAAATTCGCCAATACAACGGTTTTATACTTTTAATTGAAATTAATTCGTATCGATTTATTTATTGCCACTGTTGTAGGAACGCTGACATCTTTCCTAAGCTTTGCGTTATTAAAATATTTTAAAATTAAATTTCCGTAATGTCTCAATTTAATATCAAAGTTACGTTAATTATTATAAGTAGCGTATTTCAATGTAAATAAATTATAACGTTATCGTGTCGTGTGCAAAATAATGTAACAAAGTATCAATGCAAATTAACTCTTAAATTTTTTAAAATCTTTGTTCCTAAGATTATTACTCAAATCAAAAAACTTAAAACAATTCTTTTCTGGTCGTGCACAGTAACACACATTCATATACATATCGGTATTAAAATCAAAATTAATCCTGTATGTTAAAGTAAGTATTAATATTTTGGTAAACTACAACGTTATTATGAATTTCTAACTACATTATATATGATATAGGCTAAATATCCCAAAGCGCAATGGAAAGAAAACATCAGTTTTGAAAAGTCAACTTACACAGCAGAGCAGAGAAGTTATTTTCGAAAGTCGCTATAGTTTCATCTTCAGCACTCATGTGTAGTTTATCTTATTACCACATTAGGTGGCTTAGCTGAATGTGATGAAAGTTTCTATTTATACAAAATATGTATCAAATCAATGGTATCACATTTTTGATCTGTGTTGCCGTTTGATTATGCTCTTCATGTCCTATTTTTTAAGTTTTCGTTACGTATTTCTCAAGCTTTTCTCAGTACATATGAATATATTTTCCCTTTAATTGGGTTAACACGGGCTTTTACCTTTCAATTTGAGATAACTTGTGTCGAATTATTTATTGTTATATTAAATTTAATTTAATATAACCGTAATTTTCATTTACATATATATTTCATTTTATTGTTCGCTTTCTCCTTCTTTAGCTTAGAATATTCCTGATTTCTTTTATTTAATAATGATTATGTTTTACTATAATTGCCACAATTAAAATTAATAATTTTTATATAATAATATTATGTCTGTAGCAACTACTTTATAAAAACAAAACTTGTTTTATAAAAATTATTTTATAAATAATAACCTTTGTTTTTTAAATTAAAATTTATGGCACAATAAACAGGTATATGCATCAGCACAGGTGATAGTGAACTGATTGTCAAAATTTTTGAAATTCGCCGCATCTTTGTTTTCTGTTTACTATGTTTCGGTTGTTTCAAATTTTTAAATATAAAGTTGAAATTTTTATTCATTTAAATTTTTATTCATTGATTTCAAAATAAAGTTATATGAGTATTATTTATTTTAAATGGTTCTTTTATCGGAATCTGAAATCAAAAACCATTCCCGAAATTCTATACATATAGACGATTAGCAATGCGATATTGCAAAATAAGATACATACAATATATACAAAGATTTGAGCAATCACTTCAACAATTTTTTTTATTTATTTAATATTTATAAGAATAAACAAATATAATCTTTTTTATAAAAAGTTTTGTGGTCCTGAAAAGGACGGATTGTTTTTAAAAATGGTTATAACATCTTGTACGATGGTAGTAGGGGTAATTATTGGTTTTATTTAATTAGGGGTTTTTCGCTTCCTAACTACCAATTTCTGCACCATCTATATAATCTTCGCCAGACTCGGTGCGAACGAGCTTTAATATTGGCTGACGACAATAATTACCCCTACTACCATCGTGCAAGATGTTATAACCATTTGTAAAAACAATCGGACCACAAAATTTTTTATAAAAAAGATTATATTTGTTTATTCTTACAAATATTAAATAAATAAAAATATTGTTGAATTGATTGCTCAAATCCTTGTATATATTGTAAATAACTTATTTTGCAATGATATCACATCACATTTGTATAGAATTTTGGGAATTTTGGTATTTGATTTCAGATACCGATAAAATAATTAATACTCCTATAACTTTATTTTGAAATCAATGAATAAAAATTTCAACTTTATATTTAAAAATTTCAAACAACCAAAACATAGTAAACAGAAAACAAAAATGCGGGGAATTTAAGAAATTTTGACAATCAGTTCACTATCACCTGTGCTGATGCATATACCTGTTTATTGTACCATGACATTGTGTTTCACAAAAAAGATGCTTTGTTGTAATGAATTCGCTTTGCATATACCTGATAATTGTACCATGAATAGGAAGAATAAAAAATATAGTTAGTCAGAAAATAAAATTGAAACTAACATAACACAGTTTTAATAATTGGTGACCCCGAATTCCTCACGTACATATATAACCGTACAAGAAATGAATGACTGAAACTAATACACACAAAAACATTTTCACCAACACAATTAAAAATATTTAGCCTAACAGCGTTACCATCTTTGGACTTTTTATACCTAAATTCTTACGATTTATTTTTAGTTGATCAAATATATACTTTTTCAGTATGTTTGTGTATTTACAAGTTCAATGAAGTTGCAAAAATAGTCATATAATAAACCAATTAACAAAACTTACTTAAATTTTGCTCTAATTGTTGTTTTAAATGTTCCACGAAATTCAGGGATTTTTGGAGCATGAAAAATACATATATATAGGAATTAAGAAAAGAAGTATGAGCGACAACGCTGGTTTTTACAGGCTAGAATACTGTGTGCAAGAGTAAGACAATAATTTGTCAACCTTTTGTATAGAAAAGCTTCTAAATTGAAGAAAAATAAAATAAAATTTACAATATAATATAAAATAAAGTGAATTTCGAATACTAATGACATCCTTGCGTATTATGATGTCCACTGATGATCATTTGGGATACGGAGAAAAGGACACTACAAGAGGTAAGTCTATCTTTTGAAAAACTCTTGCCGTGATACTTTATTCTTATATTGCAACTGATGACAGTTTCCTCGCTTTCTAGGAAATGTTGGAATTAGCTGTACGGGAGATGTCGATTTCATTTTGTTGGGCGGTGATTTATTTCACAATGATGTGCCAAGCCAAAATGCATTGCACAACTAAGTTTAGTTTTAAAGAAAAAACAAGAAATAAAACTAAATTTATTTCCATCTTTAGATGAATGAAACTATTGACAATGTATACTCTTGGTGATCGTAACCTGAATATCTCCATACGAGTATACTCCATATATAGTAATCACGACGACCCTAGCGTTTTTGGTGGCTTGTTCTTAGGGTTTGTTGTCTACCACGGGGTTATTTAATTATTTTGGTCGATGGACTAATATCAGTAAGTTTTGTGTATGTTAAAATATAAAACAAGCATATTTGTATGTATATATAAATAATAAATTTGCTATAAAATAATTGAAATGATATTAAATTCGTTTTATTTCATCGAATTTGGTTAGGTTATGATTGTTAGCGACCTCGTCATCGGTGACACCAAACCCGTCAAGGGTGACCGGTCACCAGTGAAACCATACCCGTAAAGGGTGACCGGTCACCAGTGTCACTAGAGAAAAATTTATATAGAACAAAAACATTAGAGTAAGTAGTTTGAATATATGTTTAACAGGCGATAATATACCACAAGTTAGAAAGGGATGCAAGATCACACGTACATAAAAGTTTTAGTCATTTTTTTTCCGTTTGGCCTTAATAAAATGATAGAAACTTTGTTCTACGTGATGACCGAAATTTGGTCATCAGTGCCAGTCATTTTACCGGTAATATGACCGGCACTGTTCTTGTAGGGTAAGGGACTTAAAAACCAACACAAATGCCAATAACACGAAATCAGGAATCTGCAGAACATTATGTTTCGCTTCGCATTCCTCGATTCTGGAAAGAAAATCCAACAATTTGGTTTGCTCAGTTGGAAGCACAATTCGAAAACCATGCTATAATAAATGAAAAAACCAAATATTTTGAAATCTTGCCGGAATTAGAGCCTGATGTACTTTCTCAAGTAAGTGATATTATTATGAAACCTCCAGAGAATGCCTATTCGGTAATTAAACAAAGACTCATCGAGCATTTTTCCATTTCTGAGGAAAAGCGTATTAAAAAGCTTCTCAATGAAATGTCAATCGGTGACAAAAAACCAAGCTCGTTGCTACGTGAAGTGCGAGGTCTTGTGTCTAGGTGGTGTAAAAGATGAGTTTTTGCGAATTATGTGGTTACAACGCTTGTCTCCACAAACTCAAGTTATCTTAGCAACTTCATCAGAGTCTATTGACAGTTTAGCTATTATGGCTGGAATCGCTGATTTGCGTGAACAAATTTTTACACTTAACAATGCATTAAAAAATCTTCAAATGACACACAATCGCAGATCATCGCGATCAAATTCGCGTAAAGGATCAAAGATATCTAAAAATGCTTCACAACAGATGTGTTATTACCACAATAAGTTTGGAAATAATGCTGGTTTTTGTCGTCAACCTTGCTTCTACTGATATAAGGTGAAGGAATATTCTTAAGGCAGTCACTAAGCATTGCTAGTGACCGGAGACAAGCCAATAACCGTTTATTTATTCACGATTCTCTTCTTCGAAAAAGCTTTTTAATAGACTCTGGAGCTGGCATCTCAGTTATACCATTATCAAATCAAAGCTCAAAGGATCATCCTAACAATTATAAACTTTTCGCTGCTAATGGAACCCTGATTAACACTTATGGGGAAGAAATTCTTTCTCTAAAATTGGGTTTAGGAAGAAGTTTCTGTTGGAAATTTATTGTTGCTGATGTTAAACATGCAATAATTGGTGAAGTTTTTTTACAACATTATGGTTTGCTAGTGGGTCTAAAGGAAAAAAAGTTAATTGACAATCACACAGGTTTAAAGTCATATTTTTTCATTAAAAATGCAGATCATTTGGAAATAAAAACAGTAAGTAGTAATGGTCCATATCATGACTTGATTGCCCGTTTTTCAGACATTACCAATCCCTCAACAACATCGGTAAACGATAAACGCAATATTCAACATTTTATCGAAACAAAGGGTCAACGCATGAATTCCAAACTACGACGTCTTTCTTCTGAACAATTTGTTACAGCAAAGCGTGAATTTCAATTTATGATGGAATAAGGAATATGTTTCCCATCCAAAAGTAATTGGTCCAGCTCATTACATATGGTTCAAAAAAACAATGGCCAATGGCGTCCCTGTGGCGATTACAGACGTTTGAATGTTCCAGATAAATATCCGCTGCCGCATATTCATGACTTTGGTTTTGGATTAAGTGGTGAGAAAATATTTTCTACTATTGATTTGGTACGTGCCTACAATCAAATTCCAATGGCTTCGGAAGATATACCAAAAACCCCTATTATAACACCGTTTGGACTCTTTGAATTTCATTATATGACATTTGGGTTATGTCACGCTGGCCAAACTTTTCAAAGATATATACGTGAAATTCTGCGTGGGCCTAATTTTTGCTTTAGCTATTTGGACGATGTTGTTATTGCCTCCAACTCAAAAGATGAACATTTTCATCATCTGGAACAGGTGTTTAAACGCTTTGATGACTATGGTGTAGTGATAAATTTGTAAAAGCGCCGATTTGGTCAGTCGGAAATTCAGTTCCTTGGGCATATGGTTAATAAGGATGGCATTTATCCAGCCTGCTAATGTAAAAGAATTGAGTCGTTTCCTTGCTATGATCAATTTTTATCGTAGATTTATTCCTCAGGCTGTTGAAAGTCAGATGCCCCTTCTTGAATATCAAGCACAACAACAAGAAAAACGATAAGACTCCGATAGTTTGGACTTCAGCAGCTGAAAATGCTTTTAATAAATGCAAATTAGATTTAGCCAATGCAACACTTCTTGCACATCCAGTAGATAACAAATCGGCTTGTTGGTAGATGCATCAGATCAAGCAACAGGTGGAGTTCTTCAACAACAGATTGATGATGGATGGCTTCCTTTAAGTTTTTTTCAAAAAAGTTTACAGAAACTCAAACTAAGTACAGCACTTACTATCGAGAACTGCTGGCAATTTACACTGTACATCAGGCACATGCTCGAAGTCCGGCACTTTATTATATTTACGGATCATAGTTTTCGCGTTTCATCAAAAACCTGAGAAAGCTTCTCCAAAACAATTTCGTCAATTTGATTTTATATCACATCCATTATTTGTGATATATCAACAGCAAGACCTTTCGTGCCATTACATTTGCACAAGATAGTTTTCAATTCACTTCATAGCTTGTCACACGGTGGCATTAAATCTAGTATAAGACTCATACAAGATCGTTTTGTTTGGCCGAATGTGACTGGACTCAAGAATGTTTACAATGTCGGCGATCCAAAGTAACTCGCCACACATTTAGTAAAATTGGTATATATCCTATGGCTTCTCAAATATAAATATAGACTTAGTTGGTCCTTTACCCTCTTACAATGTTTACTCTTACTTGCTTACTTGCATCGATAGATTCATTCGATGGGTGAAAGCAATTCCACTGGAATATATCAGCTAAAACTGTGGCTGAAAACTTATATAAAGGTTGGATAACACGTTTTGGTATTCCATCAAAAATAACTACAGATCAAGGCAGTCAATTTGAGTCACATCTTTTCAAAGAACTCACCATTATTCTTGGTTATAAACGAATTAGAGCAACTGCGTATCATCCAGCCTCCAATGGTATAATAGAGCGATGGCGTCGTTCTCTTAAAGTTTCACTTATGTGCCATAATAGCAAGAATTGGTTAGAAGGACTGCCTACTATACTTATGGGTCTTCGTTACAGTATCAGGTATAATGTTAATGTAACTCCCGCTGAGTTAGTATATGGTTCAACAATTTGCTTGCCATGTGACATATTTCAAAATTGTACGAAATCATTACCTAATAGCGATTTTGTTCAATATATTAAAGCCCAAATGAATATGCTTAAGCCGGTTAATGTTAGACATAAAGCGAATAAATCTGTGTTTATTCACAAAAAGCTGAAAACTTTTTTTCGTCTTTTTTTCGCCGTGATGCAGTAAAGAAACCACGTCAACAACCATATGATGGTCCTTACCGCGTTTTATAAAGAACAAACAAAATTTTTCCTTTAGATATCAAAGGCTGCAGCAAAGCTGGCTTTATTGATCGATTGAAACCTACTTTTATGTTCAATGATGATATATGTGAAGATCCAAATAATATAATAATTCAACGTAAAACATTGAACTTATGCCCACGAAAAAATGTAAATGTATCCAGAACCGAATCAAGGATTCCTAGAAAAGTAAAGTTTTCAAGAGCTTATGTAATAAACTCTGTGGTGGGGGAGTATATGTAGCAACTACTTTATAAAAACAAAACTTGTTTTATAAAAACTATTTTATAAATAATTAACTTTGTTTTTGAAATTAAAATTTATATAAAAAATAGGAAGAATAAAAAATATAGTTAGTCAGAAAATAAAATTGAAATTAACATAACATAGTTTTAATATATCAATATGTTCTTTAGAGTACCTTAATGTTATTTATATTATTCCAATCAATTTTGATTTCTTGAATTAAAAAAAATTTTGGAATGCATTGATGTTTTTCTTTTGTATTTTCAACAATATTTAAACACTAGTAGTCTTTAATTCTAATTGAAAGATTATTAACATTTACTAGGCAGTTGTCTTTGAAATAGTTTGTTTATGATTACATTTATGTATGATAACTTATGTTTAATGCATCTTTATCATAGTTATGTCTATATGTACGAGTATATCTTGACCTATTTCTAGTTGGAAATACTTGTTACTCAATTACTGCTTCACGTGTTTGTTTTCTTCGTACTTTTATGATGAATCTTACAATCTGAATATATTTATTATGTATTATATCGATTTTTAGGACATTATAAGATACCTGGCTAAACGATACACCTGTAGGTGTTATATTCTACTTTTAAAATTATTACATATTTTTGGGAATTGTCATTTGAAACATTTTAATTTTAATTTCGTGTGTGTATTTTTTCCCACGGTTTAATAGGGGCGTTCACATTGTTGTTTTCTTAATATAATGTTGGGGTAGGCGTGGGATTTTTGTCTGTCCATATGTGACTTTGAGAATACATGTCCGTCGGTATGTGAGCGTGGGAATTTGTGTCTGTCCATATGTGACCTTGAGAATACATGTCCGTCGGTATGTGAGCGTGGGAATTTGTGTCTGTCCATATGTGACCTTGAGAATACATGTCCGTCGGTATGTGAGCGTGGGAATTTGTGTCTGTCCATATGTGACCTTGAGAATACATGTCCGTCGGTATGTGAGCGTGGGAATTTGTGTCTGTCCATATGTGGTCTTGAGAATACATGTCCGTCGGTATGTGAGCGTGGGAATTTTTGTCTGTCCATTTATACTGTGTACGCCTGGTGAATAAAAGAATTTAGAAGCATTTTTAGGAATTACACTATTTAAAAAGTGTAGTAGTTATATATGGATACCCTTAATGTTTGTGGTTCGTTCCTTCTTGCTGGAGTGAGATTTTTTCTTTTATTTTTTTGCTTATTAAAATTTGGTGTGTTTACTTAAGATTTGTCGTCCAGCAATTCAGTGTTTTTTTTTACTCTTTTGCTTGCAATGCTTGAGTCTTATTTGGGGATCTGGATGGTGGTGCGATTTCTGTATTTTGTAGAATATGAATATTTATGCTATGTTTAAGTGTGTGTGTGGTTTTTGTGTTCTGAGTGGCGATTGGAATGTCTGGCTGTCAGACAGTCTGTGTGTGTGACGATTTGTGAGTCTGTATGACAGTCCGCTTTTTTGCTTTCCTGGTCAGTATAAAATGTGATAAGATGTACATATTCATGCGTACATAAATATCTACAAATTTATTTCATTTACGCATATACATACAAACAAATAATAAGCGTTTATTCTTTGTGCCCAAATATTCCCTTGACCATTTGAATGAATGAATGAACCATTGTTTAAACATATGCATTGTTTTAATTTTTATTAATATGTAATATTTATCAAATTATGTATATATTTTTATTTATACCTCAATTTAAATTTGCCTCTACTACATCCGCTGCCTCTAACAACAATTGATCGTCTCCATACATCGCAAGAAAAAGAGGTATATCTATTTTCGGTAGTATTTCAACACTCAATATTTCTATTTGAGGTTTGATTGCTACCTCTCTTCGATGGTCTGTTGTGGTTGGCTGCGAAGACACCGCTAAAAAGTGATCCTCATCGCCTGTTAGCATATCATCGTAATCTGCATTCGAAGGATTTGATATCTCAGGTGCAGATGTTGGCTGCGATGACAGCTCTAACAAAAGTTCCTCATCTCCTTCAAGATGTTTCTCGAACTCTTCCTGTCTGGCTTTTCTTAAATACTCCTTCAAATGGTGACGCTGAAGTCTCCGATATAATGGTGTGTACCAGAAGGGCTTCATTGTACAAATAAAAGCTCAACTTCAAAATTTGATAATTTTGCTTTGAAAACTTGTGAAGCTACAAAAATTTTGTAGTTTATCAGATACCACAATGTTTTGTCCACGTAGCAGTTTCTTTTGCTACAAAATTTTGTGACGTATCTGCATGCATAAGCATGCCTCCGTATCCTGTGTATATCACATATCATAATGTTTGTTTACATAAATTTTGTCCACTTAGCAGTTTCATTCCCGTAAACATTTTGTATCGTAGAGGCATGCATCAGCATGTCCCTGTACTCTGTATATATCAAATTCCGTTCAAAACTTTGTAACGTATCTGCATGCACAAGCATGTCTCTGTACTCTGTAGATATTTTTGTTTACATAAATATTGTCTACGTAGCAGTTTCTTTTGCCACAAAATTTTAGAACGTCTCTACATGCATAAGCATGTCTACGTATGTTTGTTTACATAACTATGGTCTACGTAGCAGTTTCATTCCCTTAAACATTTTGTATTGTAGAGGCATGCATAAGCATGCCTCGGCATTCTGTGTATATCAGATACCACAATGTTTTGTCCACGTAGCAGTTTATTTTGCTACAAAATCTTGGAACGTCTCCACATGCATAAGCATGCCTCCGTATTCTGTGTATATCACATATCATAATATTTGTTTATATAAATATTGTCTACGTAGCAGTTTCATTCTCCTAAATATTTTCTAACGTATTTGCATCCATAAGCATGCCTCGGCATTCTGTGTATATCAGATACCACAATGTTTTGTCCACGTAGCAGTTTCTTTTCTAATTTTTTAATCTTAACCGTTTCTATCAGCAGATACGCTACTTTTGCAAAGTAACGCAAAGCTACTTTGTTGGAATGAAGCGTACTATACCAAAACAAAATTTTCACGAATTTATATTAATCTAAATTTTTTAGGATAGAATTCAGTACATTTTTGTATCTAAAAGTAACAAGTCGTGACTATTAAAAAAATCCTTGTGTGTTAATAATAAATCTAAGACAGAAAATAAATACATATTCTCAAAAAACATATTATTTGTATATCAAAAAATAAGAGCGTGTCATATAATTTAAGCAAAGGCAGAATTTAAATATATATATATAAATCCTTGTAATATTACTTGTTATTCAAGCAATCAATATATTTTTTAATAAAAAAGTACACTATAAACAAAATAATTTTTATAAGTGTAAATCAAAATATTAAAAAAAAAAAAAATGAGTTCATCAATTTTCAAGTGCAATATCTGTAATAAGGTATATAAATACCAAAAATCTTATTTAGAACATTCCAAAGGTCATGTTCAACCACAACAAGTGCAACAGTCGATACAACCCCCAACATCTGCGTGCAACCCCATAGCAACATATCAACAAATCCCACAGTCCATACAACCCTCAACATATGCATACAACTCAATGGTCCACAACAATTTGCAGTATCAGTATCCGGCGCAGTATCAGTACCCAGTGCAGTATCAGTACCCAGTGCAGTATCAGTATCCAGTGCAGGTACCAGCGTATCCTTTATATCCGTATCCAGTGTCAACCAACCAATTCACAGCACCTATGGAGATTCCATATCCCATTGAATATAGCGTACCTATACAGTTGCAGCAAAATAATATGCCTAATTATTACCCAAGCTATTTGCCCGTAGATAATCCTTCTCAAGACATGGATATAAGTCAAGTTATTCCACATGATCAGGCAAATACACAAAATAATGAAGTAGAAATGGATATCTCAAATTCTGCGGATGATCTACTGTCTCAAGCTCCAAATGAATGCAAATATTATATAATAAATAGTGCTTTTAAAAATAATATTACAACATTTGGAGTTCCAGTAAATAAAGATTGTATTCTATTTGAAGATGTTATTGTGGATAATAAACATATCATCAAAGAAAGACTTGAAAATAGTCTTGCCGTACACAACATTATTAAATTTAATATTACTCTTATTGGAGAGTATATTAAAATTATAAGCGATGATATGGAATTGTGTACTATTTCTCACCGGGCAAAGATGGATCTTCTGTGCATTGGAGATGATGTTGAGGAAATTATGGCAAAGCAATTTCAAGAAATCCACAACAAAATGTCTGAATTTCAAGAACGGGATTCAGGATGGACTTTAATTAGAATTGTTCGCCTCGAAATCGCTATAAATAAGTCATCTTTGGTGAGAGGATCGAACTGGATAAGTACGCCGGAGAAATTAAAAAGTAAAAAGGCATGTATAAATGTTGAAAATAATGACATTTATTGGTTTAAATGGGCAATAATATCTGCACTGGATACATCTGATATTAAAAGACCACAACGTTGCTGCTCATACAACATTGCAGACATCAGCCCTGATATCATATGTTTGCAAAACGGAATTGAGATTGATTTCAAAAATTTAAAGTTTCCGTTGGCGTTAAAGAGTATCAGGATATTTGAAGAAAGCAATCCAAATATTAGCGTCAATGTGTTCGGATACAATGATGAAAGCAATGAGATTGTTGGACCATTCTATAACACCAAGAATGAAAAAGCTAAACATATTAATTTGTTATTATTAGAAAATGCTGAAGGATATCAGCATTATATTCTTATAACAAATATATCAAAGTAAGTAAAGAAATATACATTTATTTACGTAAATATATTAATATATATTCTTATAACTTTTTTCTTTCTACAGACTTTTAAAATCTCAGAATATCTAGTAAATAAAAGGGAAATGGATGCTTTAACTCCTTTCGAAAATTTTAATTTTCGAAATGCGATAAATTGTCACATTTGTCATAAATATCTAGGCAATGATAGAGTGCGAGATCACTGCCACATAAGTGGTAAATTTAGAGGAGCAGCTCATAATAGATGCAATTTAAAATTTCAAATTCCAAAATTTATACCAATCTATTTCCACAATTATTCATCTTATGACGCGCATCTTTTTGTTAAAGAGTTGGGTAAAAAATCTGACAATATAAAAGTCCTTCCGCTCAACAAAGAATTATACATATCACTATCTAGATTTTCAAAAATGACCGACAACTACAACCTTGAACTTAGATTTTTAGACACAATTCGCTTTATGCCTGAAAGCTTAGAATCTTTAGCTAATAATCTTTCAGAACAAGACTTTCACATCATTAAAAGACAATTTAAAACAAAAAAAGAGTTTGATCTAGTGAGAAGAAAAGGCGTCTTTCCCTATGATTTTCTTAATTCTTTTGAAAAATTGAATGTTGGTGAACTTCCAGCAAGGGAAAATTTCTTCAACCATCTCAATAATAAGGAGTGCTCGATTGAAGACTATGAGCATGCAAAAGAAGTTTGGAATGCTTTCGGCTGCAAAACCTTGCAAGATTACATGGAAGTATATTTAAAAACGGATGTTCTCTTACTTGCAGATATATTTGAAAGTCTTAGAAAGGTTTGCAAGAACATCTACCACTTAGATCCATGTCAATATTACACTGCACTAGGACTATCGTGGGATGCTATGCTAAAGTACACAAATATAGAACTAGAGCTTTTGACGGACATAGATATGTACAATTTCTTCAAGAAAGGAATACGTGGTGGACTTGTACAATGCAGTAACCGATATTCAAAGGCTAACAACAAATATCTACCTGATTTCGATAGAGAAAAGCCCTCAGAATTTATTGTGTACTTAGACGCAAATAACCTCTACGGTTGGGCTATGTCTGAGTATTTACCTTATGGTGGATTCAGATGGCTGTCAGCTGAAGAGCTAAATCTGGATCCTAAAACCATAGGTGATAATTCAAGTGATGGATATGTCTTTGAAGTTACTTTAGACTGTCCTTCTCATTTGCATGACTCTCACAATGACCTACCTTTCTGTCCAGAAAATAAGAAAATTTTGCAAACAAAGCACATTAAATTAGTTGCAGATTTTTCAACAAAACAAAAATATGTCATACATTATAGAGTTCTTAAACAATGTTTACAGTATGGTCTTGTTCTAAAGAAAGTGCATCGAATTCTCACCTATAAGCAATCAACCTGGTTGAAAAGTTATATAGACTTGAATACCAAACATAGGGCTACTGCAAAAAATACTTTTGAAAAAAATTTTTTAAAATTGTTAAATAATGCAGTATACGGTAAAACTATGGAGAATGTGGAAAAGAGAAAAGATGTACGATAGTTACGAACTGGAAAAGGACAAACTGTAATCATTTAGGAGCTCAAGATTGGATATCTAAACCTAACTTTCATAGTTTGTCAATATTTTCTGAGAATATGGTAGCGATTGAAATGAATAGAGTGAACACCTATTACAATAAGCCTATATATTTAGGGTTTTGTATATTAGAGCTTTCCAAATGGAAAATGTATGATTTCCATTATGGGTACATGCAACCCAAAATCAAGTCAAACTTATCACTGAATTATATGGATACTGACTCTTTCATTTACACAGTAAAAACAGAAGACTTTTACGCTGACATAAAAACTGACCTCGACCATAAGTTTGATACATCAGATTACCCAAAACACAATGTATATGGATTTCCTCTGGTAAACAAAAAGGTATTGGGTATGATGAAGGATGAGAATTGTGGAAAGGTAATGAAGGAATTTGTAGGATTGCGGTCAAATATGTACTCTTTTAGTGTGCAATATCAAAGTGATATTAAAAATCGAAAGGAGTAAAGAAGTGCATTCTTAATAATTATAGTATAGCTTCATATAGAAATTGCTTATTCAATAAGTCGACTGTGTATGATGATATGCTAACATTTAAATCAAAAATTCATCAAATTTATACAAATGAAATAAATAAAGTAGTATTGAATTATGCAGACGATAAAAGAAAAATAAGAAGGAAACTAATCCTGATTATGAACTTGACATGCTACTGTGGGAAATTTCAAGACTAGAAGAGGAAGAAGCAATGCTATAACTGTATCCCTATTTTTAAGTAATAATTTTTATATTTATTTAAGTAGTTAAATCTATTAATAAGTAAAAAAAATGGTGGATTGTTAAGAGAAATAAACAAAAAAATTGTACAAATATATTTAAAATGAAAAACATTCAGAATTTGTTTTATTTTGTTTGGTGATTTATTATTTAGTTTCATCGAAATATTGCATAATATGAATTAATTAAATGATTTATCATCATTTTTCTTAATTAAAATACGGAGCACCGGCAGGTATCTGGCCCCTCCTCACAATCTGGATGGCTCCATGGACAAGACTTAAAGTGACCATCGTCCTGGTCCTCATCTTCCATTATACCAAAATCATCATTTTCATTCAACATATCGAGGAACATTTTCACCATTTCCATGTGTTCGTATATTACACATCTCTCAAAATAAACTAAGAATTGTGCGAGCTTGTTTCTAATGTCACTCATGATTTTATGAAATATTTTATACTATTACTAAAATTTACTTCCGATCTTTTTGACTGTTAGTTCTCTACTAATAATTGTTTTCAACGAACCAGTACTAAGGTGTATGTTATGAAATTAAAAAAAAAACCATGTC
The DNA here is from genome assembly GCA_963675445.1 of Linnaemya vulpina. NCBI lineage: Eukaryota > Metazoa > Arthropoda > Insecta > Diptera > Tachinidae > Linnaemya > Linnaemya vulpina. Next base: position 55,952,211 of record OY776280.1, on the reverse strand, counting down.
AGCGTTTTTAGTCCAGAAAATAATTTAAAATTCGACTCAAAAAAATGAATACGTATATATGACATCTCTCTATCCTTTTTCAACTACTTAGTTTTAAATACTTATATATATTTAATTTTTCCTCACTTCGTCTTTTGTCAAAAATAAAACAAAAAAATCATTGTATAATGATTTTCTGTTAAGCTTCTTACAGTCTAGAAAGCTAAAATCGAGATTAGTTTGCAATAAAAGTTCAAAGCTATAAGTTGTGAAAAATTTCTACCGCAATGGATCTAGTGGAAAAATTTAATTCCTACAATACAAAATTCTTAATCCATATAAAGGATCTAGATGAATTATCCAAACACACTATCGTACGTGCAAAGCGAGTAACAACAAAGTATGGGGAAACAGTTCGACTTGAGCTGGAAAACCACATAATGTTTCTCCCCAACCGATACAATGCATTGACCAATGCAGAATTAGAAGATCTTTCGAATAATAAATATCGACTACAAAGAAAAGGAGAGCGAAACCTGATCTTAGAAAGCGAGATGAACGAGTTTTTAATACCAAACTCCCAGTACCCCGCTTGGCAGTAAAAAATATGTTATGTTCATATATTTTGTAATAACAAGAAAAAAAATAATAATAATAAAAAAGAAAATGTTTTTAAATATGTATGTATATAAATATATATGATTGTGTTTTATTTAATATCTTTGGTTATATCATAAAGAAATTTCAAATATAAGTGACCACAATTATATGTATTAAAGTTTTGATATTGATTGTAGTTGTATTGAATATTTCTACCTAAATATTTGATTAATTCTAGAGGAGGTTGTAAATTTCCAAAGCTGTCGAAATATTGTTTTTCATTCTTGTTTCTATAGTATGCTACCCAATGAGTACCTGGGCCTGTTGATAAATCCAAATTGATTATTCCACACTCTACAGTCTTTGGTCGTTTTGGTAGTGAATCCAACATATAAACTCCTCTAAAGTGTGGAATATATTTTGAAAATTTTCTTAGATCAAAGTCCATAACCGTTTTTATATGGTTTAAGGTACAGTCCTTCTCCCACAGCAATAGACTCCATTGCCTTATTGTGTCTGGTGGCTTCCTCAAGTTGTTTTTTTGTATTCTTTGTTGCATTTACAGCTTTAGCTATAGCGGCACCTCCAGTTGCTAGACTACCAAGTGCACCTAGAGCAGTTAGAATCGGTATTATGGGCAAAAAACCACCAATTTTTGGAACATTTATAATACGCGGTATTATAGTACGAGCTTTTTTCCCCTAAGAGATTTACTGATAGCTTTACGAGCAATCTTAATGGCTGAATTAATATCTTGTGGTTTTTCCTTCTTCAATATCTTTGTTGCTGATTTAATTGTTTTATGAAACAGATTTTTGTCATTTATACGAATTCGTGGTGATGGTCTTTTCACTGTATTCCTTTTCTTTGCTTCAACACCCATACCAAGTTTAGTTTTTGCTTTCATTGCGTTGGTGACTATATATGAAAATGTTTTTTCTGCAAGATCACTATCTTTTGAAAGAACTCTTTCCCAAGCCGTATTTTCAAGAATTTTGTCAGCTTGATGTCTGCTGTTTAAGTCCTTATTTTTTCGAGTAAGCAATATCGTGATTTTTGCAAGCAGCATCCAATAAGTTAATTCCTTTATCTCCTCTATCTAAACGCTTTTGTAATCTTGTGCCAGGTCCACAATACTGGTATCCAGGAAGATGTAATTCAAAAGGTAGAGAATTTATTGCTTTATTTAGTAAACCTTCTCCTACGATAGTTTGTTTGTGACTAAAACTTTTGTTATAAAGTTAAACCATATTAATTTAATCTACAATAAAAGATATTGTTTGCAAGTTTAGCAAGTAGTTATTAAAATGCGCTTCATAAAACAACATAACATCAGCATTACGAACGCTGATATTTGTTCAAATGACAGTAAAAAAATAAGACATAGTTCCTTGTTACCAAATTCTATTCGAGCATTAATAGTTGGTCCTTCAAATTGTGGAAAAACTAACATAATGATTAGTTTGCTGGAAAGTCCTAATGGTCTCAAGTTTGAAAATATTTACTTGTACTCAAAATCTTTATATCAACCTAAATATGAATACCTAAAGAAATTAATTTCACCAATTAAAGGAATGGGATACTACAAATTTGCAGAAAACGAGGACGTTGTTCCTCCTAGTGAAGCTAAAAGCAATTCAATTATGATTTTTGATGATGTTGCATGTGAAAAGCAAAACAATATACGTGCATATTTTTGTATGGGTCGTCATAAGAACGTAGACTCATTTTACTTGTGTCAAACTTACACGCGGATTCCAAAACATTTGATAAGAGATAATGCTAATGTAATTATTATGTTTAAACAAGATGCGACAAATATGAAACATGTATATGATGATCACGTTGCCAGCGACATGAACTTTGAAATGTTTCAACGAATTTGTAGAGAATGTTGGAAGGAAAAATACGGATTTTTGGTGATAAGTAAAGATAATGAACTAAACAATGGTCGTTATAGAAAGTCATTTGATTACTTCATCATAATATAATTTACTGTTCATCAAATGCACCCTGCAGTATTTAATCTGACTTCAAACTTTATACATGTGATTATTGTAACTGATCAGATAAGCAGATCTGATACCTGATAAACTGACCTGATACCTGTTAAACTGACCTGATAAGCTGATCTGATACCTGATAAACTGAGCTGATACCTGTTAAACTGACCTGATAGCTGTTAAGCTGATCTGGTACCTGATAAACTGACCTGATACCTGTTAAACTGACCTGATAAGCTGATCTGATACCTGTTAAACTGACCTGATAAGCTGGTCTGATACCTGATAAACTGACCTGATAGCTGTTAAACTGACCTGATAACCTGATCTGCTTCCTATTGAACTGACCTGATAGCTAAAATGAATGAAAAAATTCTTAAAGATTAAAAATTCTTATCAATAGCTCTAAATACGTTGGCAGACCAGTTAAAAAAGAACCGAGTGATAAGGAAACTGGAATTGATGACAATGAAAGTTTTCATCCTCAGAATTCAACAATAAAATTGGAAACGAGTACGCCCAGGAAACTAAGTGAAGAAAAAATTTTTAAGCAATCTAATAGTAAAAGTAGCAGTAATTATGATGAAGATGACTTTTACTCAGAAAATTCGAATAATGAAGAAAGTTATTCTGACTTATCACTATTGCAATCGAGAAACGAACTAGATACTAACTATGGTCCACATAAAGATAATAATAACGAATGGAGATTTGGTAATAGCACCATCGAGTTAAATCAAGATAAGATACAGGTTGGTGGACAAATATGGGCGCTCACGCCAGGACTCTTTTCTTTAATGTTTCATAAAGCACCAAAAAACTATGATAAATTCGAGCTTGAAATCTATAAAAAAATATTACTTGCTACCAATGCCTACAGGAGAGGCTATAAGTCTGATGGTCAAATCAAAGGGAGCATAGCCCATAAGTACAAACATATTATTGGAAAACTTTTCAAAGGAGACAATCATACAGGCTCATCAGATGTAACAAAAAGTAATTATTTAGGAAGGGGTTTGATGCAGTTTAACCCTCATAATCCAAACTATATATACTGGGAAACGAGTTGGTAGATCGACTTAGACTACTATTTGCATCACAGTCTGCAGGCCATACTGATCACAACAACGAAATTGTCTCAATTATTGAAGAACTACGTAAAGCTAATATAATTGTATAAACTATATACATACATAGATTTTTATATAAAACATGTCCGTTGATAAATTTGGGCATTATATTAACGATAGAAGTGAAGTAATTTCAACCAAAAATGCGCCTCAGTTGTTGGGCTTCTTTATGGATACGAACAAAAACATTGATGTCCAATACAAGAGAATCAAAAATGTTGCAAATGCTGTGGAGGAAAACGATGTTATCAGTAAATTGTTTCTGCAAACTGAACTAAAAAAACAGCAACAAGAAGTAGCTTTCCAGTTAGAAAATCTTAATTCTCATTTGCAGGATATCAATAAGAAAATGGATGGTAATAAATCACTTTTTGATATGGAAATATAAGAGCTACGAGAAAAAATTTATAGAATAGAAAATTACATGTTCGTATCAATAGGTGCAAGTGCATCAAGTAGATCACAACACACTTAAAACAGCGACTGGAAAAATAAGATGTCTTCAAAGAGAAATGTTGTAAATGAATTGCATAAGCAGGCTCGAAAACGTTTTGTACGTCGTAGAGTTGTGATGAAAGGAACAGATGATCTTTGGCAAGCTGATTTAGTTGAAATGGGAAATTATTCCTTAGACAATAGAAATTATCGATTTTTGCTAACTGTAATTGATACATTCTCAAAATTTGCTTGGGCAGTACCTTTGAGAAGAAAGAATGCATTCAAAACAACTCAGGCAATGGAGAATATTTTCAAATTGGGACGAATACCGAAAAACTTGCAAACAGACGATGGTAAAGAATTTTTCAATAAACATTTCAGTCAGTTGATGAATAAATACAATATTAATCACTACTCAACATATAGCACTATGAAAGCCTCAATAGTAGAACGATTCAATAGAACATTAAAAGGAATGATGTGGAAGGAATTTAGCTTAAATGGTTCATATAATTGGATTGATATGTATAGAGATTTACTTGATGCATACAATAGAAAAATTCATCGCACCATTAAAATGTCACCGATTCAAGTAAATTCAACAAATGAAAAACAGCTTTTAAACACAGTATACAGTCATTTAAAGATGTATAAAATGTCAAAATTTAATGCAGGAGATCATGTACGCATAAGCAAATATGAAAACATTTTTGAAAAAGGTTATACTCCGAATTGGACAACAGAAATCTTTACAATTAAAAGAGTACAAAATACATATCCTACAACATATATATTAGAAGACTATCGCGGAAATCCTATTAAAGGTGGATTCTATGAAGAAGAACTTTCAAAAACCAGATATCCTAATACATACCTAGTTGAAAAGGTTCTCAAAACTAAAGGACATAAGGTATTTGTCAAGTGGCTGGGCTTTGGTAATGAGCACAATTCTTGGATAAGCAAAGATGAGATATTGTAAATGGAAGAATACAATAAATAAACAACAACAATGACATCAATATTTAATTTAGTTTAAAATAAGTAAATAAACAATAAATACGAAACTGCTTCTTATAAATCATACTGTGTGTTTAACCTCATTTATTTACAATCAAACAGTCACAATGTCAATAACATTGACTCTGAGCTCCAATTCATCAGAGCTATCTGCTAATTATTTTCCTCCTATTGATTTAAACGGAACTTATGAATGTGCTCTAACTGATTTTCATTCATACAACAGTATCCCGAATGTGGATGTCTACAACAATTTATTTTATATCGGTGAACTTGTAATTGAAATACCGATCGGATCTTATGAATTAAATGATATAGTTGACTATATAGAAGAACAATACAAACGATATAGACCAGAAAACAAAATTTTGATTGAAGCTAATAACAATACAATGCAAGTCAAAGTCAGCAGCTCTAAAGAACCAATATATTTTAATAAAGAAAATACAATAGGTAGACTTTTGGGATTCAATAGCAGAATATTAACGCCAAACAAAGAACATTACTCTGATCTTCCAGTGAATATCTTTAAGGTGAATCTCTTGAGGATTGAAAGCAGTATTGTGGTTAATACTTATATGAATAATTCTAAAGCTCATACACTACATGAATTTCCGATTAATGTACCGGCTGGATATAAAATAGTTGAGATTCCCAAAAATCTTATTTATTTGCCAGTAAACTCCAGAGAGATAAGTTCACTAGCTCTTCGCGTGGTTGATCAAAACGGCGACTTAATTAATTTCAGAGGTGAGGAAATTACAATACGAATACATTTAAGGACAACTAAATAATGATAATACACAACACGAGTATATCGAAGAATACTACAGCAACATCTAATTCTCAAACGTTACAACCTAAGCAACAATTGAAAAGATCTGTTCGCCAAAAATCGCTTACAGCAGCAAACAAGAGTTTTCTCAAGTCACTGAACTTTAAACTGAAAACAAAATGAGTTCAATAATAGACGTTTTAGATAAACCAATATCTGACGAAAATATTATCAAAAAGGATTATCACACATACATACCATACCTTCAGTCTTTTAACAACTACGATGAAATAAGAATTTCAATACAAAACCAAGATCTATATGTGTTACCCAGTGAAAGCTATATACATGTGGAAGGACTTGTTGTAGACGAAAAAACATCGAAATCTACACCCAACTTTCAGTTGAAAAATAATTTTGTTGCATATCTTTTTGATAAAATCCCCTATGAACTGAATGGTATTGAAATTAATCATACAAGATATTTGGGAGCCACCAGTACCATAAAAAATTTGGTTTCTTTATCACCTACGGAAAGCGTTGTGTTGCAAAATGCTGGATGGAATAAACTTGATAAAATAGATCTTCAAAATGGAAATTTTAATTTCTATGTACCACTCAAACTTCTTTTAGGATTCGCTGAAGACTACAATAAAGTTTTATTAAATGGTAAACATGAATTTATACTCTTGCGTAATAAGAACGATGAAGATCTTGTACACTCGAATGTTTCCACTGAGAAAGCAAAACTTACAATTTCACTAATATCATGGAGAATTCCACATGTTCAATTATCTGATCATAGTAAATTGAATATGATCAAAATCCTTAATAATGGTGCTGCTATACCAATGGCATTCCGTAGTTGGGATTGTCATATGAATCCACACCTTAATATGGGAACCAATCACATATGGAATGTTAAACTGGCCGCTAATAAAGAACGCCCTCGTTTTGTCTTGATTGCCTTTCAACAAGAAAACAAGTTTGTTCATTGTGATCTTACTAACTTAAAAGTACATTTAAACTCAACCTCTTACCCATATGACGATCTTAATATAAAATTCAAAAATGAGCGCTATGCGATTCTATGATATGTATCTAAGATTCCAACAAAGCTACTACATGAAACAACCCCAACCTCTTCTAACAGGTCAAGAGTTTAAAAATAACGCTCCAATTATTGTAGTTGATGTCAGTCACCAAAACGAAACGCTCAATACCGGACCAATCGACATGAAAATTGAATTTGAAACAGCAACAAATATTCCAGCAAAAACATCAGCTTACTGCGTTCTTATTCATGACCGCGTAATAGAATACATACCAATAAAAGGTCAAGTCCGGAAGCTCTTATAAATTAAATAACATGGATGGTGATATTGTTTTTGTAGACTTGCAAGGTTTCAAAACTAATTCAAATGACTTCATCGCAAAAGAACTAGCTGTAGTTTTCAGCAACAAGGAATGGTTCAATTTCATCATAAAACCTCCTTTTGATTTCGCATGTTTATCAGCCAAAAAACAGAGAGAAGCAGTTTGGTTAACAAAAAACTATCATCATATTAACTGGAATGATGGATCAGTATCATTTCAAAGCGTTTGCAAGTTTTTAAAATCGAATATAAGAAATTCACAAATATATGTTAAGGGGGGAGAGAAGAAAAAATGGCTGGAAAAAATTACTCATCAAACAGTTTATAACATTGAAGACATTGGCTGCATTAATTTCAAACAAATGGAAACTAAGCATTCACGTAGCTATCACGACTATGGTGTTTGTGCCTTAAGGAATGCAATTTTACTTAAAAATGAAAGTGTTAACAAACTTTTAAATCAATGCTTATAAAAATTAAAATAAATGTCTTTTTATTTCAAACAAAAAACCTACATACATATTTATTTTTTTCAGAGAACACACAAACAAACATTCATTCATTCATTCATTCAAATGGTCAAGGGAATATTTGGGCACAAAGAATAAACGCTTATTATTTGTTTGTATGTATATGCGTAAAAGAAATAAATTTGTAGATATTTATGTACGCATGAATATGTACATCTTATCACATTTTATACTGACCAGGAAAGCAAAAAAGCGGACTGTCATACAGACTCACAAATCGTCACACACACAGACTGTCTGACAGCCAGATTCATATTCTACAAAATACAGAAATCGCACCACCATCCAGATCCCCAAATAAAATCCATCGATGATCGTCATGTATAAAATAAACAAAACATCAGTTTCAATATTTATGCAATAGTAATTTTTTTTTTTTCACAACGTCTTCAAGATCAGAATAATCAAATTATTCCTCCAGACTCAAGCATTGCAAGCAAAAAAGTAAAAAAAAACACTGAATTGCTGGACGTCAAATCTTAAGTAAACACACCAAATTTTAATCAGCAAAAAAATAAAAGAAAAAATCTCACTCCAGCAAGAAGGAACGAACAACAAACATTAGGGGTATCCATATATAACTACTATACTTTTTAAATAGTATAATTCCTAAAAATGCTTCTAAATTTTTTTATTCACCAGGCGTACACAGTATAAATGGACAGACAGAAATTTCCACGCTCACATACAGACGGACATGTATATTCAAGGTCACATATGGACAGACAGAAATTTCCACGCTCACATACCGACGGACATGTATTCTCAAGGTCACATATGGACAGACACAAATTCCCACGCTCACATACCGACGAACATGTATTCTCAAGGTCACATATGGACAGACACAAATTCCCACGCTCACATACCGACGGACATGTATTCTCAAAGTCACATATGGACAGACAAAAATCCCACGCCTACCCCAACATTATATTAAAAAAATAACAATGTGAACGCCCCTATTAAACCGTGGGAAAAAATACACACCCGAACACACACAAAATGAAATTTGAGAATTTTGGCAATTAAAATTGAAAAATTTCAAATTTAATTGCTGAAATTTAATATTTTTAATGGTCCTAGCACATACAGTTCTCTACTACTTTTTTACATAACAATAATAATATCTTTAGTTCCCTGACGACTTGCATTAGCCCCAGTGAAATACGCATAGTTACACTTTGAATTTTTTAGTAGCATTTGGGGAAAAAATAATCAGCATTAAATTAAAATTAAAGAAGCTACATTTTACTTTTAATTATTTGTATGCTTGTTAGTTATTCTAAATACCTGTTTCTATCATATATTTTTCCAAACTTGCTTGGAGTTGAGTTCTTCTGCAATTAGTTCGCAACCTTGTTTTATTTCCATTTTAAGATGGTTTAAGGTAACGTTAAAATAGTCATTAATTGCAACTTGTTGATAGTTTTTCTCTTTGATTTCATTAATGTCGACAACGTTTTTTTTAATATTTTGCCTGTCTTCGTCCGCCATTGTGCCAAATAAAAATTTTGACACACTGCCTATTCCATTTATCTGCACTTTTGAGTTTTAACCTTCGAGGACTTTGAAAATATCAGACCACAGATTGTGGAATAAAATTAATCTTTATTTGTAATATAAAGCCAATAGGGTTAAAAATAATTATATTACATAGTGTGGAGAAAAACCTTGGTATATATACACACATATATATATATATATATATATATATATATATGTATATATATACATATATATATATATATATATATATATATATATATATGTATATATATACATATATATATATATATATATATATATATATGTATATATATATATATATATATATATATATATATATGTATATATATATATATATATATATATATATATATATACCTGATTTGCTTTTTTATATAGATTATCATTCTACGATGCAAAATTTATAGATGGAAGGGATTGAATATTTAATACTACATTTGCCAATAGCTGCAATAACATCCGCCGAGTTCTGACCAATATTCTAGTTATTCGACATATTTATATAATCTACCTGCAAAATAGGTCTAAATCTCTTGAGTATTTTAGTTTTCACATTAGTGCTATCGGAAAGAGTGTCTTGCAGTGCAAAATCACGATGGAATCTTGCATCAAAAAAGTCACTTCTTTAAAAAAATGTTGGGCCATTATTCTGTACAAACGAAATAAATTTGATGAGAGATGACAGAACTTTACAAACTAATTAATTTACGCAAACCTTTCATGTAACTCTTTTTCCAATATCAAATTCTAAATTTCCTTTTTGATAAATAGTTTTCATTCAAATATATTTCTGAACATAAATAGAATTAGTCAACATATGACATTAAAAAATCACAACAAACAAAAATACAATAGCAACAAAAAATTTTTTACTTTCTTAACGGTGCCACCTAAGTAGTTACGTACGCCCTGGTGCCATTTTTGCTCTTACAGATACATACATACATATTTTGAAAATTTGATAAGTAATGTAACTCTAGCTACTTTCAGGTCAATTCAGCGTATTTATTTTCATTTCTTATTTTAATTATAGTTTTTTATTAATCAAAGTGAGTAAATATTACTGTTTCTGGCGCAACGTTAAGGCCGGGACACATAGAATCCGTCATAAACTATCCGTCGCTTTTTTCAACAGACCTCTAAGTTAAAATACACGTTCTCTTATGAGCTTGATGACATACAGTACTTCTCCGTCAACGCAAAGTACAAAGTTGGGCAACTTTTGACGTACGTTGAGTACTTTGACAACCTCTCCCTATTTTTTCAATACACGTTCGGGCTTTTTAAAGCAAAATAACACATAAAAAAAGTCCCATAGAAAATTTGCAATTGAATTGAATTTTATTTAAAAAAAATATAAGTATAAAAACAACTAATTTTCAATTCGTTACAAAGTACTCATTGTGCCAACCTTATCCGTCGATGCGTTAATGTCAGTTGAAAAATCGACGCATAACGGATTCTATGTGTCTCGGCCTTTTTTACGTTCTCATTTAAGCGTAAAATCTAAGGGCTAAATTACGTTGCGGTTTGCGTTGTAATTTAGGTTGGTCTGTATCTCTTATAGCTCTATGGAGTTGAAGTGCATTTAATAAAAGTATATGAAAATAAACTAAAAATTATTTTTGTATATTTTGTTACTCATGTCATACAAGTATTCCCTGCCTGGCTTTTTCATTCCTGAAATAGACTTCAGCGAAATTGATTAATTTAAATCCATTTTAATGTATATATGATTTAATTATTAACTTTTATAATAAGCAATATAAAGCAAATTGCACTGTACTAGATTTTAAATGCAAACGATATCAAACAAGTTCTCTGTATATTATTATACATATGTATGAGCATATAATATGATGTGCCACCTCAGTTCAACTTTAGGAAAAAATTAAACTTGTTGGCAGCACAAGAATTACAATTGAACCAATTCAGTCTCAACGCACTGGATGAATTGTGCTGGCATAACATGGCAGTTTCTAGGCATTTTCGGAGAGTAGCCTGGTTTTTGGTTGGCACAATTTTTCAACCTGCTTCAACCCCGCATTCAAGGAAGATTAAGCAGGTACCCCCAGTAGCTCAGCTGTCTATTGGTTATAAATCAACACAGTGTCAAAAGTTGGTTTACAAGCTATACACAAAGTGTTTTTGTAGTGAAAACGAAGGCGGCACACAATACAAATTGATATTTTTTAAAAATTAGTGATATATCAAAAAAAGATTGATATATTTATTTAAAAAAAATATAAGAGCAACAAGATTAACAAAAAAATGAGTCGGTGTTGCTTGTGCCACAAGAAAAAAGATATGAACGGGAGTTTCTTCAGCGTGCCAAAAGATGAGCACAGACGAAACAAGTGGCCGGAAGTTTGCAAGGTGCAATTCACCTCAACTTCTTTTATTTGTGCAGATCACTTTCCTCCTGCTGATATAGTTAGAAGCGGAAGGATCTTTGTGATGCCTAGTGCTATACCTTTTGTAAAAGCGGCAAACGACACGTAAGTCCTTCCTTAAATTTATAAAAATGTAATCCTAATAGTTAAATATAGGATGTCAGTTGAACGTAGTGCCTGTGAAGAATCTTCTGGTTCTCTGGCGCAAATTCCGTTCAATTATAATGTCTGGATTGATTTCCCCCAGCCAGTTAAAAAAATGGACATGCTGCCCATATCTAATGAAAGTGGAGGAAAGGAAGGTATGTTGGAAGCCGTCTGCCTTCCTAGCCTAAATTTCAAAAGATCTTTTAAGGATCAATCAACACAGACGGAGTACGAATATATATGTAGATATGTATGTTCATTCACACATATTAATTACACTGCTAAGCAGCCAAATCCTTCTTTGAATAAAACTATGTGGACTATATGGATTTTGATACACTAAGCTCTAATCCGTTTTCGGGTTTTTTCTATCAGGTCGAGATTTTTTTATGGGCGTGGCAATGTTTTTGCCCCTAAATTAGCCAGGTACGTATACATATTTCACCCTAATTCGGGAACGAGTCATCCAATTTTAAAAAGTAAAACACCAGAAGACGTGTAACAAAATTGTTTAGTCATATACTGATTTTCTTTATCTCTTATCGTTTTGGAATTATTCAGAAATTAATCGAGAAAAATTTTTTTTCGTGCGAAATTCGTAATTTTTTTCAGATTAAAAATGGAATTTAAAAAATTTAAAGCAAATATTCAACACCTTTCTCTAATAGCTACAGAACTTAGAAATAAAAAAGCTATAAATAATAAAAATCGGTTAAAAATTTAGATTTTATTTTCAATTTACCGCAGGTACCCAATATTATAATGCAACCAAGTCAGTTTTAATTTGATATCGTGCTGATGAAAATTTAAGTGGCTCCATTTCCGATATTGGAAATGGAGCCACTTAGAAATAAAAAATATATGAAATAAAAAACTGGAGCAAGTTTTTTACAAAATAAATGGAAGAGAAATCGCACATTGCTTTAACCTCCAAAAAGATTAATAGACTCCATCAAGTTTGTAGCCCTTCCAGACGAAGTCAAAGCCTTTTTTTCAAATGCCGGATTTATTTCAGAGTGCGACACCTCAATAATAGGCTCCAAATTCAAAAATCTAAGCAAAGAAGAATGGGCTACAAAAAGTTGCTGAAATTCAACTAAAAAGTATATCAAATGTATGAATATATATAAATTGTAGTTAATTATATTACTATATTTACTTTTCAGGTAGGGCGAGTAATAATGTTGCCCATCTATTAGCTGGCCGTCGCAAGCGAAGCATAGACTCTAGTTAGTGCGAAAACTTTCGGTGCGTTAAAGTGTTTTCAGATGAATTTTAAAATATAACCTATGTATGTGTTTGTTTTTTACAGCAACAAAAAGATGTTATGAAGGTTTAAAATCATTACCAACTAACATCAACTATTTGAAGGTATAATCGTACAATTTCTGGGAGAAGCAAACACAGAATTGTCAAAGGTCATGTTAAAGTATTTTCAAATCAATTTTTAGATATTATATGTGTTCTTTTTTTATAGCAACAAAAAGGTGGTGAATAGCGCGGGTCGAGATAAAGATGCGAATACCACATTCAAAGGCCATGTTAAAATGTTTTAAGATCAATTTTCAGATATAATATATGCCTTTTTTTTATAGCAACAAAAAGGTGACGAATAGCGGAGGCCGAGTTGAAGATGCGAATACCACATCCAAAGGTCATCAAAAACTATATGTATTTTTTTGTTTAGCTCTATGCTGGGGCAAGCTCGCGGCTGCCAGGGTTTGTTACAAATATTTATATTTCTTCTGATGAAAGAGTAGAACCACCTTTAATTTTTTCTTTAATAATGTTATTTATTCGCAGTTCTCTTAACCTAGCTGTATATCTCATTTATAACTAGACTCTGACACCAAGTCACCGACAAAACGCTTCCGTTAAACACCCGTACGCAACACGAGTGGTCTCTCTAAATAAATGCTCCGACACCGCGCTATATTTATGCTTATGGGGAATTCGGCAGACGCTCTTTAGGCGGGAGGATAAAATTCTGCCCCCGACTCACGGTCGCTGCCCACAGTCTAAACGCCGACTTGCTGCCACCGAGCGAATAAGATTCTGCCTCAGTCTCAGCCCGCCGAAGTTAGACGTTCTCCCTTCGCTCTTACGCACTAACCGTACTGGAGGGTCCGTAGAAATCGCAGCACGGCGACGACGAACTTACAGTCAACGAGACAGGGTGAACAAGGTTCTATCCTGCCTACGAAAGACAAAGCCCGCAGTAAGACACGGCAGAGGGAATTTCTTCTACTGGGGTGGTGAATAAAATTCTATCTCACCCAATTAGAAGCGACCTCTTTTACTTCGTTTGACTAGTTGAGTTAAATTGAATAATATTCTAAGTTAACTCTACACGTCTTACCAAGTTGCTGGCCGGCGACTCACTGATCTTCTACTTGTAAATCAACTCCCTTATATTATCCCCTTGTGCATGTAGTGTCGTCCTTGAACTTAAGAATCTACAGCCTCATGGTGTCTGTTTACACATACATAAATAATCCACCAGCTGTTGAGGACAGCAGTGTTGTATCATTAAATAATCTCTGATCTATGTTGCCCTGATTTGGTGTCAGATGGTGCCGTATAACGGCCGTTAATCTTTTAAATTTAATTCTAAATTTCTATAATATAAAGTATTATTTATCCATAAAAGTAAACTCAACATTAGTAATTCAATGCTCCAGGTTGGCTTAAAGTGTAGTAACAATTCTTCATCATGGTCTAATAACAAAATTGCTTATTTAAAAATGGCAATAATACATAAGGAAAAGCAATGGCAAAGAAATAACTAACTTACAGGATTCATGTGCGCCAAAAACGAACTCTGACTTTTTTTTTGGCTCGTCACATTGCCCCTCCTTTTCGGGTAATCAAAACAATAAATATTACGAAATATCCTAAGAATACAATAAGAAAATAAGAACATAATAAAACTAAATAATAAAACTAATTTTATTCCATTAGTGTTCAAAAATAAAAGAATTCATAAAATATATTATGAGGTATGCAATACCCGATACTTACAAAAAATAAACAGAAAATAAATCAATAATAACTTATACGGTGTGTTTCGGCGATTCCGGGCTTCATTCCGGCAATCGGTGGACTTTGTATTGCCCATTTTGTCTGATGAGGACTTGGTAGCGTACTCCGCCCACTTCGTTTAGGAACTTCAAGCGCTGGTTAGGTCTGCGTCTTTGGAGGGCCTGTTCCACGTTAGCTCTGACCTCTGGAGGGATGTCATCTACCCCCTTGTTTTGTGGTGCTGTTGCTGGGAGAGACGACTGTGAATGTACCCACTCCTCAGTGTGTGTCTGTCAGTCAGTGTCCAACCGGCAAGGCTACTGTGTGGTGTGGTCCGGACGCTCTGAACGTGATTCTACTAGGGATGACAATGGTGATGTGGCTGAAGCTGATGATGATGGTGATGATGGTGATGATGATGATGATGATGATGGTGAGGGTGGTGATGATTTTGGAGCAGATGTCGTAGGTGACTCCGTAGTGGTCGTGGTATACCGAGTTTCTACCGACTCAGGCCGTAGTGGCGTACTTCTAACAGAGGATGGCTCGAGTTGTGGCGGTAAACCATCGCTTCCCATAGGTACGAGCGGGCGTACCCTCATCACTCGCTCATGACATAAGAATCCGGCGTATTGATATCTTCGGTCTTCGAAGTTCAGACTACCTAAGCCCCTGCGTTTTAGTGGTATTGGCGGATGGTAGTTTTCGTCCACGGACTTCAGAGACGGTGGCGATCGTGGTGGTAGCGGTGAAGGCGGGGTCCGGGGGCGTTGATCAACCCTCTGATCTTGATCGCCCAGGAATGTGCGTCGCATCTCTTCTACCATGTCTCTTTCCAACCCTAAGACACGCAGGTACTCCTCAAATTCCTCTGCTGCTAATTCGTGGCTGTCGTCGGCTCTGGCGGGTGGACTGGCAGTACCGGTGTTGTTACTAGCGGGTGGTGTACGGGTGCGTGTTTGTCGTGGCGTTGAGGCCCCCTCACCCACATGGAAACATGTATCGGGCTTGGGCCGTGTTCGTGGTCTGGCATTGTGTGATTTCGACGCTTTTCTGCCTCGACTAGTAGTGGGAGTGTCATCATCAATAAAAATGGTGCGCCTTTGCTTGGCCTGTTCTCGTTCCCACAATTTACGGAACTTCTTGCGGGCGTTCTCGAATTTTTCTTCCATGGCGACTTTTCTTTTTATTTCGGTTGGTCGGGTGTTCCGATGTCTAGATGGAGTCAAAATGAGAAAACAACAGCATGATTAGTAAATAGGGGGTGTTGTCTGATAAGTACCAAATCACTCACTTTTGGTTTCCACTGCCGACGTCGTAGGTTGTAATAACGTTGTTGGTCGACAGATGCATTCGCTATGTTTCGTCGAACTATATTGAATATTTGTTGCATTTCTTGAGCGTGAAGATTTGTAAGTTGAGCGATCATAGTTTTTAGTGTACTATTGGCTCTCTCGGTGGGATTTTCTCTGGGTGTATACGGAGCGGTAAACTGTTGGTGCACTCCTAGTTCTATTAGATATTTCTTGACTAATCGTGATATGAACTGTGTGCCATTATCTGTAATCAGTGCTTTAGGGACCCCATACCTGGCGACAATACGTTCCCGAAATGCTTTTATCAAGCCTTCGGAGGTGGCCTTTCTTAACGGTATTAGCTCATTCCATTTTGTGAATTTGTCGAAAAATACGAGAAGCATCGTACATCCATGCTTAGAACGTGGAAGGGGACCTACAAAGTCTGCGCATACGGTTGCCCAGGGTTCCTCTGGGACGTGTATGAGTATTTCTCCTGCGCGTCTTTGCTGCATGACCTTATGTCGTTGACAGGATTCAGATTTTCTTACATACTGGCTAATGTTTCGGAACATCCCCGGCCAATAATAACGCAGGGCAATTCTGTTTCCAGTCTTGCGTATACCAAGATGTCCGGCGGTTGCGTGATCGTGATTCTCCTCTAATATGCGGCGTCTCAATGGGGTGGCAAAACACAATTTCCAAGGATTTGAATCGTGGTCATCTAGACCAAGTGGGAAATGTCGATATAGTTGACCTTTCACAATTCTATAATCTGGAAATTTCTTTGGTTGTTCACTTACTTCTTTTGTCCTTTTACTTAGCCAGGGGCATGTTATGGGGGTTCGCTGGGTGCCTGCAACGTGCAATGTCTCTCGGGGTTGTCGTGATAAGGCGTCGGCCACCGTGTTCTGCTTGCCCTTTCTATATTTGACTGTGTAGTTATACTGTTGCAGTTCGAGCGCCCACCTCGCTAAGCGTCCGGCTGGGCTCTCAATACAGTTCAGCCACTCAGTGATAGGTGATCCGTCATGATGATAAAAGCATAACCCTCTAAGTACGCTCTCATTTTCCGTAGTCCCCAAACAATGACCAGGCATTCCTTTTCTGTTGTGGAATAATTCTGTTCAGCCTTGTTTAGACGACGGCTGGCGTAGGCAATTACTCGTTCCGACCCTTCCAGCTCTTGGGTCAATATTACCCCCAATCCGTAGTCACTAGCGTCGGTTTGTAGGGTAAACATTTCATTGAAATCGAGACAGGCCAACATGGGTGCCTCTGTTAATTTCTTTTTAAGGATTGTGAATGCTCCTTGTTACGCAATACCCCAGCACCAATGCTTGCCTTTTTTAGTTAGCTGTGTGAGTGGTTGTGATATTGTTGCAAAGTCTGGGACAAATCTTCTATACCAGGACGCTACTCCTAGAAAACTGCGTAATTCTTTTACATTCGTCGGTGGCGGTATCTCCTTTATGGCTGCTACTTTCTCGGGGTCTGTTTTGATCCCCTCACCGCTTACAACATGACCAAGATATTTCGTTTCGCGTTTGAAAAAATCACATTTGTCAGGCTTGATCCGCAGATTTGCAGCCCTTAATCTTCTGAAAACTTCCTTCAAATTTGACAAATGTTCATTAAGAGTTGCCCCAATTACGATAATATCGTCCAAGTACGCAAAGGCGTGTATCTCCATATCGGCCCCAATCACGCTATCTAAGGCCCTCTGAAAAGTAGCGGGTGCGGAATGCAGCCCGAATGGCATAACACGCCATTGATATAGTCCTCTGCCTGTTACGGCGAAAGCTGTATATTTCGTACTACCTTCCTCCATGGGGATTTGCCAATAACCATCTTTAAGGTCAAGGTTACTTACGTATTTGGCATTTCTTAGTCTATTCAAGATTGTATCTATTCTAGGTAACGGATAAGCATCAGGTACTGACCTTTGATTTAACTGCCTGAAATCCATACACATCCTCCAGGAGCCGTTCTTCTTCTTAGCGAGAGTTATGGGAAAACTATATGGGCTTTTGGAAAGCTCGATGAATCCTTGTCCCAGTAGTTTGTTAACCTCTTCGTCAATTATGGCTTGCATAGCAGGGTTTCGAGGCGCATACCTTAGTTTGATGGGACGATCGTCCTTCATTACTATTTTATGGGATACAATATTCGATGGACCCTTGATGTTGCTAAATTTATTTAGTTCGGTCACTAGAAAGGTTTTTACTCTGTTCTGATCCTCTGCATCTTGGCTTTCAAACATTAGGGATGAGCGTTGGTGAATAAATGGGATCTTGCTTTTGTGTCACTAAAGACACCGGTATCATTGGGCCGGAAACCTTAGTGAGTCGCCGGCCAGCAACTTGGTAGGACGTGTAGACTTAACTTAGAATATTATTCAATTTAACTCAACTAGTCAAACGAAGTAAAAGAGGTCGCTTCTAATTGGGTGAGATAGAATTTTAATCACCACCCCAGTAGAAGAGATTCCCTCTGCCGTGTCTTACTGCGTGCTTTGTCTTTCGTAGGCAAGATAGAACCTTGTTCACCCTCTCTCGTTGACTATAAGTCTGTAAGTTTGTCGTCGCCGTGCTGCGATTCCAACGGGACCCTCCAGTACGGTTAGTGCATAAGAGCGAACGGAGAACGTCTAACTTCGGCGGGCTGAGGCTGATGCAGAATCTTATTCGCTCGGTGGCAGCAAGTCGGCGTTTAGATTGTGGGCAGCGACCGTGAGTCGGGGGCAGAATTTTATTCTCCCGCCTAAAGAGCGTCTGCCAAATTCCCCATAATCATAAATATAGCGCGGTGTCGGAGCATTTATTTAGAGAGACCACTCGTGTTGCGTACGGGTGTTTAACGGAAGCGTTTTGTCGGTGACTTGGTGTCAGAGTCTAGTTATAAATGAGATATACAGCTAGGTTAAGAGAACTGCGAATAAATAACATTATTAAAGAAAAAATTAAAGGTGGTTCTACTCTTTCATCAGAAGAAATATAAATATTTGTAACGGACCCTGGCAGTCGCGAGCCTGCCCCAGCACAGATCTAGAATGTATCGTTATAAAAATACAACAGCAACAAAAAATTTTTTACTTTCTTAACGCTGCCACCTAAGTAGTTACGTACGCCCTGGTGCCATTATTGCTCTTACAGATACATACATACATATTTTGAAAATTTGATAAGTAATGTAACTCTAGCTACTTTCAGGTCAATTTAGCGTATTTATTTTCATTTCTTATTTTAATTATAGTTTTTTTTATTAATCAAAGTGAGTAAATATTACAGTTTCTGGCGCAACGTTAAGGCCGAGACACATAGAATCCGTCATACGCTATCCGTCGCTTTTTTCAACAGACCTCTAAGTTAAAATACACGTTCTCTTATGAGCTTGATGACATACAGTACTTCTCCGTCAACGCAAAGTACAAAGTTGGGCAACTTTTGACGTACGTTGAGTACTTTGACAACCTCTCCCTATTTTTTCAATACACGTTCGGGCTTTTTAAAGCAAAATAACACATAAAAAAAGTCCCATAGAAAATTTGCAATTGAATTGAATTTTATTTAAAAAAAATATAAGTATAAAAACAACTAATTTTCAATTCGTTACAAAGTACTCATTGTGCCAACCTTATCCGTCGATGCGTTAATGTCAGTTGAAAAATCGACGCATAACGGATTCTATGTGTCTCGGCCTTTTTTACGTTCTCATTTAAGCGTAAAATCTAAGGGCTAAATTACGTTGCGGTTTGCGTTGTAATTTAGGTTGGTCTGTATCTCTTATAGCTCTATGGAGTTGAAGTGCATTTAATAAAAGTATATGAAAATAAACTAAAAATTATTTTTGTATATTTTGTTACTCATGTCATACAAGTATTCCCTGCCTGGCTTTTTCATTCCTGAAATAGACTTCAGCGAAATTGATTAATTTAAATCCATTTTAATGTATATATGATTTAATTATTAACTTTTATAATAAGCAATATAAAGCAAATTGCACTGTACTAGATTTTAAATGCAAACGATATCAAACAAGTTCTCTGTATATTATTATACATATGTATGAGCATATAATATGATGTGCCACCTCAGTTCAACTTTAGGAAAAAATTAAACTTGTTGGCAGCACAAGAATTACAATTGAACCAATTCAGTCTCAACGCACTGGATGAATTGTGCTGGCATAACATGGCAGTTTCTAGGCATTTTCGGAGAGTAGCCTGGTTTTTGGTTGGCACAATTTTTCAACCTGCTTCAACCCCGCATTCAAGGAAGATTAAACAGGTACCCCCAGTAGCTCAGCTGTCTATTGGTTATAAATCAACACAGTGTCAAAAGTTGGTTTACAAGCTATACACAAAGTGTTTTTGTAGTGAAAACGAAGGCGGCACACAATACAAATTGATATTTTTTAAAAATTAGTGATATATCAAAAAAAGATTGATATATTTATTTAAAAAAAATATAAGAGCAACAAGATTAACAAAAAAATGAGTCGGTGTTGCTTGTGCCACAAGAAAAAAGATATGAACGGGAGTTTCTTCAGCGTGCCAAAAGATGAGCACAGACGAAACAAGTGGCCGGAAGTTTGCAAGGTGCAATCCACCTCAACTTCTTTTATTTGTGCAGATCACTTTCCTCCTGCTGATATAGTTAGAAGCGGAAGGATCTTTGTGATGCCTAGTGCTATACCTTTTGTAAAAGCGGCAAACGACACGTAAGTCCTTCCTTAAATTTATAAAAATGTAATCCTAATAGTTAAATATAGGATGTCAGTTGAACGTAGTGCCTGTGAAGAATCTTCTGGTTCTCTGGCGCAAATTCCGTTCAATTATAATGTCTGGATTGATTTCCCCCAGCCAGTTAAAAAAATGGACATGCTGCCCATATCTAATGAAAGTGGAGGAAAGGAAGGTATGTTGGAAGCCGTCTGCCTTCCTAGCCTAAATTTCAAAAGATCTTTTAAGGATCAATCAACACAGACGGAGTACGAATATATATGTAGATATGTATGTTCATTCACACATATTAATTACACTGCTAAGCAGCCAAATCCTTCTTTGAATAAAACTATGTGGACTATATGGATTTTGATACACTAAGCTCTAATCCGTTTTCGGGTTTTTTCCATCAGGTCGAGATTTTTTTATGGGCGTGGCAATGTTTTTGCCCCTAAATTAGCTAGGTACGTATACATATTTCACCCTAATTCGGGAACGAGTCATCCAATTTTAAAAAGTAAAACACCAGAAGACGTGTAACAAAATTGTTTAGTCATATACTGATTTTCTTTATCTCTTATCGTTTTGGAATTATTCAGAAATTAATCGAGAAAAATTTTTTTTCGTGCGAAATTCGTAATTTTTTTCAGATTAAAAATGGAATTTAAAAAATTTAAAGCAAATATTCTACACCTTTCTCTAATAGCTACAGAACTTAGAAATAAAAAAGCTATAAATAATAAAAATCGGTTAAAAATTTAGATTTTATTTTCAATTTACCGCAGGTACCCAATATTATAATGCAACCAAGTCAGTTTTAATTTGATATCGTGCTGATGAAAATTTAAGT
Source organism: Linnaemya vulpina (assembly GCA_963675445.1). NCBI lineage: Eukaryota > Metazoa > Arthropoda > Insecta > Diptera > Tachinidae > Linnaemya > Linnaemya vulpina. The sequence goes on along the minus strand of OY776280.1, from coordinate 55,930,401 downwards.
GGCTCCATTTCCGATATTGGAAATGGAGCCACTTAGAAATAAAAAATATATGAAATAAAAAACTGGAGCAAGTTTTTTACAAAATAAATAGAAGAGAAATTGCACATTGCTTTAACCTCCAAAAAATATTAATAGACTCCATCAAGTTTGTAGCCCTTCCAGACGAAGTCAAAGCCTTTTTTTCAAATGCCGGATTTATTTCAGAGTCTGACACCTCAATAATAGGCTCAAAATTCAAAAATCTAAGCAAAGAAGAATGGGCTACAAAAAGTTGCTGAAATTCAACTATAAAGTATATCAAATGTATGAATATATATAAATTGTAGATAATTATATTACTATATATATTTTTCAGGTAGGGCGAGTAATAATATTGCCCATCTATTAGCTGGCCGTCGCAAGCGAAGCATAGACTCTAGTCAGTGCGAAAACTTTCGGTGCGTTAAAGTGTTTTCAGATGAATTTTAAAATATAACCTATGTATGTGTTTGTTTTTTACAGCAACAAAAAGATGTTATGAAGGTTTAAAATCATTACCAACTAACATCAACTATTTGAAGGTATAATCGTAGAATTTCTGGGAGAAGCAAACACAGAATTGTCAAAGGTCATGTTAAAGTATTTTCAAATCAATTTTTAGATATTATATGTGTTCTTTTTTTATAGCAACAAAAAGGTGTTGAATAGCGCGGGTCGAGATGAAGATGCGAATACCACATTCAAAGGTCATGTTAAAATGTTTTAAGATCAATTTTCAGATATAATATATGACTTCTTTTTTTATAGCAACAAAAAGGTGGCGAATAGCGGAGGCCGAGTTAAAGATGCGAATACCACATCCAAAGGTTATGAGGAATATTTTTATGTTTAATAATATTTTAAAAACTAAATGTATTTTTTTGTTTATTGGTCTTAAAAATAATTATATTTAAACTATATAAACATTAGTTAACAATATAAATATTTTTTTTGCATATGTATGTATATACAATGCCTCTTAATCGAGCTCTCTAGTATTTTTAATATGGTCTTAGTTGATTCTTATAACATGTGATTTAGGTTTTATTTATTTACATGAACATTTTTATATATTGAATTTTATTTGCAATGAAAAGTTTGTTTAAAAACATTGCTAGGATATAGAAAAAGAAAGTTTGTAAATGTAGTGTCCAATAGTAAAATTAAAGAAAAACGTATAATTAATAATTATTTAGATAGCCACCAATATATTTGGAAATTTGTTTTTTCAACTAAACGTAAATCTTTACATGATATGCTCGTGCTGTATTTTATATTTAATTGATTTAAATTGCAGTTAACTGCTTTACTATTCGCCCGCCTGTAATTGTGGCAAAAGACTGGAATGCCACTTGTTTTTTGAATAAAGTTCTTGCTATCAAGGTAAAGAAAAGCTTCAGAAGAAACAAATCATTTTTCTAAGCATTGTCAAATTTTGATAATGTAAAAATATTACAAGAAAATTATTATTCCAGGAGATTTGCTTTAGAGATGTTACACATAATTAACGTTCCTACAGAGAAAAGACAACTACAAACAAGAAACAGAAAAATGCGCTCAAATTTACAGAAGTGTGATAAACAAACATAAGAAACAACATAAATAAATCAGTTTTCGCAGCTAAGGACTACAGACGATCGACATATTGAGAATATGTCAACTTAATCTATTTTTTATTTAATTTTTAATTTAAATGTATGTAATTGTGATTTTATTAGATATAATCAAAAATTAATTTTAATGTTTATCATATATTGTTTTGTACCCAACAGTGTTCCCCTGAAGATGAATAGCGAAGCTATTCCAAATATTGGGAAGATAAGATTAAATAAAGATTAAATAATCAAAAAATATTTAATGTTCATTGATTTTTTCAAAACATGACCTACAGCCGAACGATAGAAATACGAATATTATTATAATACAACAGGTCAACGAGTCAACTAAAAGTGATATATAATTATATCATCTGCAACTAAAATTATATTATCTACATTTTTAAGCATGTCTAAAATAAATAAATTAAACAGAGTGGGGGAGTTGACTGTTTCTTGCTGTAGACCGTTGTTTACTCTAAATGATTTTCGACTTTTCATATCTTCGAAATAAACCATGAAGCTTTTATTGCTTATCATATTATAAATTAATAGTACATGATAAACTTGGAATCCATATTGAAATAAATTATAAATTAATGCCTTCTCCATGTCAATAAGACTCCTGTGCAGTAATTCTTATGCCAATTCCAATTAATGTCTGAGGTAAGTTTGTGTATTGCGTTAACTGCAGAATGTTTAAATTTGAAGCCAAATTGCTTCTCGCTATTTATGTTTTCTTACTGCAAAATTTGTTTATGGTAATATTAATGCAGATCTCATATATTTTGCTATATTAGGTAATAAGCTTATAGGACGTAAATTTTTTGGACAGTTTGGCTCTTTACCCTTCTTTGGGAGGATAACGAGTATTCGCCATTTTTCAAGTATTTGGAAAATATAAATTATTAAGGATATTATTAAGCAGCTTACAGTAAATGTGAATCGTTATTTCAGGAATCTGTTTCAAAACTATATTGGGTATGTTATCAATACCTGAAGGTAATTTATTTCTTAAACAAGTAAAAATATTTAATAGAGTATCCCTTGTTAAAAAAATATCTGTGGTTTGTGTTTCATCCAAGTTATCAGACAGCATTGAATCATTAAAGTTTTCTTATCTCCCTCATAAATTCTTTTGGTTTCTAAATATGTACTAAAGGACTCATTAACTTGTATAACATTGTCTGGGTTTGCTGATTTATGGTCATGGACTGACTCAAAAAATACTCTTATGGTGTCCAACATTTGTATTCTCATCAACTACGTAATTGTTAGCCTCATCTCTTTTTAAACAATTCGGGTAAGTAAGGACTCTGGAATTTTTAATTCGTGAAGATTTAAAGAAGTAAATTTTTTAAAGTTACGTTTAATTTGACTGAACATATTTTTCGAATCTTTAGGATCTATTTTTGCCAATCTATAGCGTTTGTTAACAATAGATGTTGGGTTTTCATTTATGAGTTTTTTGGTCAGTTTTAACTTTGCTTTCGCTACAATAATGTTGTTTTATGATAAGGTTTGCTCTAATCTATTATGTCTTTTTATAATAGTCAGAATTTTGCTTTTTTCTGAATATAACTGGGTTGTCAAACTTAGGAAATATATTTTCAATTTTATATTTTGGAACCACCTCATCGATAGTTTCAGTTATTATGTTTTCTAGTCTCTCTATGTGAAAATCTATTTCTGTGTTTGTAAGAGTGCGATTGTTAGGGATTAGCGTATCTTGATTTAGCTTTTGTGTAATTTTGTTTTGGAATTATTTCCAGTTAGTTATTTTGTAGTTGTAATAAAATTTAGGATAATTTTTAAAAAATACAAAGTTTTCTTGTTCACAGTTCATAGAGGTAATCATTTCCACTGCTACATGGTCACTGTCATAATCTAACGTCAAATTGACGTATTTAAGAGAATTGAATGTATTTAAATCTCCTTTTTCAAAAAGAAAAAACCAAAATTTTTTACTTTACATTTAAGAAAACTTAACATTTATAACATTTTCATAAAGTATATAGTTTTTAATTAAAATTGAAAAAGCTTAAGAAGTTTTTAATATATATGTACATGAAGTTTTCTAATAAATAAGATATACTTTCTATAAAATAATTCCACTAAATAACTTAATAGTAATTTTTATAATACATTATTTTTATTTGTTAATTGCATTTTTTATTTATTAAAAACTATGTGTAAATGATACCGAATAATCAGAATAAATAAAAATAAAAAGAATAAAAAGTTTATATATCGTAATAAAAAATTTAATTTTCTTTTCAAAGGAGTCATATGGAAATATCTTTTTTAGTATTTTCGGTTCTCTTTTCTTATAACTGTTATCCGATGCCAAATCACTGTCGTCACCTTCCGCTTCATCACGTTTACTATTTTCGTCACCAACAGCACAAATTTCGGTTAAAACATGGGCGTTATCTCGTTTCGAGAGAGGCGTAATGGTCATATTAGCAATCTGCAATGAGATCTTTTTGCCTTCTATCTTACGAAGGGACTAAATTTTAGAAAATGTTCAACTATAAATACAATTTTTTACTTACTGGTTTTTTAATTGGTTGTAAATTCACAGGAGTGTTTGTATCAAAGGTAACAGTGTTGTTAAACGTTTATAAAACAATGTACTGAAAATATATGTACGCTCTTTCTGCGCTTCCGGAATAATATAATAATATTTTAAGTAAAAATCAATTCAAATACTGGTTCGTTTTAAGACACATGTAATCTCCCGTATTGATTGTAATTTTACATTTTCCTGGTGGATAAATCAGAAGGTGATGTATTTCGTTTGGTTGGGGTTGAGTCGTTGTCGCTGCTTTTGATATTTTTGTATTTGGCAGCAAATCCTGGCCATCATTCTCAGATATTCTATCAAGAAAATCCCAAACAGAACGTATAAAACTTTTAGCTTGTTCCGATAAAATTTTTATTGTTCTTAGGGAGTGTTTAGATTCTGTTGGATTCACCCCTTTTGCAATGCACAAACGACGTAATATATGTATACGCGTAATATAAGTATGTATTGTGTGGCTTTCACAGATTCCTACTGGAAAATTATAAGACTTTATATTTTCCAAATATTAGTTGTTTTAATATATTTAAGTACATTTTAATTCCGTTTAACTGGATATATATTAAACAAGGAACACATGTGTGGCCCAAGGCATCTTGGACAGCCGAGTTATATATTATCAGCGGTATTCATAAAAAAATTAATTGAGGTTTGAAAAGTATATTAGTTAAAAAACATTTTAAGGCTTAAAACTTTTTTTAAATATTGGTATTCATAATCAGTATTTTAATTAAAAACCATTTTACTTTTTTATCAATAATGTGGCATCACTATGTCTTTTATTTGTCACTTGTATCTTAGTTCTTACAAACAACGATTATTTATTCACAAAGTACTCGTATCTAAATTTCCATATTTGTCCTTTTCGGATAAATATTTTTTACATAAAATAAAAAAACTATTCCAACATGTATTTCATGATAAATAATAGTGATATGTAACACTGAACCTTTGGTAAAAGTGTTACTCATATGACTACTCTGCTATTTGCTAATGAAAACCCATAGAATAACGAGTTTTATTTTATTTGTTTTGAGTGCTTATACATCACTAGAACATTTTGTACAATTAACAGCCGTTTTCACAATGTATGATTAAATTTTAATTGGCACTTTAACCGGCAGTTAGCTGAAATTGTATTTCACATATGTATGATTAAGATTTAACTGACAGCTGTTAACCGAAAAGTCGCTGTTAAATTTAACCGGACAAATTCTTCTGGTTAGTATTTTAATTGTCACTTGAAAGAGCAAACAAAATGAGCAAAAATTACAATCAGCACTTATATTTTTTTAATATTTATAATTCAAGTAGTGAAAAATCTAAAAAAACTGTACTTGAACGTCGAAATCATTTCTCCTTATGTAATGAAGAATTTAGAAAAAGATTTAGATTATCAAAATCTGCAGTAAAGTATATTGTCGATACCATAGGCAATGATATAAAGTCCACAACAAGCAGGTAAGTTCTTTCGTTATATCTATATCTGACATGGTTAATACATTTTTAATAATTATTAGAAATCATGCTTTATCTCCTACCCAAATGGTGTTATTGGCTCTAAGATTTTACGCCACAGGCAGCTTTCCAATAGTTGTAGGAGATTATTGTGGTGTCTCAATAGCGACTGCTTGTCGTGTTGTAAAAAAAAGTTTCTGAGGCAATCGCTAGGCTATCAGAAAAATTTATAAAAATGCCGCATTCTCAAGAAGAAATGAGGAAGACAGCTTCACAGTTTCACAATATTTCCGCCTTTCCTAAAGTAATAGGAGCAATAGACTGTACACATGTTAGAATACAATCTCCAGGTGGAGCTGATGCAGAAGTCTTCAGGAATCGCAAGGGCTATTTTTCATTTAATGTTCAGGTGAGATATCCCATGTTTATGTAAATATGTATATTTCATTTCATTGTATATACATACACATGTATCTTTCATAGGCCGTTTGCAACTCAAACCTGGAAATAACAGATTTAGTGACAAGGTGGCCTGGGTCGGCCCATGACAGCTATATTTTCAGCAATAGTCGGATTAAAACCAGGTTTGAAAATGGAGAATTTGGATCATATTTACTTTTAGGTGATAGCGGTTATGGCGTGAAATCATATTTAATGACACCGCTAGCAAATCCCCAAACTAATGGGGAAAAACTATATAATGAATCACAAATTCGAACACGAAATGCCATAGAACGTTGTTTTGGTGTTTTGAAGCGTCGTTTTCCCGTATTGTCTATGGGAATAAGACTGTCGCTTACCACTAGCATGGCACTTGTAGTGGCATGTGCAGTCTTGCATAATTTATGCAGACAACTTAAAGATGATAGGGATTTTGATGATACTGATGATATTGATGTTTCAAGTGATGAAGAAGAAATTGCTTCCGATTTATTTTCGAAAACTCGGTGTAATCTTATTGAAAACTACTTTGCAAAATTGTGAAAATATAACAGAAATATAAATAAATATAACAGAAATTAAAGAATTAAAAAAAGTCCTTTAAAACGTTAGATTTTTCTGTTGCAACGAGAAGTGTTTTCAATTTGCATTTCGAAATTCGATGCCCAGTGTAGCTCTGTTTGTAACTAAAGTACAAAGTATTTTTTAGCAGAAGTTCGCACTATATATACATAGAAACAAATGAGTTTTGCTCGATAAAAAACAACAGTGAAAATTTTAATATTTTTTTTGTATATAAGCTAAGTTTATTTAATCACATGTAGGTAGGTACAAATATAAATTCACAGCCTCAGTTTTAATCAAGGAAATATAAGCGTACGTAATTAATGAAAATAAAATTAAATAAATAGATCATTCAGTCTTTAACAAAAATTAAAATTAATTACTACACATTAAAAAACATAAAGTAAATATTAAGTCTATATCAGTATATAACTACGTAATTAATAAAAACAAAATTATATAAACAGAAATACAATCTTTTTTGAAAAATTAAAACTAATTATTTTACATTACAAAACAAAACATAAACGTAATTTATAAAAACAAAATTAAACAAACAGAAAATACAATCTTTTATAAAAACATAAAACTAATTATTTAACATGAAATTTATTTGTTGGGTGGTTAAGCAATGTCTATATGCATTTCATTGGTGCTTCTTACCAAATCGTCAGTAGACTTCAACCACAGTTTTGCAAAGTTTCAAACTTCTCAACTTATTAAAAGACTTCCAAAAACCATCTGAGAATTATGTTAAATAAATTAACTATAAAAATTCACAAACAATTTCAAAAAATCACATTATAATAAGTGTAGCAGGCTATGAAACTTATACAAACCAAACCCAACAAACAACTTTTATTCGATACGACTCTATTTTATTTATTTATTTTAATTTTTTTTTTTTCATTTTGCCTTATAAATACTTTCATTGTTATCCAAGGGATTTCTAATTGTATAAAGGTATAGAAAAATAAAATAGAGTCGTATCGAATAAAAGTTGTTTGTTGGGTTTGGTTTGTATAAGTTTCATAGCCTGCTACACTTATTATAATGTGATTTTTTGAAATTGTTTGTGAATTTTTATAGTTAATTTATTTAACATAATTCTCAGATGGTTTTTGGAAGTCTTTTAATAAGTTGAGAAGTTTGAAACTTTGCAAAACTGTGGTTGAAGTCTACTGACGATTTGGTAAGAAGCACCAATGAAATGCATATAGACATTGCTTAACCACCCAACAAATAAATTTCATATTATAATAATACAATGACAATATGTCAAAAAATTAGTTTATTAACTAATTATTTAACATTAAAAAACAAAACATAAACGACAAAAGTTAATTATTAAATAGATCACAGTCATTTTTCTTTTAGTTGTTCTATCTCTAGTTTTTTTTTAATAATTTCCAATTTTAGCAATTCTTCTTTTAGTCGTAGTTCGTTCATTTGAAGAATATGCCGCTCCTCAGCTCTTCTGTCCCCGTTGATAAAAAATAATGTCTGCTTGTCAAGTAAAATATAATTTTTGTCATTTTGGCTTACTTTATTGGCGTTAAGTTTTTCGTTTTTTTGTTTTCTTAAAGCTGAAGGCTTCCACTTACTCCATACGTTCTTCTGAAAATACAAATAAAGTTGTTGAACATATTAATATAAACCAAACGATCATAAAATACGTATGTATTTATACATGTCGCTCATTTAATAAAAATTTGTATTAAATTTTAAATAAATACATCATAATTATTGTTTAAGTACCTTGTCATCAATTTCCTCAACGGGTTTAGAGTTTGGGGTAGTGTCGAATTCATCCTCTAAATAATCTATTTCAATGATTTCATTTGCATCTGAAAAATAAAGTAAAAGATAAAATATGTTAAGGTATTTACTTAAGGATGTGTTCGCATGCCAATATTCTAAAGTCAGCAAAAACTTACATTTGTCTGAATCAATGTCATTTGACAATCCTGTTGCTGCCTTTCCTAGCAACGAGGCGATTCTTTCATCAGTGCAGGTCATTTTACTTGTTGACGCACCTCCACCAGTTTTATAAGTATCACTTCTTTGCAGTGATAAAGCGGTTTTTGCTTTCCGCTTCATATTGTCGTACTTGTCTTTAAGATTCTTAGCTGACCTGGCATAATTGCTCTGAGCGCCAAACTCTTTACTTATTTTTTCCCAAGCAACATTCTTCTCTTGCCAGGTCACTGCATTTGTTTCTTTGTTTTCCAACACGTTTGCGTGCTTTTCAACTAATGACATTAAAATGTCTTCCTCCTGCGATGTAAAATTTGATGATCTACAAGTCACACACATAGATATATTTTAATATTAGTATGCCTTAAGCATAAACCACAATATCTTACCTGGCACGCTTTACTTTTGATGAATCCATGGTGGTGTTACAATATGTGTCGAAATCTTTTTATCATCAAATCATTTTTATTATTCAAAATGGAAGCCTGCAAAATAATAATTATTATAATACCCTGAACACTGTTTGTTGGTTCCTATATATACATACATACTTACATATGTACATGCCACCAACATATGTACTATTTAAGTACATATATATTAAATTAAATACTTACCTTTGTATTATTTTAAGTTTTTTTAAAATTTGCTTAAAAAAATAACCACTGCCCGCCTTTTTTACAAATGACAATACTTGAATTTATTAATTCAACTCTTTCATTACACTGTTTTTCGTAAATAAAAAATTCAAATGTTGCCATATTATATACAGAATGTACCGGTTAAATAACTATATGATGGTGAAACGCAAGTCATTAACCATTGGTTAAAAAGTGCCTGTTAAGAGAAGTGTCAATTAGCTAATTTTTCGTTAACGTTGATTTAATCATACATTGTGAAAACGGCTGTAAGAATAATATCCTTTTCTATATACATATGTAATATTGTGTTAAGTCACCGCAAATTTTTTTTATTATAATAATATTCTTATTTTATCGTTCGGCTATAGGTCAGGTTTTAAAAAATTAATAAACACTAAATATTTTTTTATTATTTAATCTTTATTTAATGTTATCTTCCCAATATTTCAAATAGCTGCGCTATTCATCTTCAGGAGAAAAATCTAATTAAAAATTAAATAAAAATAGATTGAATTAACATATTTTCAATATGTCGATCGTCTGTAGTCCTTAGCTGCGAAAACTGATGTCTGTACGCAGCACTTGTCAAAATAACTTCTCCAGGTATGTATCTGCCACTGTTTCTGTATTATTTTAACTATCTTTGTTCTTGAGGTGGCAAAGATGGAAAGCTCTATAGAAACCGTAAAGGTTTTTTCAATGAACGTCAAAACAATGTGTGATACCCACTTAGAATACTTGATATAGTATCTAAATGACCCGGATGCTCACATTACTCAAATATATTGGCTAATTCGAAAATATATTCCAAATTCTGCAACAAAGAATTTGAAAATTGTTTGTTGTGGCTGACGGTGGGTATCAAACTAAAGATTTCATTATGACTCCCCTGTTAAAAGTACAAACAGCAGAAGAAAATCTCTATAATGAGTCACAACCACGAACTCGTAACTCTGTAGAAAGAAGCTACAGTGTTTGAAAATGAAGATTTCCTATTTTATCTTTAGTCGAAGGCGTTATTACAGCGACTGCTGTTTTGTATAAAATATGCTGTCTAAATAAAGAAATGGAACTGCCACCTCTGTCAAGTAATTTTGAATCGGTGGTAAACTTTGTAAATAACGTTCCAAGAAGTAGAAACGCTGGAAATTCGGTTGCACGCAACACAGCCCGTCGCTCTTTAACAAATTCTTATTTTAAAAACCTGTTATACTGCGAAGCATGCGATACATAAGAAAAACATGTTAAAATTTCAGTCAAATTTTTTACTTTTATTAATAAGGATACAAAAACAAATTCATTTTAAAAAATAACTATATTACAAACCTAAAAAAAACAAATTCAATGTAAAAAAAGTTATATTATAAAACTAAAAAAACAACTCTTAAATAAATTCAACTAAACCAAAATATAAATAAAATTAAAAACGAGATCATAAGGTTTATTATTGGATGGATGTTGTTAAAAAATACAGTAGATAGAGTGGGCACGGAAGATAAGTTAAATGCCTGGAAGAGTATAGAAAGTGAGTTTAATAGTAAATTCACCCACACTTTCCTCTCCCACGAAATGCTAAAACTTAACTACTAAAACATAAGGGCAACAGTCAAACAAAATTTTGTGGTGTACCAGCGCAGACATCCGCCACAACAAAAAATACACCAAGACGTTCAAATTTTGGTATCAGGCTCCAGTTCTCTTATTTTTAGCTTCATATAATGAACTTCCAGCCTCAGCTTCTCCATCTCGAGCTCATGTTTTTCCTTCATATACTGCAACTCCATTCTCTGTTCCTCTCTAATGTAAATTATTTATACTTATGTTTCTCTAACTTTACATCGGCCACTTGATTCCAAGAATGCTTCACTTTTGGCTCTTTTATCGCCTTGTGAAGTGGCTTCCGTAAAATTTTGGGCGTATACTTTGCCCAAGATGTATGTACTTAAAAATATTTCAACTACTAAATATGTGTAAAAGTTTATAGAAATTGAAGTACTTACAATCACATTATTTTTTTATGGCACCCTTTTCGGAAATAGATGCATCGTCGTTGTTAAAGAATTCGTCCAAAAACTCTACCTCAGTCAGCTCTAGAAATAAATTTATTAAAAGTAATATGTAACAAAATATTATTCACCGATATATGTATCTTATTAAAACTTACCTTTTTCATCTCAATCGCAATCGTATGCTGATGGATTTCCCAACATTTGAATGTCCTGGCATATTTCGAATATAACATGGCCCGTTTTTGTTCTTCCGGATGGTTGCGCTGGTCCACCGCCCGTAGCATATGATTGGCTTTTGTCGAAGGCTAAATTTTGCTTGGCTGTTTCCTTTATGTTTCCATACCTTGTGGGTGCGGAAAGTATGGGTTTGCTATTAAGCTCACGTTTTATGCTCTTCTAGGCATTTAACTTCTCATCCGTGCCCACTCTATCTTTTTTTTATTTTCTATAACACTGTTGTATTCTTTAATAGCATCCAACAAATAATCAACTTCCACACATGTAAAATTTGGAATTCTTTTATCTATATTTGATATATGTATGTATATGTAATATGAAGGTAAAATGAAAAATAATTTCAAACACAACACTTGAAATGACTTTAACGGCACTTTCCACAATATGTTATTAAATTTTAATAGACACTTTAACCGGCAGTTAGCTGAAATTGTGTTTCACAATGTATGATTAAACTTTAACTGACAGATGTTAACCGAAAAGTTGCTGTTATATAAAACCGAAGAAATTCTTCTGGTTAGTATTTTAATTGTGACTTGAAAGAGAAAACAAAATGAGCAAATATTACAATCAGCACTTATATTTTTTAATATTTATAATGCAAGTAGAAAAAATAAGAAAACATTTTTCTTGAACGTCGAAATCATTTCTCTTTATCCAATGAAGAATTTAGAAAAAGATTTAGATTATCAAAATCTGCAGTAAAGTACATTGTAGATGAAATAGGCAATGATATAAAGTCCGCAACAAGCAGGTAAGTTCCTTCGTTATATTTATATCTGACATGGTTAATACAATTTATGCCACAGTGAGTTGTGGTGTCTGAATAGCGACTGCTTGTCGTGTTGGTAAAAAAGTTTCTGAGGCAAATCGCTAGATTCTAAAGAGCACATGAGAAAAACAGCCCCACAGTTTCAGTTCAAGTGACGAAGAAGAAATTAGTTCCGATGGATTTTCGAAAACGCGATGTAATCTTATGTAACTATTTATGTTGAAATAAAAATTTATATAAATTCGAAATAAAATTAATGAAAGAAGTCCTTTATATAACTATTTCTAAGAGAAGTGTTTTCAATTTGAGTTTGGAACACTGAAGTCCAACTCTTTTACAAATGAAAAAACTAGAATTCATATATTTGAGTCTTCCATTACACTATTTTTCGTAAACACAAAATTCAAATGTTGCCATATTAAATACAGAATGATGGTGAAAAGCAAATGATTAAACATCGGTTAAAAAGTGCCTGTTAAGAGAAGTGTTAACTAGCAAATTTTTCGTTTAAGTTAATTTAATCGTACATTGTGAAAAGGGCCGTAAATACTTTAAATAATTGTCGCCTGTTTTCTGAACAATGACGATTTTTATTTGACAGTTCATGGTGCTACCACATTTTTTGCTATTGAAATATTTAAGCAAAGACTATAGAATTATATAAATCTATAGTCTTTGATTTAAGTCTGACTGTAAAACTGAAAGCGTATTGTTTACACGTTATGTAAGTTTAATTTTAAAATATTTATTTTATTAGCTTTATAACAAAGCTACCACATTTTAATAATATTATTACCTACGAAGATATATAAATAAAACAACATGAAGTATTATGAAAAATTCAGCAGAAAAGCGAAAACAATTGAAACCTCTACTGATAAAGGATGTTTCATGTCGCTGTTCTATTACATTCTGCCTTGTCTCGATCCAATTTTGACCATGAAAAGCAGTTGTTGGGTGATAGACATAGAATTATTTTCAAAGAAACGATTCGTGCACAAAGAATATGTTAAAGAAAAACAGCTAATGCTGTCGATTTTTAAATTTAGCGTAGATTGCCCCTAAAAAAATAGGAATTTTACCCTTTGGAACATTTTTGTTCCATATCTAAATTTTAAGACAAGCTATTACATTTTAGTTTTAAGTATAAACAGAAAATATTTTAGTGGTATATTTCTCTAATTAAACGGATTGCAATCTAATATTTTATAAATTTAGACAATCAAATCCGCATATTTACCTACATAAATTTATAAAAAAAATTAAATATTTACTCGTACTATTAGTTAGTTCGAACTTCATTTATTAAATTTTTTGGTTAGAAGGCATGATGTACAAATATTATCAGCATGTGTATATAGCCTTATTACAAACACAACAAAACAGAGTAGTTCTTTTATCTTTAAATCCACCAGAATGGTAGCAGTCGTAACAGCGGCCTCGTTTGACAGCTCCCTTTTGCGAGTTTCTGATTCTCGTTGATGATGTCTCGGGAATCTCATCTACAACTATATCTTCATTGTTTCATGTGATAGATTGAAGAAGGGATAATGAGAAACTATTTCTTGGTGCATGGGTTCGTTTTTTCATATGAGCATAGGCTAATGTAATGCCCAGTTCATGGAAAAAATTTTTTCGTTTGGTGTATTTTTGCTTCAGCTGCCAGTCTGGACATACTTCATTGAATATTATATAAGCATTCAAAGCTGAAATATATATTATGTTTGAAAAAGCTGCCATGGGCCACCGATTCCTTTTACGCTTGCAGCTGTAACAACTTAGCATTTTATCTACCGTGTCTACGCCACCTTTTGTGGAATTGTAAAATGAAATTATCTCCGGTAAACCTTTATCACTACCGATAACAGGTTTGTTATGCATGGTACTCATTACAATAGTGCATTAATTTTTAGGACTTATGTAAGACACAAGTGTTGTATCTTGTGTGAAAGCGAATGTGGATTGGTAGAGAGGAAGATTTTTGCATAGTAGCAACTTCTGCGGAATACTTCGCTTATTTTTCCGTAAAGTTCCTACCATTGTAATGTTTCTTTCCAAAAGCTTTTGCGCTAGACTCTGAGACGAGAAAAAGTTGTCCATTGTGACATGGCCTTTTAGACCTTCCGTCAAGTCGAGAACCACACGTTCTCCTTGATTTTTTTCTGGGATTCCACTTATTCCTTTTCCCAAATACGGCTGAATTCGACACACATAGCATGTTTCAGCTGAGGCAATAAGTCAAAATTTGATGCCATATTTCTCGAGCTTAAGCCGAAATTTGCATCTTCCGTGGAAGCCAAGTAATTGCTCGTTTACTGTGACACAAGTATGCTGATTGTAGTACATTGGAAGAAGTTCCGCCCAGCGTTCCCATAGGTTCCTTATCGGTGCAAATTTGTCGTCATTGCGTTGTTGGCGACGACTAATTACGTGGTCAGAACGAAGAGTTTTGTGCACATTTAGAAACGTCTTCTTCGCCATAATAGAGCGGAGTATTGGACGTCCATAGTCAGTCAAATAAGTCTTGCATATTTTCATTCTTTGACCTCACAGTGAATTTGGAATAATTTCACAAATTATAGTATGATTTCTATTATATAATTATATAATTGCAACAAATTTGTATCAAGTTCAACATTGTTATTTCCATCTAAAGGCTTGTTGTGCTTTTATGCATTTGATTTGTATTTGCTATTGCATTCACCTCTTATGAATTCACTCTGAGCTGGCTGAATTAGCCATAAAGTAAATACAATTATAACAGTAGTACCAATGCCAAGCTCTCTGCCACAGAGGGCGAGCGTCTCATATGTGAATTCATATGGAACATTTCTGTACCATAGGATCGAATTATGAAGCTTTGAAATTACAACAAAACTTTGCAATAAATTTGTCTAAATAATGCAAAAAGCCAATTACTCACAATGCACTTACAAAGTCGTTAAATATTGAAATAAAATCTTCACTGACAAAAAAACAAATTTCTTATGGAACATTTTTATTCCGAGGATCACTACGGTTAAATAAAATTTGTATACTGTATGAATATATATTTGTATATATATAAATATATATATATATATATATATATATATATATATATCAGAGGTGTCAGCGCCATACACTGTTGCCATTTTAGCTATTTTCAAATGTAACGATTTTTATTCACTTTTAGCTTGAAATAACATGATTTAGCTATTAGCGGAAAATCTAGCGATTTTTAATGGAAAGTTAGATCTTTTAAGTGATTTTATTTATTTACTTATATATTTTTATTCGTATAAGCATAAAAAAATTTCCTTGTACTTTGGTGTTAATTAGTATTTGGTTAAAGTAAATTTATTTAAAAGTGAAGTGTTTGATGCTAAAACAAACAATTCAGTGGATCACCTAAATGGCTTGCGCGACAAAAAAATTTTGAAAATGTAAACAAAATACGTATTAACAGTATCAAGTGTACTGGGATAACCAAAAACATTTTAGCGCCTCACTTTTTGAACGAACTATTGAACCACCTTAATATATTTGATTTGAAACATAGCTTTGTATATACATATCGTTATCTAAAACGCATATGGCCCTAACTAACAAGAAATCGAATATCGTATTTTCTATTGATTTCGATGAATAGCATCGAAATACACATCCACAAGAAAACTTGGAATTATCTAACCTAAATTACCAATTTTATTAACGAAACACAAACGGCCCTATCTACAAGAGCATTAATTTCATAAACGCAAAAAAAACTAACTGAGTTTTTGTATAGCCAACATTGTAAAATCATTACCGCTTTACCTCCAAGACTGCACGAAGAACGATAAAAAAATTTCTAAAAGAAAGTGGCAGCATC
Source organism: Linnaemya vulpina (assembly GCA_963675445.1). Classification (NCBI taxonomy): domain Eukaryota; kingdom Metazoa; phylum Arthropoda; class Insecta; order Diptera; family Tachinidae; genus Linnaemya; species Linnaemya vulpina. The sequence continues at coordinate 55,914,252 of OY776280.1, read as the reverse complement.
TGCAGGATTTAAGACCAATACTTTCAAAAGATTGCCATTATTTCTATGGCGGTATATCCTTTGAAAATTAGTTTATATTTTCTAAATTCACTCTTCTTTATTCCAATTCTCGCAAATCTTTAAATGATTTATTTTTTATTTAATTCTTATGAATTATTTTAATAACATTTAATTTACACATAATATTATTATTTATTAAAAATAAATAAAAAGCGTGTACATATAATTAAATTTATTAAACAAAGTTTTCCTAATAATTAAAAATTAACCTACTTTTTATTCATTGTTGATAGGGCCTTTGGTTTCATTAAATTATAGTACCCAAGGACTAACAAGACTATTCAAATATTTTAGAATTTTATTTTATTTTGCAAGAATTCAATTTCTCACACCTTTTTTATAATACTGGTGAAAATCATGCTGATTGACACTATACCATTAGTTTAAAACAGGTTTTTACTTTTGTAAAATTGTCAAAATGTTAGATAGTGTTAAGATTGAACACATGCAATTAAAAAAAATGTTTTGTGTTACTTAAATATATGTTTTCCAAAAAAATACATTACACTGCTCAGCAGCCAAATCCTCCTTTGAATAAAACTATGTAGACTATATGGATTTTGATGCGCTAAACTCGAATCTGTTTTCGGTTTTTTTTCCATCAGGTCGAGATATTTTTTATGGGCGTGGCAATGTTTTTGCACCTAAATTAGCCAGGTACGTACACATATTTCACCCTAACTCGAGAACGAGTCATCCGATTTTAAAAAGTAAAACACCAGAAGATGTCTATCAAAATTGTTTTTATTTAAGTCACATATAGTTTTTCTTTATCGCTTATCGTTTGGAATTGTTCAGAGATTAGTCGAGAAAAAATTTTTTTTCCTACAAAATTCGTAAATTTTTTCAGTTTAAAAATAGATTAAAAAAAAAAAAATTAAAGCAAATATTCAACAATTTGCACTGTTGTCTAATAGCTACAGATCTTAGAAATAAAAAAGCTATAAACCTTCAAAATTGGCTATAAAATTTAGATTTTATTTTCAATTTACCGCAGGTACTCAATATTGCAACCAACCTTTCATATGCATGACGATGGCATTTCGTTAGATAAGCATGTAATGGAACTTAAGTAAAATTGTATTAAAAATTATAATATAGTATTTTTCATTAACCTCTAATTCTAAATCGAGAACACTAGGGTAGATTATAATATATATTGTAGCAGTGTATATGCAAATTGATGGACAATAAGTGAGACAGTTTTAATTTGATATCGTGCGGTTAAAATCGGTAACAGTAAATATATTTGTTATTGTGTAAAGAAATAAAGCAATTAAAGAATCCACAAAAGGTGTGGATCGGATGACTCGTTCCCGAATTAGGGTGAAATATGTCAACGTACCTGGCTAATTTAGGGGCAAAAACATTGCCACGCCCATAAAAAAATCTCGACCTGATGGAAAAAAACCGAAAAGGGATTCGATTTTAGCGCATCAAAATCCATATAGTGCATATAGTTTTATTTAAAAGAGCGACAAAAATTTGTCTTTGGCATAATTTTTTTCATAAATTTTTGAGTTTATTTGAATGAAAAAAAAAAATTTTGCGATTTATCGCTCAATTTTTTTACTTGTTTTTGAATTTAGATATTTTCTAGAAATTTTCCAACAATGTTTAGCTATGTGATTTTTATTTTAATGAACATTTTATTTTTGCTATATTAATATTTATATAGGCTAATTGTTCTAACTTAATTAAAATCTCAGAAAGACATGATGATAAATATTCCTAGGCACAAAGGAAAGTCAACATCAGTTTCATTCAACTTACACAGCAGAGCAGAACAACTGTTTTCATGTTGATACAGGTCTCGGATTTTTTTTGCTGAAATTCACTCTCATTCACAGGGAAGTATCGCAATGCTTGTTTTGAGGGCTCTAAATATATATATATATATATATATATATATACTATGCCATTATATGATCTTTTTATTGTTTGAGAAAAATTAGTAAAAATATAAGCAAAAATTAGTCTCAAATAAGGCTAAATAAAAGAGAATTGAAATATGTGTGAAATTGATTTGGAAAAATTTGCTTCCTGTAATTGTAAGGTTTTCTTACAATCGTCTGAACAGACAATTTACCTTTTGCTAACAATTTTTCGTAGTCAGCATATTGTTAGGACATTGCCAGATCTGACAATATTGTAAGATTTGCCAATCGTGTGTACATACCTTAATGCAAAATAAATCAGTGGCTATTTAAATCTCATATAACTTTAACTGCCATTTAAATATCAAATTTCGTTTTTCAACGCAAACTTAAATAAGACTTAAATGCCCCTCATTAGCCATTTAAATGTTATTTAAATCGAGCACAGAAAACATATGTATGACTTTGACTTTTTTCTTTTAAGAAGAAGAAAACATTGTGATGTTGTCAAAAATTTGCTAAAAATTTTTTACAATTTGCGTAATTAAAGTAAATTATCAATAGAATAATGTCGGAAATCAATAAAACAATATTTATTTATTTTGTTTACATATTTCATGGTGCTACCACATTTTTCGCATAAGTTAATTGAAGTATTTAAGTCTGACTGTAAATCTGAAAGCGTATTTAAATAGACCTTAAATATTCATCAAAATTAACTAAAACGATATTTAAATAGCCACTGATTTATTGGGCATAATCTCACCAACACAATCACAATTGACGTCACCGATATATATAAACCAGGAGTCCTCAATGGAGAAAATATTTAAGTACAAAGTATTTAAGGATTTTTCATGTGTTAGTGGTTGTTTTTTTAAAGAGCGTGATACGTCCCTACTTAAAGGACAGCGCGCTGAATAAAATTTAATATTTTATGAAAACAACTGCGTACAAATAGTGTTGCCAGACGACGTCATTTTGGCGACTTGTGGGCGTGTTCGAATTAAAAGACAAAATTATTTAATAATAATTCATTTATTTAATAATATTCTTTTTCTCAAAACCAAAAGCGTGATATTAACTCATCAGGAGAAAAAGGAACAACTTTTTATCTACATAGTAGTAAAAAATAGTAATAGAAATTCATATTTATTATTAGTTGTACGAAGAAGGCGTTTAATATAAGGTATCACCACAATACCCTCCTCCTAGTTAACGGGTTAACGGTATTTAAGAAGAATTCTAACATGAAGGCCAGAAAAAGTGGTGCGGGTGGTGGTTCCCGAGAGGGAGCGTGGCTTTTGCACTGAAGTGTTATCATCTAAGGTGTTGTTATTCGCTAATGCATATAACATCTTCTGGTGGGTGGTCGTTGGTTTCAGATCTGTTGTCGTCTTGTGGAGTTTCGGTGGATGCATTTTCATCATAAATATAGGCAGATTTCCGACGGTCTATAGAAATCTTCGCGTTTCTCTGGTGTATTTTTACAACAAAATACTTATCGTGTTTACTCAAAACTTCAAAAGGGCCTTCGTAGTTTGGTTCCAGAGGTTGACTAACTTCGGTTTCTGAAGTGTTTCCTTTAGAAGGAATGAGGAATGTTCCTGGGACGCGCAATGATGCACCAAAAACCATCTCAGCAGAACTCAGTCCAATATCAGCTTTCAAGGTTGATCGCATTCCTAAAAGAATTAACGGAAGCACAACGCTCCAACTATTTGTCTCGTAACACTTAATAGCACACTTTAAGGTACGATGCCAACGCTCGATGATTCCATTAGCTTGTGGGTGGTAGGGAGTCGTTCGCAAATGTTTGACACCTAACACCTTTGTTAACTCCTTGAATATTGACGACTCAAATTGCCTTCCTAAGTCGGTGGTAATGCGTAATGGAATACCGTAAACTGAAATCCAACCATTCATAAGAGCACTTGCAACACTTTGGGCGGTTATGTCTACCAGCGGTACAGCCACGGGCCATCTACTATATCTGTCAATGTACGTAAGACAATAGCGGAAACCCTCGGAAGAAGGAAGCGGTCCAACAATGTCCACGTTTATATGCTCAAAGCGGGCGTCGTCTAGTGCATACTCACCTATTGGTGACTTTGTATGACGTTGTACTTTGGCTCTTTGGCATTGAAGACATGAGCGAACATACTTAGCTACATCTGTTGACATTGATTTCCACACATAATGACTAGCTACCAATCTTTTTGTTGCACGGATTCCTGGGTGTGAAAGTGAGTGTAGTTTTCGAATGACAGCTCCTCGGCAATTTTTTGGGACATATGGTCTCACCCTATCCGCTGAAACGTGGCAATAAAGTTCCCTTGTCGAATTCGGAATTTTAAATTTTGTTAATTTTAGGGATGAGTCGCTCTTACTGTTCAGCATTAACTGTAGTTCATTGTCAACACTTTGTTGTTCGGCCATTTCATCAAAATTTATCACTTGATCTTCCAAAGTGTTTATACAAGATAACAAGTCTGCTATATTATTGTCGGCACCTGGCAAGTGCCGAATATCCGTCGTATACTGACTTATAAAATCCAATTGTCGTGCTCTACGTGGCAATGCTTTTTCACTTTTTTGCTTAAAAGCAAAAATGATTGGCTTGTGGTCTGTAAAAACGGAAAATTCTCTACCTTCTAGAGCGTACTTAAAATGCTGTATGGCCTGGTAAATTGCAGTGAGCTCTCTATCGTATGCGCTGTATTTTTGCTGAGACGCCGATAATTTTTTGGAGTAAAAACCCAATGGCTGGACTTCGTCTCCAACTATTTGGTGCAGAACTGCTCCCACGGCTTCATCCGATGCGTCCGTCGTTAGCGTGAGTTGTGCATTTGGTGCCATATAATTTAACAGCGTCGCTTCAGCAATATCCTTTTTGCAAGCTTCAAAAAAAGCGATGGCTTCATCAGTCCAATTTATTATGCTATTGTCATTTTTCTTTTTACCAGGAATCAGGTTTAGCAAAACATTTTGGTTTTTAATCGCATGTCGGATGAAAGGACGATAAAAATTTAGTATGCCTAGAAATTTCTTTAAGTTTTTAACAACTTTAGGTCTTTTAAAACTTCGAATTGCCTCGACCTTATTGTCGGGTGGCGTAAGTCCCTGTTGATTAATTTTGTGGCCCAAAAAGACTAGCTCACTTTTTCCAAGCTGGGATTTGTCAAAGTTTATAGACAGATGTGACTGACGTAAGCGGCTAAACACAATTCGCAGTTGCTTAGCATGTTCCTCCTCGGGAGATGATGCTATTAAAATGTCGTCTATGTAAACAAAGACGAAGTCAAGTCCCTTAAAGATTTCATTCATATGACGCTGGAAGGTTTGTGCTGCATTCCGCAAGCCAAATGTCATGAAACAAAATTCAAATAAGCCAAATGGCGTGATTATGGCTGTCTTAGGAATGTCGCATGGCTCCACCGGTATTTGGTGGTAGGCCCGTTGTAAATCTATAGTTGAAAAAAGTATCTTCCCATACAGTATACTCGTGATATCGCGCAAGTACGGTATGGGATACCTGTCAGGTACGGTAATGTTGTTGAGCGCGCGGTAGTCACCACAGGGTCGCCTGTCCCCGTTTGGCTTCTTTACAAGGTGGAGTGGGCTTGCCCAATTACTGTTTGAGGGTCGACTTATACCCATTTCCATTAAATATTCAAACTCCTTTTTCGCTGCCTGAAGTTTGTCTGCGGCTAGGCGGCGAGCGCTAGCGTATGTGGGAGGACTTTTAGTCGTAATGTGATGGGTTACGGTTGAGTCAATTGCGCGCTTGTTGGCATTAATCGTAGCCAGGTCTTTATATTCATTTAAGAGTTTTGCGTATTTGTCTTTTGTGTTGTATGCCAAAATTTGAATACAAGATGAACGTGGCGAACAAATTTTTGATTCAAGTAAAGTAGTGCGATCAATAAGCTTACCTCTTTTGATGTCGACTAATAGGTCATAGTATTTCAAAAAATCTGATCCTATTATAGCAGAGTTAACATTTGCCAGCAAAAACGTCCATGGAAAATTACGTCGCAGACCTAAAGAAACATTAAGTCGCTTTTCGCCACATGTTTTAATAGGAGTCCCGTTGGCTGCAAACAATCTTCTTGATACACAATTTTTAACGCTGGACAAAGGCAACACTGAAACATCTCCGCCGGTATCAATCAAAAAATTCTTTTTCGAAACGTCGTCGCTGATGATGAGATGGTGTAGTCGTCTTGCGATCCGCCCGCAGGATCAGAAGGTGAAACTAATTTTTTGATGATTTTTGTTGGGGATACGAACAAGGCTCACGGCATTTCGTAGCCTTTTGTCCAAAGGTCCGATGATACCAGCAATAGTCAGCTTTGGCATTGTTAGGAGCGGCAGGCTCTGCTGACTTTCCTCGTCTTGAAGAAACTGACCGAGATCGTCGAGTGTATGTTCCACTGTTGCTGTTACAAAGACTATTTATTTGCTGTTCAATGCGGTCTAGACGTCTATCGATATCATCTTTGGTGTTACGCGTTGGCGGTGCAGAAGAAACGGCGGCCAGATGTTGAAAATCGCCAACTTCCATTATTTTGTCGGCTAATTTAGCCAACTCGTTTAACGTAGCGTCAGATGCTTGTGAAATTGCACGAACCTGTGCTGGAAGTCGCTGTAACCAAAGTGATTTAAAAAAATTTTTTGTCACCTTATCTTTTGACAATGTACTCAGCTCATTGAGAAGTTGAGTTGGTCGTTTGTCACCCAGATCAATTTCTGACAATAGCTTTTGTGTCTTTTTCTGCTCGCTTTCACCGTAACGTTCTAGAATACACTTTTTCAGATCGCCGTACTTGTTATTTTCCGGTGGATTTAAAATAGTGTCTGAAATTTGTACTAGAACGTTTGATTCTATTGCCGCAACAACTGTGTTAAATTTTGAAACGTCACTTAATATGCCCGCAACAGCGAATTGTGCTTCCACTTGTGCTAACGGCATGGTCAGCCCAAAACGGCGGAACTTTGACCGCAATTCGATTGATGGTTGTAGTCTCGTTAGGCCCCTCTTCAACTCGCGGTGGCTGTTGTTGAATGTTGCTATTTTCGTCATTATTCGATATATTTATGTTTTTATTTTTACCAAACGTCGGGGTCACCACTTTGTGGGCGTGTTCGAATTAAAAGACGAAATTATTTAATAATAATTCATTTATTTAATAATATTCTTTTTCTCAAAACCAAAAGCGTGATATTAACTCATCAGGAGAAAAAGGAACAACTTTTTATCTACATAGTAGTAAAAAATAGTAATAGAAATTCATATTTATTATTAGTTGTACGAAAAAGGCATTTAATATAAGGTATCACCACAGACTTTTTATGCCAAAAATGATATGACATTAAATATTTATATAAAGTTTTCATTAATATGTACCTATATCTTACATTTAATTAATACAGTCCAACTTCCTTATAGTGAATAAATAATACACTCCACGCAATATTTATAAGACCAAAATTGTTTTGCATATTTTTCCCAATTTATTAATGTTCATAATGTTGAAATATTTTGACTTATTTATTGCCATCTTATCGGACATAAAAGTATTGTATCCCATTATTTCTGTATAAAAATAACGTGATTTAAATATTTAATTTGTACTAAATAGTTAGAAGACCAAGTTATAATAGAGGAGTAAAAAACCCAAAATATGTATGTGGAATCAAAACATTTTGTTTCTTATTTTTAGTTAAGAGAAAATATATATCTTATAAAAAAGTCTTACAAATCAAAAAATTTGCTTTCAGGAAAATTTATCTATTAAATTGTTTGTAATATTAAAAAAAATATCTAAATGAGAACGCTACTAGACGTTGAAATTCTTACTTCTAGCTCAAAAATTACCCAAAGCCTTTAAGCATTATATATATAATGCATCAATATAAAACATCAATGCACGTGCTTGTACTTAAGCTGAATTCACCCATGGTTTCAGAACAAAATTTATGTTTTGAATCAATTTTAGTTTCTTGAGAGTACGTTCTAAAGCGATTCACCCACTTCGTACATTTGTTCTGGAGCATCAAGACTACCATATGAAATAATTTTGTAAACTATGTGTGTGAGTTTTATTTATTTTTAATCCCAAACAATACAAAACAAGTACTCCGCATTTTATTATATACACAAACAATATGAAACAAGTGCGTTGTTATACATACAAAAAAATATATCATATTGTATGTTGTTACACAGATTAGAAATAGACTTAAATAAAACGACAATGTGGCTATACGTACTTGGCAGCACTGCCAACTAATCTCTAGTCGTCAAAATGTTACAACTCTGGTCAACACAATATAGATAATATTCAAATTAACGGAAATGGAATACTCCAGAATATACAAGATCATTCGATGCTGTGCCAATAATAAGCGTAAACAACAACAACGAAAAACCTAGCAACATAAATGCTAAGAGATGTTATTCTTAATGATCTTGTATGCAAGTATTCGCTGCTAATAAAGCTAAACAGGTTCACATGTATACACAGCCATATACACATAGAAGAAACAAAACCACACAACACACAGAACACTCATCCATACAACCACTCATAGTTACCATAGACAAAACACACAGAACACTCATATATACAACCACACATAGTCACCATAAGCAAACCACAAAGTCAGCATTGTCATGTATACAAACACACGTATATAGCTACATGTTAAGTAAAGCACAACCAACAACAACCATGCCCAGAAGTTTCGCGAAGTTACCAGACGACGTAATTTTTTCTATATAAAGGCGCTGCCAGAGCTCAGCGAGAGTGTGATTTCAAATATAGACGTGTTAACATCGCTAAATGTTTTGTAGTACAAATACTCGTGTTAATAAAGTAGTAAATAAAGTGTTGCCGCATTATATTTCTAAAATTAATTTGTCCGTGTTTTAATTTGATGCAATAAAACGAATCCTTGAAGGATAAGTAATAAAACCGTTTTTACGAAAAGGTCTAAAAACGTAACAATTGGTGTCAGAAGTGGGATTGCAAAAATAAATAAAAGGACATTGCAATTTAAAATTAAAATAAATAATCATTAAATTTGAGGAGCTAAAAGTTGAACAGCTGAAAAAGGAGCTTGGTAAGCTGGAATTGCCAACTGCAGATAACAAGGCTGAACTGCAGAAGAGGCTGATAGATGAGTTTAAGAATCGTGGCACGGACATCGGGACATACGAGTTTGAGGACAAAGACGATGTGCAGGTGTGCCCTCCTGCCATGACCAGCAGCATGGACATAAATTCAATGTTCGCTGCTATGATGATCCAGATAAAAGGAATCAGTGATGCACAAACTGAAATAAAACAGAACTCTCAGCAGATGCAGCAAAAGCTAGTAGCCGAAATACAGGAGTCAAATAAAGCCATGAACGAGACCCTGGTAGAGGTTTCTGAAGCCATTAACAGGAGGGTGGATTCTATTGAGAATAAATTCTCAGAGCTGGCGGATAGAATCCAACATCTAGAAAGCGGTGGTCTGGAACAGCATGCAAAGGAGTTCGAAGAGAAATTGCATGCTCTAGAGGACAAAGTGCATAACCTGGAGTGTAGTGGCGGGCCAGTACGAGCAGTTACGGAAGTTTCTACGCGGATAAAAGCGCCATGATTCGACGGCAGCGTACCATTAGGCATCTTCATATTCCAGTTCGAGACGGTTGCTAGAGTTGATTTTGTTCTTAAAGGAAATCGAGCGTTTAGTGCAGCTCACATATCCAGGCGAGAGTTACCCGTTCCTGTACGACTTTAACGGCATTTGCAACTCTCATGTTAAACTGGCGGTGTGCGCTACGCAGAAATCCACTTTCGATGAAACTGTTTCATTTGCGTTGGCTCAAGAGACTGCGAGGATGATTTTCAAGCCACAGATATGTAAAGTGCAGAATGTGGAGGTTTTGTCTGAAGAGGATAGCAACCTAGTTGCTAGCGTTAAGGAGGCAATGCGACAACTGCTGGCAGAAAGTGCTACCAAAGAAAAGCCTAAGTGCTTTAACTGCGGAAAGAGCGGTCGTTTTCAGCGCAGCTGCAAAGCATCAAGGAAGAGAGGTAGATCTGTTTCGCCACCAAGAAACAGCAAACGGGTGAGCTAAACAACATCACAAGAGTCTCCGTTAAACTAAAACGAGCTAGCACTAAGGGGCAAGAGCTAGCTCTCACAAACGAGGGCCCTGCAATCTCCATATCAGTGATGCAGCAGAAAAATAGCAACCTCACTGCGTCCGGACACATCAACGGGGAAAAGCACGTACTTACCATAGACACAGGGGCATCGAAGTCAATAATAAGGCCCGATATAGTAAAGGAGAAATGCGAGCGGTTAAGCAATATACGTCTACGTACAGCTACGGGAGAGCCTGCCACTGTCTATGGTAAGATTGAAGTGAAGGTGACTATAGCCAACATCAACGTGAGACATGTGTTCATTGTTGCCGATATTGTCGATGAGGTTATTATTGGAGCCGATTTTATGATTAACCATGGCATGAATCTATATATAGGACAACAGCTGATGATTTGGCGTAATGTGGAAATACCCTTTGATGTTGGATATGACAACAAACCGCAAGTAACAAAAGTATTTGCTATTGAGAGCCAGACGTTACCGCCGCAGTCTGACACAGTCATATGGGCGTGGATGAAGGGAGATTGTGAGGACAATCGGTTGTGGGTTGTAGAACCAGCAGATCTAAAGAGAGAGCTTATAACAGCGAAAGCTCTAGTGAAAACTAGTAAAGGAGGAATAGTCCCTTTAAAAGTGCTTAACTTATCATACCATGAAAAAGTCATCAAAGAAAATTCCGATGTTGGCCAGTGTACTCCAGCAGAGGCAATAATAAACTGCGAGAAGAAGATAGAGCCTTCTAATTTGTCCGCAAATGAACGTGAACAATTTGAAGAATACGTAGAGAAATGGGTAGCAGGTCTATCAGCGACAGATAGAAATAAAGCCAAACAGTTACTAAAAAGGCAAGTCAGTATCTTCGCCATTGGAAGCCAAAGCCAGGGTAGGTAGAACTCCATTGGTTAAACATGAAATTAACACAGGTGAAGCTAGGCCGATTAAACAGCCACCCAGAAGCGTACCCCTAGCAAAGCGAGATAAAGTAAAAGAGCTTCTAAGTGAAATGGAGCGTGATGGCGTAATTGAGCTATCTTCTGGTCCTTGGAGTTCGCCTGTAGTCTTAGTTAAAAAGAAAGATGGCAGTACTAGATTCTGAGTCGACTACAGGAAGCTCGATGACACGTTGGACACGTTATTGGCAAGTGGAGATTGCAGAGAAAGACAAGGAGAAAACTGCCTTCAGTGTCGATAACGGATTATGGCAGTTCAAAGTCATGCCACTTGGTCTCTGCAATGCTCCGGCCACATTTGAATGCCTAATGGAGAAGGTACTGATAGGAGTTCACTGGAAGACATGCTTGGTATATCTAGATGACATAATCGTGATAGGGAAAACTTTTGATGAACACCTCGAAAACATGGCAGAAGTTCTTCAACGAATATCATCAGCTGGATTGAAACTCAGCTTGAAGAAATGTGTATTGTTCCAGAAAGAAGTAAAGTATTTGGGGCATCGTGTTACAGCTGACGGAATCTCAACAGATGAAGATAAAATAAAAGCAGTAAGGGACTGGCATCAACCTAAAAATCTAAATGAATTGCGCAGCTTTTTGAGCCTTTGTACATACTACAGACGTTTTGTGCCGAATTTTGCCAGTGTAGCTGCAAGCCTGCATGAGCTGACAAAGAAGTCGAGACCATACCATTGGGGCAAGCCACAGGAAAATGCATTCCAGAAACTCAAAGGATTATTATGTACGTGACCAGTGCTAGCGTATCCCATAGCTGGAGAAAAATTTGTGCTGGATACTGATACGAGCGGTTATGATCATGGGGGGTGTGCTGTCCCAAGTAGTTACTCTCAAAAGCTGAGAGGAACTACTGTGTGACACGACGTGAGCTTCTAGCGGTACTGGAATGCATTAAACATTACCATAAGTACCTGTATGGTCAACAATTTACATTAAGGACCGATCATTCTGTAGTGAGATGGCTATTGCAGTTTAAAAATCTTGAAGGACAACTGGCAAGGTGGATTAAGCGCCTGCCGAGCTACGACTTCAGCATTGAGCATAGAAGGGGCACAAAGCATAATGCGGATGCTCTTTGGAGAAGACCCTGCTGTTTAGAGTGTAAACATTATGTTAGAGCCGAGCAAGAGGAAGGCGTTGTTGATGTTCGGCTAATGCACATCGGCCCTGATGAAGACTGGTCAGCGGCACAGAGGGATGACAGCATACTAAGGAAAATTATAGCGGCCAAAGAAGAGGACAGACGACCGTCCCGGAATGAGTTTTTTGCTGAAAGCCCACTCACCAAATCTTATTGGGCTCAGTGGAACAGCCTCAAGGTAATAAAAGGTTGTTTATACCGCGTGTGGGAAAGTGTAGATGGCAAACCAGCTTCAAATTTAATAGTTGTACCATACTCCAAGATAAGTAAAGTTTTACAGGAGTTTCATAATGGACCTAGTGGCGGTCATCTTGGAGTAACAAAAACACTTGAGAAACTAAATCAGCGTGTATATTGGGTTGGATGTCAACAAGCCGTAGCCGACTGGATAGCAAACTGCCCACAGTGCATAGCAGCCAAAGGCCTAGTAAGAAGAAGCCGGGGACAGCTACAACAATACAACTCAGGAGCACTATTCGAGCGGATCGCAATGGATGTAGCAGGTCTCTTTCCCGTTACTGAAGCCGGAAATCGTTATGTACTTGTGGTAATGGACTATTTCAGTAAATGGCCAGAGGTATATGCTATACCTAACCAGGAAGCAAAGACAGTTATAAATGCATTCGCCAACAACTGGGTATGTCGCTATGGTGTTCCAATAGAGTTACATTCCGACCAAGGAAGGAATTTCGAGTCTGCCATATTCAGGGAAATGTGCGAGTTGCATCCACAGTCTGATGGCATGGTAGAGAGGTTCAATCGCACCTTAGAACAGTACCTGCGAAAAGTAGTAAGCAACCATCGGAGGTATTGGGACGAGCACATTCCCAAATTTTTGATGGTATATAGGTCAGCTGTACACGATTAAACATCGAGAACGCCAGCCAAAATTATCTTCGGGACGGAATTAAAACTACCTGGTGATTTGGAATTTGGTGTTAAGCCAACTGTAGAAGAAGGAGCTATTACGTCCCAATAGAAGGAGGACTTAAACGTAATATAATCAAGATGGTCAGTGACAAGATGAAGGCTAGGTATGACCGCGCAGCAAATTCGGAGGAATTTATGGAAGGACAATTGGTTTTACTTTATAACCCACAACGGAAGAAAGGATTGTCCCCAAAATTACAGACTCACTAGGATGGCCCGTATAAAATGATTAAGAGAGTGAATGACGTTGTACACCGGATACAGAAGCATAATAGCCCAATTTCGAAAATGAAGATAGTACATATCGAACGATTCGCGCACTATGGGAGAGGAGATTGTATGCCTATTCGGGTCGAACAGGCTTAAGTGGGCGGCAGTGTTACATAGATTAGAAATAGATTTAAGTAAAACGACAATGTGGCTATATGTACTTGGAAGCACTGCCAATTAATCTCTAGTTGTCAAAATGTTACAACCCTGGTCAACACAATATAGATAATATTCAAATTAATGGAAATAGAATACTCCGGAATATACAAGATCATTCGAGGATGTGCCAATAATAAGTGTAAATAACAACAACGGAAAACCCAGCAACATAAATGCTAAGAGATGTTATTCGTAATGATCTTGTATGCAAGTATTCGCTGCTAATAAAGCTAAACAGGGTCACAAGTATACAAAGCCATATACACATATGAGAAGAAGAAACAAAACCACACAACACACAGAAGACTCATCCATACAACCACTCATAGTTACCATAGACAAAACACACAGAACACTCATCCGTACAACCACACATAGTCACCATAAGCAAAACACACAAGTCAGCATTGTAATGTATACAAACACACGTATATAGCTACCTGTTAAGTAAAGTACAACCAACAATAACCATGCCCAGAAGCTTCGCGAAGTTACCAGACGACGTAACTTTGCTATATAAACACGCTGCCAAAGCTCAGCGAGGGCGTGTGATTTCAAATATAGATGTGTTAACATCGCTAAGTGTTGAGTAGTACAAATACTCGTGTTAATAAAGTAATAAATAAAGTGTTGCCGCATTATATTTCTAAAATTAATTTGTCCGTGTTTTAATTTGATGCAATAAAAAGATTCCTTGAAGGATAAGTAATAAAACCGTTTTTACGAAAAGGTCTAAAAACGTAACAGTATGTATAATTTACATCTAAAGAGTAACATTCTTAGATGAAGGGATATATAAAATTTGTTAGTCTGTTTGAAATTTTTATAATATTTATTACACAAGACCCCATTAAGTTGAAAAACTACCTGCAATAATATGCAATGTAGGACGTTTTCGTCATTCTAATCTTGTCGTAATAATAACCAGTCCTTTATGTTTCAAACACTATTTTTAAATGTACCCACAATTAAAAGATTTTACATTCTCTTATTCTCATAATGCTCTTCGCCGCCGAAAACTTATAGCCTTACTGAAAGAAATTGAAGCGCAATTTAAAGACATTTTGCTAAATACCGACGTACGGTGGCTAACTCGCGGAAAATGCCTGGAAAGATTTTTTTACCTTAGAAATGAGAAAGCGCTGATTTTAAGATCTCAAGCAAAAGCCAAAAATACAGAATTATTGGACGCAATCACAAACTCCAATTTCAATTTCTTGTCTGATCTGGCATTCCTTTTCCACGTTCTTCTTTTAATAAATAACCTAAATCTAGTCCTTCAAGGATATAATAAATATGTTTGGAATTTGTTATTCGCAATCAAGGAATTTTCAAGAAAACTCAAAATTCTGCGGAAACAATTGGCAGCACGAGAAATATGTTAACATTTTCCGGCCGATGATAAATTTAAATTATATCACGAAAAACTTAATGAATTGCTGGAAAATTTTGAAAAAAGTCTTCAGGACATACTGCAACTAAATTAGGCCATAGACATGTATAACGACCCAATGACTTATTCCATGTAAACTGTTCAATAATATATCCAGCTCGAACTATCTGCAATGCGCTCTGATTTAACAATCCCAATACAAAAAGGGACTCGAATTTTGGAAAAACATATGTTCAATTAAATATGGAGGATGCAGATATCAAATTTTATACCTGTACTCAATGTTTTCTACCACATACATACATGTGCAAATCTACATTTTCGGCCATCTTGCATATAAAAAGTAAATACAGAAACGCACTTACTGACAGTCATTTGGAAACATTATTAAAAATAAAATGTTATAAAAAAGAAATAGACATAGATGAAGTAATAAAGTGTGTAAAATGAACTTTTTGATTGACACAGGCGCATGGTACTTTCCTCCATTTTATACACATAGAATTTCATATTACAAATTGGGAAATATTTTAAGTTTTCTGCATAAAATGAGCTATGAGTCACGGTACATACATATTTAGGATATTATGATATATAAATAACAGAATTTTCTAATTTATAATAAGAAAATTCAGATATAAGACTTTAAATGGTGTAAAAATAATGTATCAAAAATATTAAAATACTCGTACAGCTGAGTAAATAATAACAATTCTTTGGACTTAAAAATTTTCCTCTGTAGGAAATTTTCATAAGGTTTGTATTAAAATATTCCATTATAGACAAGGCTATCTTCCAATGGAGATATAATATGTTATAATATATTAATATATATTAATTCATCCATCGAAATATATAAAAAATCTCACGATGGCAACGCGGGTTGAAAATTTAGTCATGCATTTGTTGTTGTCTATGAACAAGGCTGCGAGAAATGCATATTTATCCGCATTTTGCCGATGTTTTACTTCAAAAATTTCCACTTGCCGATTTTACCCCCTAAAAATGCCGATTTTTTAATAATGGTGTGATGACATTTTTATCTAATTCTTCTTTTTTATTTTGGTTATAGTGTTCAAAAAATATGCAACAAATATCACAAATCTGTTTTACTAAGAAGTTTGGTCGTATATACCAATTTTTTTTAATGCTGCGTTATCTTACAGTATGTAGCCTTATTATGGATATGAGACAAAAAATATATGAAACTTTTCAAGACATATTTTCTTAATTATCTTCACGTAAATGCAAGTTTGAAAGGATATACAACAAAAAATATATAAGATTGTTAAAAAAATCTTTCGTTATCTTCACGTAATTGTCAAAGGTAAAAATTATATATATGGTATTACTCTTACATTATTTTGTATTTTATATTTGAAATTATTCTAAAAATAATATTTTGGGGCAAATTCCACTTCTTTCATACTGCGGTGAAAATTAAAGGCATTACATTTTTATACCCTTCACAAAAAAGTGAAAGGGTATATTTAGGTTTGTCATTCCTTGTGTAACTTCTTCGATATTAATATTGGACCCCCATAGCGATGACGATTGCGCGATGTTCGTCTGTTCGTCTGTCTGTACGTGCAATCGGCTTTCCCAAGCCCCCAGAAGAGCTAGAGACTTCGTTCTTAGACTGGTAGATTTGAAATGAATTTAAATAGAGTAGAAAAATCTGAAACACGGTTCCAGAGCTGGGAAGCTTACACCTATTTCTCGACGCAAAATGTATACTAAAAACTAATTATTTTCTTGTTTGTTTGTAAATTGAACCTATTTCATGCTTTGGGAAGACTCAATTGTCTATTAAAAACTGTAAAGATAAAAAAATTTTTCTAGGGATTTTTTTTTGGCACCTTCGGTATTTTGTAGTACATGTAGTAACTAAAATGTTTAAAAATATTAAGAGTTTCTTAAATGTAACTGTTTTATGCCTCATTAAGAGCTGCATTGGTATATTTTGCTAACTAAAACTATTTTATAACTTAGGAAGCACAAAATTGGTACCTTAATATATATATATATATATAGCGCCAGACGTAAGTTGTTGAAGGGTACTTAAGATTCGGCACAGCCGAATATAGCACTTTTCCTTGTTTTAAATTCTCTTTACTAATAAAAAATTAAAGAAAATTCAAAGTACAGTATTAGTTAAAAAATACTCTTAAAAATACCATGGAAACCAGGAATATTCCAAAAGTCTGTTTTATGTTCATGAAATATATTTCATACTTAAAACAGAATTTCATAATTAAACTAAAGAATGTGATATTACAATAAAAATATATATTAAATATCTATGGAAAAATGTTAAACTAGTACTCTGTTTTAATTATAAAATTCATGTGAACTATTTCTAGCAAAAATTTTCAAAGGTACGAAATAACATGAATAAAGTTTATTGAAAACAAACATTTGAAAATTTCGTGAAATGAAATTCATTTCCCAATCTCTACTACCACTCTTTATCTACACACCAAATTTCATCAAACTCGGTAACTATAAGAAAAATCTTGTTAAATTCAAAATGGAAAAGTTCTAACAATAAATTTTTCTGTCTTGACTTAGCAAAGTACTTTTGATACTATAGGGATATATGTACGTGAAGATAACTTAAATACAACAAAATGGAAAAAAATGTCTTTTACATAAAACTAGCTACAACTCGGAAAAACCTTTATATATCTCAAATATTTTTACTTTAGTCAATGCTCAACTTCATACACTACGACCAAAAATATTATGACCTACTTCTCACCGCCCAAATTTTCTCCATTTGATCTCAAATATTTAAATTCAATTTCCCAAGAAAAAAAAATTTGCATTAAGTGAAGATAACTCCGGGGCGACCAAATCTATGTATACATAGATACGAAGTTACAGTATGTAAATATCAAAATAAGATATTTGGAATGTCAAGCCTAATAGTAAAATAACAATTCACTTACCTTGCTGTTGATTTTTAAATCTTTATAATTAATCCAAAATTCATAATAGAAAATAAATTGAGATCGTGCATGGAAATTTTAGACCAGTTTTCAAAATTCGTATCAAGAGATGTAAGACAAATTGTGGACTCTGAGTTCAGAGAACTGAAATTTTTGAATTTTAAATAAATGTTTTAAGATTCTGAAATAAATGTTATATATTTTTGGAAAAAGATTTTAGAAATAAAACGAAGATATGATGCTGTAGCTTTTCCAATACTTACTAAATTTATTCAACAATTAATAGTTCTTCCATATTCATCACCAAACTTTGAGCGTATATTTAGAATCTTGACAAAACGAAATTCCGATTTTCCTTCGAAAATAAAATTTTAGATTGAATTCTTTATTATAAAGATTATTTGAAATTAAAATCTCTAATTGATTCAACATCGAAATAAATAACGATTTTATAACAATGTCCAAATTTCTTGTGAATTTGCACCGATTGAACAAAATAAGAATTTTTAAGGTCGTTTTCTTAGAATAACTGATAATATATTTCAGCGGCCAAAACAACTTTTCTAAAAACCACGTCGATCGCCGAAAACCGGTATGAAATCATTTAATCGTGGAATATCGTGCACGAAAAAAATTCTTATGAAAAATCTCTTTTGATACTACCCTGTCGGAATTTGAGCTAACTTATGGTTGATCATAAATGAGCTAGGGGTTACTCGCTGGATCATTTTTAACATGTACGAATGAGTGCACGCACTTTGCATCAGTTTTAGGCCAACCATAAACTAGCTCAATTTTAGTTAGCTTATTATCGATTCAATGCGAGTGCGTCATGAATTAGCTGTAAGCTGGTTGGTGATTTGCTATACTCATATTGGTTGACTTAAGGCGCATATAAAATGAATGTACCTATGGATAGCTAAGCTGTTGCTTCAATTTAATAAAAAAGCAGTTTTTTTTTAATTTTTTATCTATTATTATTTAATAATACTAAAAAATTAATCACGTCACTTTTTAATTTGTTTTATTGCATTTCTTAATGCTTCCTGGGCCGTCTTCGCCATTAACACAAATTGCATCTAGTTATGATAAGAAATTAATTAAGACATACCAATTAAAGTTTAAAATAATCCTTTAAGTCAGATAATTATCTCACATTTTAAAGCACCAATAATGCTTTTAAACTTTTTAACTGGCACCTTTCAGAATTAGATCCAATGAAAGAACTTTCGTCAGAGTTTTCCGTAGTTTCACTTTTCATTAATGATGACATACAACAATCCTGAAATTACTTGTTAGATTATATAATTACTTATTTTTATTTTAAATGGAATAAGACTTACATAAGTTGATTCTCTAGCCACTGATGACAAAACTTAACTGACGAAATGCATAATTATATAAATGTTTGTTGTTTTCTTTGAACATTATGTTAAAGCGAGCAACGACAACTGGCTCACTTCTGCATCAGATTTTAGCTAGTTTATGAGCTAGTCTCAAATGAGTTAGCTTATTACAGATAGACACGTTCAGATTATATTGGTATGTTTACAAAAGTTGTTCAACTTTATCGTGGCTACAACTTTTCCAAATATAGTGTATGAAAAATTAGGATTTCCTAAAAGTTATGATCGAAAAACCGAAAAAAAAATTTTCTGTTCTCTAACTTTTTTGAAAAATCTCTGAGATAAAATACATTTCTGTAATGAAATTTTTGCAAGATATATTCAACGTACTCTTGGCTACGTTTTTGCCGAACATAGTTAAGCGATATTTTTAAGTGTGGATTTGTTATTTGGCAAAAACTAATAACATCTTTTTTTGGGCATCATGGTAATATTGGGAAACTTTGGAGACCCATAAAAAAAACGGTCACCAACTTGACCAAACTGAGTATAGGGTTTTACTACATTTTGATAGTATAATGGAACCCATATAGTCACGACGTTGCACTTTTTTCACTGTTGCATAGTGTTATCAACCATATTATGAGCTAGCTCACAAAATTCCACCAGGGGAGAAATAACCCTCCACTATTTCGATTTCGTTGATGTAAACTTGTGTGCATAAGGGATAAAAATGTAAACTATTTCGTTCTCTGGTATGCATACATAAGTATTTATATTCAGATAACCGAGGATATACAAATATGTATATCTTCAGCAATGCACAAAGTTCTTTATCAAGGAGAATATTTTATTAAACACCAGATTACACAGGAAGCAGACATAAGAAATACAGATTTTTCAGAGAGCATGATACTAGAAAGATTTAAAGGATCTCTACAAATAAAAAATTATTTGAAATATTATTAAAAAAGCCAGATCCGTCCGAAGCTGAGGAACTGCTACATGACAGAGGTAATAGAGAACTCAATATTAAGTATTTCCAAGCAATAATCCAACCAAAGAAATTATTATTTGCATTAGCTATTATTTGAGTGCAATAAAGTATGAAAACAACACTTAATACAATTTTATGCTATTTGATTTAATTGCTATTGTAAGCTACATGAATAAAGCGAACACAAAATTATTAATGTGGTATATATTAGGCTTTTTGAGCGTGATTTATGTGTTGTATAAAGTAAGTTTTATTTTAATAAAAAAATCGTTTTGATTTCAATAAAAAAGTAATTATTTCTTCTATATATATATATATATATATATATATATATATATATGTATATATATTATAAATTATTCATAATGAAAATGTTTGTAAAAAAAATTTCATATCTAAAATTTTTCTATAGAAAATAGTTCTTTGATTATAAAAAATTTCATAATCAACATTTCTTCATAAAAAACATTGTTATAAAAATCTTTCAATAGAAAAAATTTTATAATGAAAATATTTTTGTAAAATATATACAGAAAGAAAAGTTTTCATCACAACTCATCTTCTATAAAATATTCTGTATCGATGTCGAAAAAATTGTGTATCAAAAAATTTTCCGTAGAAAAGTTTTTATAAAAACTTTGTTGTACATAGAATAGAAATTCTTAATCTTCTTATAATAACTTTACTGCGTCAGCATTTTCTTCATGGGAGATCTATAATTACATATCATCTAGTGCTCAGAGAGCTAAAATTTTAAATCATTAAAAAAACTACTTTTTTGTAATATGTTTTATTGCCAATAAAGTAATTTGAATTTAAACACTATGGATATTTTATTTTACGAAGTTCAAAGTAGTCCTCAAAAATTGCATCAGATATTGCACATTAATAATATACACATGTATGTAGGTATTAACACTTCGGTGCGAGTCGATATACATATGTGTCTACACAAATAAAATACATATTCTTTACCCTACGTTAATACAAATAATTGCTAAGCTTGTTTCCTTATTCACATATGTATGTACATGTTTTATGAAAAATAAATATATAAAATATAAACAGAAGCCACAAACATACATATGTAATACATATGTAGTACATATTATGTACATATGTAAGTACGCCTGTAAACTTTGAAATATTCTTTCCTTTGATATTTCTCTCCACAAGTTTCTCTAGCTCAGAGTAAAAACTTTTTACTCTCCTTAATGGTCTTTTTTTTTTAAATACCATTAACATTTTACTACCGGCAAATCCATGTATGGAAGTGCAA
>OY776280.1:55817713-55890213 GCA_963675445.1 Linnaemya vulpina | reverse complement strand
ATGAGCACACATAAGGGAATATTTTCTAAAAAAAGCTTTGCAGGATTAATAGAAAACAACTGTGTGGAAACTATTAGAAAATTTTGTTAATGTTATTAACGGACAGACGCAGAGTTGGAAGATTGCCCCTTGTTCCAATCTTTAATGTTGGTGTTCTAATGATTAATTTTGGTGTTCTAAAGTTGAACATTTTATTTTTTATTTATAATAGAGTTTAAATTTTTATGAAAATTAATTGAAATATTTAAATATCCAGTGATTTATTGGCAATTAGCCACAGGTACAGAAATAGCTCTCATCCCTAATATGTATGTTGCATCATCAAGTTGACGAATGCTTCGGTTTTATAGTTGTATTGCTGTAGGGATAATACTATCTGGTGTTATTATTTCGCCTTGGGTTTGGTAAAGTAATCTTTTTTGTACAAGTACGGCGTTGACTAGCATATTGGCGGTAACATAAGGACATGAGAGTGCCAGAAAGTAGAAACTACGTATTTCTTACGGAACAGTAAGAGTAATAAGCAAAATCGTTTTACTTTTAGTTAGTTTTCAATATCTAAATATAATAGAAACGAAAAACATTTTATTTATATATTTCTTTAAGTAAAGTTTTGTTCACAATTCTGAAAAGTTTGCCCAATAATGTATGACGTTTATTAAGTAACAGAATTTTATACCTAACTGGTAGCCAGCGCCTTAGAATTTCATATGTTTATCTGAATAAAGAGTGTTTTCATTAGACTTTAGTGGTTACACTTTTTTAGGCAAATATTTGACAAGTGTGAATATAAATTAAGTAAGTTGATTAAAATATTGTCTAATAAATGGAGAACTTGTACACGTTCTTAATCATTTACTTTATGTGTCATTCTTTTACACCTTCATATGTTAAAAACATCGTGAGTAAATTCTAATATTTTTGAAATAGATGTGCGAGGTAATCGAAGTGAAAAATTTTAAAGGCCTTAAAATTTCATTTATTCTGTTAAAAATAAAAGTACGTTGAATTAATAATTCTATTTTGTGGGTCAAGCCGTTGATCCACTAAAATCTTAAATTTTTATGCTAAGCGTTTTTTAATTGATATACTCGGGGTAAATAATACCAAACAGCAGGCTTATATATATATACACATATTTTTATTTCTGCCTATGAAAAACCGAGCTCAGAAGGAACATAAAAATTAAGAATAGCGATTTCCCTCATTAAATGCCAAACTATTTACACATCAAAATTACTACGTAGCAGATCTTTCCGAATTAAATCTCTTGTTAATATTCGATACAAGGTATATGATAGTGGTTTCTCTTGATATGTGGCATTATCCCTTTGAGAATTATTGCATTGTGGTAAATGCTTGCTTATATACCCTGTACATAAAGAATTTTGCAGCTTTACAGTAAAAATTTCATTCTGTAATGAATACAATCGCATTTTTTTTGTATTTGTAGCTAAATTTTCTCTTTTGCTGTAATTGAAAAAGAAAAGTAAGCGATTCACTAAAGAGTAGTTATGGTAAAAGAATGCCAATTGCGATTACAAGTAATTTTAAGACCTACACGATGTTTAACTACCAATTCAGTTCTTGCTAAATATCTCTTGTCTACACGCAATTTTCTTGCCAAATTCGTGTGTTAAAAATACAACGTGTAAAAGAATATCAATATTTCAGTATCAAACGGTTAATCATATACAAGTATAATATGTAAAATAGTTTTCACTCACCTATTTAACAATAATAGTCAGTTAACAACACGACATTCAATTGCATTTGTGAAAATGTTAAGAACTTGTGATGGTCTCGAAAAGTACACCCGAAAAGTAATTAAGAAATCATATGAAAGGTAATCTATTGCAATTACATTTCGTAAATATAATACAATTACAAAAATTTACAATTGATAATTTTGCCTTACCACACAGTTCTAGTATTTTTTATTTGTTATTATTATAAAAATATAAAATATACATGAATTTCATAATGAAATTATTTGAATAAACTGCAAGTAGCAAAATTATTCTGTTTTGTTTTATAGAAGCTAAAAGTGATTTAAATTCGATAACCTTTTCGTTTTTTGAGAAAGCTTTCTGGGAATTGATGTAACTTTCAATTGAAATTGTTTTCTGTGACTAGCCTATATATGGCAATTAAATAACAAAATGATCTAGTTTTTGTGTATATTATTCATAAGTTAAAGGCCATGGTAGTTACTAAAATACGTATGTATGTGCGAAAGTAATAGCATTAATATTTGCATTACTCTTTTCTTCTAAACTAAGATATGTATGAGTACAGTTTCTGACAACTAACTCCTTGTGACAACTGAGGACTGGTTATCCCCATTTACAAATAATTTCAAGGAAAGTAATAACAGAGAGCGAAATATCATTCTTATTTGGAATTGTAATACAATTTTCATCTACTTCGGCTGTCGCAGTTTGAATGTTGGAAGAGTTGTATGATAGGTATACAACTGCATATTATTATTTCGCCAAATCTTTAAAAAGTTATTAAACAAAGCGTATTTATATATTTTAAGTTGACAGCTTTAGACAACATATACATCATTCCAAAATCAAAAATAATTTTTTATGGCCAAAGCTGCCGAACCTCATATAAAATATGCAGCAGGTATATAAAAAATTAAGCTGCGATTTCTTTATACGGATTTTGACAGTCTGCTACAAAAAAGTAGTGCAGAAAATAATGGCAGCTGGAGCACTGCCTTCCATATGACATAATTATCAAACATTTCTGAGAAAAATATATATGTGAGCCCATTACTGTATGTCACCGCAAATTTCTTACTATATAATTTGTTTGTTTTTCTTTGCATAAGATATAAACTAAAAATTAAGAAAACTATTTAAGACTTTATTATACACATTTAAAACTTGTTAATGTTTTACTGCTAAAATACTTTTTATGAAATATTCTTAATGAAGAAATGATAAATAAATCTAATTTATTCGCATGTTCGCGCTCGACGCTGAAAACGCTTCATGCGTCGATACCATTCATCTTTCCACTCAATAACAATAGAGCGGGGACCAATACCCAAGTAACCGGGGGGAGCTTCAGAATCTTTGCCCAAAATTAAATAAGACCTAAAAATTTAGTTCATTTTTGTAAATGTATAATTTTATCTTACTATTCATAATATACTTACTTATTCATTTTAATTTTGGGACATCTACACTCTAAATTCTTTACTGGTATGATCCACGTCATAGGACCTCGCCTTAGTATTGTATTCGTAGTTGCGTATTCTAGGGGTGTTCGTTTGAATATGGCTTGTATCTGTATATCGAACTTCACTCTTGCCATTTGATCGTCCGTTTCCGCGCTGTCGGCGACGTTCGCTTTTTGATTTAGATTTTCTTTGGTATATTGCTCGCTGCTCGTTACTTCGGTACTCTGTTCCCGTCCAATCACTTTGGCCATTATTGCTATTTTAGAAAACAAAGTTAGCGTTAGTTTATTTCTGAACACGTATCATTATCGAATAATTTCATATTATCGACACTATTTTTTGGAAAAGACAATAAAATATAGTTTTAGCTACAGTGAGAAATAGGGTAATCTGAACAAATTTTTGTTATTACAACCTCTCAATAACTTATAATTTAATTTTCGTTTTCATGCTTCTTATTTGTATGCTTTTCTTCACTTAATTCTAAGGGCCACTACTACATCTTCAAGTCGAATTTTATTAGACGAATAAACAGTTTTTTATTGCCCCAACTGTAACACGAACTGTGTTGTAAGCTATTGTGTGGAGGAACATACTAATGATTTTAACGAAAGTTTCATCCAATGAAGTTACCATACACACAAATATATAATGATTTTAACGAAAGTTTCATCCAATGAAGTTACCATACACACAAATATATAAGAGCCCTATAGTAAATTTTATGGCATATTTTTAGGAGCAAAAACAAACACTTTTCTTCATTAGGGTTTGTAGTCAAAGTGCACTGAGGAGGAGTCAAAAAGTAGTGTTTGTTGCGTGGTCTGATAGTGCTACATAACGAATAAGATTAAATTGTAATAACCAAAATCGTTCTAAGTGGCTTTATTACTTAATTGAAATCATATATACAACACATATATACAAATATGGGAAGCAATGTGCTTCCCATATTTGTATGTGTACAGCGAATTCAATGGAATATTTTGAAAATTAATTCGTTCAAGAACTTTAGGCAGAATTATCATTAATTATTTCCTCCTTTTCTGCTCTGTGCTATCCCTTTGGTAAATTTCAGTAGTACGATACCTGTATTATCTTATTAGCTTCTACAAACGACAAAAAACAAAGAAAATTCTATTTCGCTCTAAACGATCAATTTTTGATGCTCTGTAGTATTCGTTAATTGTCAAGCGGCCTTTGCTAGCCCTTTTAGTGTATGTCCTCGCTACCTAAATTTATATGCTGCATATCCTGTCGATTACAATTACTTAAATTGGAACAATGTAACACATAACAGAAAATCTATCGACTGATATAGGTTTTGTATATACACAAATCATTCAGTTGACTGGTAAGAAAACAAAAAGTAAGGACTAAAGTCCTTATTGGTCTTTACTCTCTTCTGTGTTGTCCCATTGGAAAATTTCATTAGTTAATTTTTCTGTAGTATCTTATTAACACTTTCAATGGACAAGAAACAAGGACGCATTACTATTTACTGCTCAATGAGCTGTAATTACCATCCCACGGTGCTCGATAGTTGCAACAAGGATCTACTCCAGGGATGCCCAGCTCATGAAACAATTGTTTGGAGAGAACTCCCACATATTCTTATGCTCTTTCATTTAGGCGTTGACAAGTGTACATGTTTAGCGAATGCTTTGTTGCTTTTTTTCAGGTTCACACTCAAAAAATGTTGTGCGGCCATTCAATGATATGTTAATGCTCTTTCATTTAGTCCTAAATGAACAATCGATGAATGCGCAAGCGTAGCGGCTGTTTTTATTTTTTATTATTATATGATTAGAATCGTTTATATAAGATTCACAATTGCAATCTTTTATTTTTCGAGAACATTTTTTTGATTTTTTATAATGAATTATACTAATAAGTTGTTTTGTTTTTGTTAAACAAAATTTATGCACAATATAACATATATATCAAATTAACATCTTTTATTTTTATAGAGTTTATATATAATTGAGTATTTTGATTTAAAATTTAAAAAACTAAGTTGAATTATTTTATTTAAATATATGTACATACATATATTAATATGTTTGCTTCTTAATATCAATATAATTTGTCCGTTTTTCAATCTCTTACTAACATTATAATTTGGCTGTAAATAAATAATTTCTCTCAAATTGTTGTTTTTCTCTGACTCACTAATGCACAAGAAAAAATTTTTTGGGCATCACTGGTCTACTCTTATATTTTCGGTTTCTGTCTTCGCGATCTAAGCTTACATACATATAATATACGTATTTTGCTGTAACTTACAATTACTTTATAAATTTCTAACAAACAGAACACAGCAAAACGTCTTGCACAAATTTTGTATGTACAAAAACCGATCTGCTTATTCGTATCAAAAGCGAAAGAAGAGATTCATTTTGTCTGCAGTCCTTACTTTTATTCTGTTACGAATCAGTTGTTTTATTGTACAAGTCGTTTACGCTGTTTTATCCTGTCACATTTAAATCTATAATCTAAAAATATATTAAGTAATTGAGACTAACAGCAAAATGCAGCTGATATATATGTATTTATATATATATATATATATATATATATATATATATAACAAATTAACTATTTGACATATTGTCATTGTACTGTAATAATATGAAATTTATTATTACAAATGAGTTTCATAGTATATATATATATATATATATATATATATATATATGTGTTTGTACATGTATAAATCACCATTCTCTTAAAAACAATATTTCTTTTTTGTAAATTATACATGTCCAGTATATATGGTATAGAATGGGAAATATTTTGTGTACAACAGTTTATGTAAAACTAGGTCCGATTCGTTGATTTCCTTCCTTAATTCAATATAAGAAAATTTCATTTTGGTTTGGTTAGGAAAAAAGCTCGATATATATATATATATATATATATATATATATATTAGAACTGTACCGAACTGAATAGAGCTGTACCGAACTGAATAAAACGCTCTCAAACACTCTCAAACGCTCGTTTTTGACAAGCACCTCTAATCAAACCCATGTAATTTAAATGGGTTTGATTAGAGGTTCTTGTCTAAAACGAGCGTTTGAGAGCGTTTGATTCAGTTCGGTACAGCTCTATTCAGTTCGGTACAGTTCTAATATATATATATATATATATATATATATATATATACGTATATATATATATATATATATATATATATATATATATTAGAGCTGTACCGAACTAATTCAAACGCTCTCAAACGCTCGTTTTAGACAAGAACCTCTAATCAAACCCATTTAAATTACATGGGTTTGATTAGAGGTTTTTGTCAAAAACGAGCGTTTGAGAGTGTTTGAGAGCGTTTGAATTAGTTCGGTACAGCTCTAATATATATATATATATATATATATATATATATATATATATACGTATATATATATATATATATATATATATATATATAAATGTATTTATACCATAGTTTTGAAAAGTTTTAAACTTTTCAACTTATTAAAAGACTTCTATAAACCAACTGAGAGTTCTGTTAATAAATTAACTATAAAAATTTAAAAATGATTTTAAAAAATCACATTATAATAAATGTAGTAGGCTATGAAACTTATAAAAACCAAACCCAACAAACAACTTTTATTCGATATGACTCTATTTTTTTTTTCTACACCTTTATACAATTAGAAATCCTTTGGATAACAATGAAAGTATTTATAAGGCAAAATGGAAAATAAAATCTCAATTCAACTGATAATAAATTAACTATTTGATATACTGTCATTGTACTATTATAATATGAAATTTATTTGTTGGGTTGTTAAGCAATGTCTATATGCATTTCATTGGCGCGTTAAAGATAATTTATTAACAGAATTCTCTGATGGTTTATAGAAGGCTTTTAATAAGTTGAGGAGTTTGAAACTTTTCAAAACTGTGGCTAAAGTCTACTGACCATTTGGTATAAAGCACCAATGAAATGCATATAGACATTGATTTACCATTCAATAAATTTCATGGTATACAGTATGTCAAATAGTTAATTTATTAAAAATTATATTGAGATTTAATTTTTCATTTTTTTTATAAATACTTTCATTGTTATCCAAAGGATTCCTAATTGTTTAAAGGTGTAGAAAAATAATGTAGTATCATATCGAATAAAAGTTGTTTGTTATATATGTATATGTATATATATATATATATATATATATATATATATATATGTATATATGTATATACATATATATATATATATATATATATATATATATGTATATGTATATATATATATATATATATATATATATATGTATATATTTATATATATATATATATATATATATATATATATATATATTGTTATGTTATTAGACTTTGTCTAACAATATTACCAGAAGGATAATTAAATAAGCGCCTCTTGGGAAATGCACCAG
Source organism: Linnaemya vulpina (assembly GCA_963675445.1). Lineage (NCBI taxonomy): Eukaryota > Metazoa > Arthropoda > Insecta > Diptera > Tachinidae > Linnaemya > Linnaemya vulpina. The sequence continues at coordinate 55,882,590 of OY776280.1, read as the reverse complement.
TACATTTAATCTCGTGAGTAAACTCCTGACGGTACATTATAAAATTAGCCGTTTTTGGACTCCGTATTGGACACTTTCTTAGACGTCATTTGGTTCAATGACTCCATTTAGACTTTCGTTTGCAGCACAATATAGTATTAAACTTTTTATAAGCTAATTTTTAGTTTTGGGTTAATGTTGTAGTTTTAATAAGGCACTAAAAATAACGATTATTTTCTAAACTTAAGGTAAAAGAGTAGTAGGGAACTGTATGTGCTGGGACCATTAAAAATATTAAATTACAGCAATTAAATTTGAAATTTTTCAATTTTAATCGCCAAAATTCTCAAATTTCACAAAATTCTCAAATTTCATTTTGTGTGTGTTCGTGTGTGTATTTTTTCCCACGGTTTAATAGGGGCGTTCACATTGTTGTTTCTTTTTTTAATAAAATGTTGGGGTAGGCGTGGGAATTTGTGTCTGTCCATATGTGACCTTGAGAATACATGTCCGTCGGTATGTGAGCGTGGGAATTTGTGTCTGTCCATATGTGACCTTGAGAATACATGTCCGTCCATATGTGACCTTGAATATAAATGTCCGTCTGTATGTGAGCGTGGAAATTTCTGTCTGTCCATTTATACTGTGTACGCCTGGTGAATAAAAAAATTTAGAAGCATTTTTAGGAATTATACTATTTAAAAAGTATAGTAGTTATATATGGATACCCCTAATGTTTGTTGTTCGTTCCTTCTTGCTGGAGTGAGATTTTTTCTTTTATTTTTTTGCTGATTAAAATTTGGTGTGTTTACTTAAGATTTGACGTCCAGCAATTCAGTGTTTTTTTTTACTTTTTTGCTTGCAATGCTTGAGTCTGGAGGAATAATTTGATTATTCTGATCTTGAAGACGTTGTGAAAAAAAAAAAAATTACTATTGCATAAATATTGAAACTGATGTTTTGTTTATTTTATACATGACGATCATCGATGGATTTTATTTGGGGATCTGGATGGTGGTGCGATTTCTGTATTTTGTAGAATATGAATCTGGCTGTCAGACAGTCTGTGTGTGTGACGATTTGTGAGTCTGTATGACAGTCCGCTTTTTTGCTTTCCTGGTCAGTATAAAATGTGATAAGATGTACATATTCATGCGTACATAAATATCTACAAATTTATTTCTTTTACGCATATACATACAAACAAATAATAAGCGTTTATTCTTTGTGCCCAAATATTCCCTTGACCATTTGAATGAATGAATGAATGAATGTTTGTTTGTGTGTTCTCTGAAAAAAATAAATATGTATGTAGGTTTTTTGTTTGAAATAAAAAGACATTTATTTTAATTTTTATAAGCATTGATTTAAAAGTTTGTTAACACTTTCATTTTTAAGTAAAATTGCATTCCTTAAGGCACAAACACCATAGTCGTGATAGCTACGTGAATGCTTAGTTTCCATTTGTTTGAAATTAATGCAGCCAATGTCTTCAATGTTATAAACTGTTTGATGAATAATTTTTTCCAGCAATTTTTTCTTCTCTCCCCCCTTAACATATATTTGTGAATTTCTTATATTCGATTTTAAAAACTTGCAAACGCTTTGAAATGAGACTGATCCATCATTCCAGTTAATATGATGATAGTTTTTTGTTAACCAAACTGCTTCTCTCTGTTTTTTGGCTGATAAACATGCGAAATCAAAAGGAGGTTTTATGATGAAATTGAACCATTCCTTGTTGCTGAAAACTACAGCTAGTTCTTTTGCGATGAAGTCATTTGAATTAGTTTTGAAACCTTGCAAGTCTACAAAAACAATATCACCATCCATGTTATTTAATTTATAAGAGCTTCCGGACTTGACCTTTTATTGGTAATGAATAAGAACGCAGTAAGCTGATGTTTTTGCTGGAATATTTGTTGCTGTTTCAAATTCAATTTTTATGTCGATTGGTCCGGTATTGAGCGTTTCGTTTTGGTGACTGACATCAACTACAATAATTGGAGCGTTATTTTTAAACTCTTGACCTGTTAGAAGAGGTTGGGGTTGTTTCATGTAGTAGCTTTGTTGGAATCTTAGATACATATCATATAGAATCGCATAGCGCTCATTTTTGAGTTTTATATTAAGATCGTCATATGGGTAAGAGGTTGAGTTTAAATGTACTTTTAAGTTAGTAAGATCACAATGAACAAACTTGTTTTCTTGTTGAAAGGCAATCAAGACAAAACGAGGGCGTTCTTTATTAGCGGCCAGTTTAACATTCCATATGTGATTGGTTCCCGTATTAAGGTGTGGATTCATATGACAATCCCAACTACGGAATGCCATTGGTATAGCAGCACCATTATTAAGTATTTTGATCATATTCAATTTACTATGATCAGATAATTGAACATGTGGAATTCTCCATGATATTAGTGAAATTGTAAGTTTTGCTTTCTCGGTGGAAACATTCGAGTGTACAAGATCTTCATCGTTCTTATTACGCAAGAGTATCAATTCATGTTTACCATTTAATAAAACTTTATTGTAGTCTTCAGCGAATCCTAAAAGCAGTTTGAGTGGTACATAGAAATTAAAATTTCCATTTTGAAGATCTATTTTATCAAGTTTATTCCATCCGGCATTTTGCAACACAACGCTTTCCGTAGGTGATAAAGAAACCAAATTTTTTATGGTACTGGTGGCTCCCAAATATCTTGTATGATCAATTTCAATACCATTCAGTTCATAGCGGATTTCATCAAAGAGATATGCAACAAAATTATTTTTCAACTGAAAGTTGGGTGTAGATTTCGATGTTTTTTCGTCTACAACAAGTCCTTCCACATATATATAGCTTTCACTGGGTAACACATATAGATCTTGGTTTTGTATTGAAATTCTTATTTCATCGTTGTTGTTAAAAGACTGAAGGTATGGTATGTATGTGTGATAATCCTTTTTGATAATATTTTCGTCAGATATTGGTTTATCTAAAACGTCTATTATTGAACTCATTTTGTTTTCAGTTTAAAGTTCAGTGACTTGAGAAAACTCTTGTTTGCTGCTGTAAGCGATTTTTGACGAACAGATCTTTTCAATTGTTGCTTAGATTGTAACGTTTGAGAATTAGATGTTGCTGTAGTATTCTTCGATATACTCGTGTTGTATATTATCATTATTTAGTTGTCCTTAAATGTATTCGTATTGTAATTTCCTCACCTCTGAAATTAATTAAGTCGCCGTTTTGATCAACCACGCGAAGAGCTAGTGAACTTATCTCTCTGGAGTTTACTGGCAAATAAATAAGATTTTTGGGAATCTCAACTATTTTATATCCAGCCGGTACATTAATCGGAAATTCATGTAGTGTATGATCTTTACAATTATTCATATAAGTATTAACCACAATACTGCTTTCAATCCTCAAGAGATTCACCTTAAAGATATTCACTGGAAGATCAGAGTAATGTTCTTTGTTTGGCGTTAATATTCTGCTATTGAATCCCAAAAGTCTACCTATTGTATTTTCTTTATTAAAATATATTGGTTCTTTAGAGCTGCTGACTTTGACTTGCATTGTATTGTTATTAGCTTCAATCAAAATTTTGTTTTCTGGTCTATATCGTTTGTATTGTTCTTCTATATAGTCAACTATATCATTTAATTCATAAGATCCGATCGGTATTTCAATTACAAGTTCACCGATATAAAATAAATTGTTGTAGACATCCACATTCGGGATACTGTTGTATGAATGAAAATCAGTTAGAGCACATTCATAAGTTCCGTTTAAATCAATAGGAGGAAAATAATTAGCAGATAGCTCTGATGAATTGGAGCTCAGAGTCAATGTTATTGACATTGTGACTGTTTGATTGTAAATAAATGAGGTTAAACACACAGTATGATTTATAAGAAGCAGTTTCGTATTTATTGTTTATTTACTTATTTTAAACTAAATTGAATATTGATGCCATTGTTGTTGTTTATTTATTGTATTCTTCCATTTACAATATCTCATCTTTGCTTATCCAAGAATTGTGCTCATTACCAAAGCCCAGCCACTTGACAAATACCTTATGTCCTTTAGTTTTGAGAACCTTTTCAACTAGGTATGTATTAGGATATCTGGTTTTTGAAAGTTCTTCTTCATAGAATCCACCTTTAATAGGATTTCCGCGATAGTCTTCTAATATATATGTTGTAGGATATGTATTTTGTACTCTTTTAATTGTAAAGATTTCTGTTGTCCAATTCAGAGTATAACCTTTTTCAAAAATGTTTTTATATTTGCTTATGCGTACATGATCTCCTGCATTCAATTTTGACATTTTATACATCTTTAAATTACTGTATACTGTGTTTAAAAGCTGTTTTTCATTTGTTGAATTTACTTTAATCGGTGACATTTTAATGGTGCGATGAATTTTTCTATTGTATGCATCAAGTAAATCTCTATACATATCAATCCAATTATATGAACCATTTAAGCTAAATTCCTTCCACATCATTCCTTTTAATGTTCTATTGAATCGTTCTACTATTGAGGCTTTCATAGTGCTATATGTTGAGTAGTGATTAATATTGTATTTATTCATCAACTGACTGAAATGTTTATTGAAAAATTCTTTACCATCGTCTGTTTGCAAGTTTTTCGGTATTCGTCCCAATTTGAAAATATTCTCCATTGCCTGAGTTGTTTTGAATGCATTCTTTCTTCTCAAAGGTACTGCCCAAGCAAATTTTGAGAATGTATCAATTACAGTTAGCAAAAATCGATAATTTCTATTGTCTAAGGAATAATTTCCCATTTCAACTAAATCAGCTTGCCAAAGATCATCTGTTCCTTTCATCACAACTCTACGACGTACAAAACGTTTTCGAGCCTGCTTATGCAATTCATTTACAACATTTCTCTTTGAAGACATCTTATTTTTCCAGTCGCTGTTTTAAGTGTGTTGTGATCTACTTGATGCACTTGCACCTATTGATACGAACATGTAATTTTCTATTCTATAAATTTTTTCTCGTAGCTCTTATATTTCCATATCAAAAAGTGATTTATTACCATCCATTTTCTTATTGATATCCTGCAAATGAGAATTAAGATTTTCTAACTGGAAAGCTACTTCTTGTTGCTGTTTTTTTAGTTCAGTTTGCAGAAACAATTTACTGATAACATCGTTTTCCTCCACAGCATTTGCAACATTTTTGATTCTCTTGTATTGGACATCAATGTTTTTGTTCGTATCCATAAAGAAGCCCAACAACTGAGGCGCATTTTTGGTTGAAATTACTTCACTTCTATCGTTAATATAATGCCCAAATTTATCAACGGACATGTTTTATATAAAAATCTATGTATGTATATAGTTTATACAATTATATTAGCTTTACGTAGTTCTTCAATAATTGAGACAATTTCGTTGTTGTGATTAGTATGGCCTGCAGACTGTGATGCAAGCAGTAGTCTAAGTCGATCTACCAACTCGTTTCCCAGTATATATAGTTTGGATTATGAGGGTTAAACTGCATCAAACCCCTTCCTAAATAATTACTTTTTGTTACATCTGATGAGCCTGTATGATTGTCTCCTTTGAAAAGTTTTCCAATAATATGTTTGTACTTATGGGCTATGCTCCCTTTGATTTCACCATCAGACTTATAGCCTCTCCTGTAGGCATTGGTAGCAAGTAATATTTTTTTATAGATTTCAAGCTCGAATTTATCATAGTTTTTTGGTGCTTTATGAAACATTAAAGAAAAGAGTCCTGGCGTGAGCGCCCATATTTGTCCACCAACCTGTATCTTATCTTGATTTAACTCGATGGTGCTATTACCAAATCTCCATTCGTTATTATTATCTTTATGTGGACCATAGTTAGTATCTAGTTCGTTTCTCGATTGCAATAGTGATAAGTCAGAATAACTTTCTTCATTATTCGAATTTTGTGAGTAAAAGTCATCTTCATCATAATTACTGCTACTTTTACTATTAGATTGCTTAAAAATTTTTTCTTCACTTAGTTTCTAGGGCGTACTCGTTTCCAATTTTATTGTTGAATTCTGAGGATGAAAACTTTCATTGTCATCAATTCCAGTTTCCTTATCACTCGGTTCTTTTTTAACTGGTCTACCAACGTATTTAGAGCTATTGATAAGAATTTTTAATCTTTAAGAATTTTTTCATTCATTTTAGCTATCAGGTCATTTCAATAGGAAGCAGATCAGGTTATCAGGTCAGTTTAACAGCTATCAGGTCAGTTTATCAGGTATCAGACCAGCTTATCAGGTCAGTTTAACAGGTATCAGATCAGCTTATCAGGTCAGTTTAACAGGTATCAGGTACCAGATCAGCTTAACAGCTATCAGGTCAGTTTAACAGGTATAAGCTCAGTTTATCAGGTATCAGATCAGCTTATCAGGTCAGTTTAACAGGTATCAGGTCAGTTTATCAGGTATCAGATCTGCTTATCTGATCAGTTACAATAATCACATGTATAAAGTTTGAAGTCAGATTAAATACTGCAGGGTGCATTTGATGAACAGTAAATTATATTGTGATGAAGTAATCAAATGACTTTCTATAACGACCATTGTTTAGTTCATTATCTTTACTTATCACCAAAAATCCGTATTTTTCCTTCCAACATTCTCTACAAATTCGTTGAAACATTTCAAAGTTCATGTCGCTTGAAACGTGATCATCATATACATGTTTCATATTTGTCGCATCTTGTTTAAACATAATAATTACATTAGCATTATCTCTTATCAAATGTTTTGGAATCCGCGTGTAAGTTTGACACAAGTAAAATGAGTCTACGTTCTTATGACGACCCATACAAAAATATGCACGTATATTGTTTTGCTTTTCACATGCAACATCATCAAAAATCATAATTGAATTGCTTTTAGCTTCACTAGGAGGAACAACGTCCTCGTTTTCTGCAAATTTGTAGTATCCCATTCCTTTAATTGGTGAAATTAATTTCTTTAGGTATTCATATTTAGGTTGATATAAAGATTTTGAGTACAAGTAAATATTTTCAAACTTGAGACCATTAGGACTTTCCAGCAAACTAATCATTATGTTAGCTTTTCCACAATTTGAAGGACCAACTATTAATGCTCGAATAGAATTTGGTAACAAGGAACTATGTCTTATTTTTTTACTGTCATTTGAACAAATATCAGCATTACGAACTAAAATATTTTTATGTTGTTTTATGAAGCGCATTTTAATAACTACTTGCTAAACTTGCAAACAATATCTTTTATTGTAGATTAAATTAATATGGTTGTACTTTATAACAAAAGTTTTAGTCACAAACAAACTATCGTTGGAGAAGGTTTACTAAATAAAGCAATAAATTCAATACCTTTTGAATTACATCTTCCTGGATACCAGTATTGTGGACCTGGCACAAGATTACAAAAGCGTTTATATAGAGGAGATAAAGGAATTAACTTATTGGATGCTGCTTGCAAAAATCACGATATTGCTTACTCGAAAAAATAAGGACTTAAACAGCAGACATCAAGCTGACAAAATTCTTGAAAATACGGCTTGGGAAAGAGTTCTTTCAAAAGATAGTGATCTTGCAGAAAAAACATTTTCATATATAGTCACCAACGCAATGAAAGCAAAAACTAAACTTGGTATGGGTGTTGAAGCAAAGAAAAGGAATACAGTGAAAAGACCATCACCACGAATTCGTATAAATGACAAAAATCTGTTTCATAAAACAATTAAATCAGCAACAAAGATATTGAAGAAGGAAAAACCACAAGATATTAATTCAGCCATTAAGATTGCTCGTAAAGCTATCAGTAAATCTCTTAGGGGAAAAAAGCTCGTACTATAATACCGCGTATTATAAATGTTCCAAAAATTGGTGGTTTTTTGCCCATAATACCGATTCTAACTGCTCTAGGTGCACTTGGTAGTCTAGCAACTGGAGGTGCCGCTATAGCTAAAGCTGTAAATGCAACAAAGAATACAAAAAAACAACTTGAGGAAGCCACCAGACACAATAAGGCAATGGAGTCTATTGCTGTGGGAGAAGGACTGTACCTTAAACCATATAAAAACGGTTATGGACTTGTTTGTAAAGATCATTCAAAAAACTATTAGAAATGCTACTCAACAGACCATTATCAGAATTTGATCTAAGAAAATTTTCAAAATATATTCCACACTTTAGAGGAGTTTATATGTTGGATTCACTACCAAAACGACCAAAGACTGTAGAGTGTGGAATAATCAATTTGGATTTATCAACAGGCCCAGGTACTCATTGGGTAGCATACTATAGAAACAAGAATGAAAAACAATATTTCGACAGCTTTGGAAATTTACAACCTCCTCTAGAATTAATCAAATATTTAGGTAGAAATATTCAATACAACTACAATCAATATCAAAACTTTAATACATATAATTGTGGTCACTTATATTTGAAATTTCTTTATGATATAACCAAAGATATTAAATAAAACACAATCATATATATTTATATACATACATATTTAAAAACATTTTCTTTTTTATTATTATTATTTTTTTTCTTGTTATTACAAAATATATGAACATAACATATTTTTTACTGCCAAGCGGGGTACTGGGAGTTTGGTATTAAAAACTCGTTCATCTCGCTTTCTAAGATCAGGTTTCGCTCTCCTTTTCTTTGTAGTCGATATTTATTATTCGAAAGATCTTCTAATTCTGCATTGGTCAATGCATTGTATCGGTTGGGGAGAAACATTATGTGGTTTTCCAGCTCAAGTTGAACTGTTTCCCCATACTTTGTTGTTACTCGCTTTGCACGTACGATAGTTTGTTTGGATAATTCATCTAGATCCTTTATATGGATTAAGGATTTTGTATTGTACGAATTAAATTTTTCCACTAGATCCATTGCGGTAGAAATTTTTCACAACTTATAGCTTTGAACTTTTATTGCAAACTAATCTCGGTTTTAGCTTTCTAGACTGTAAGAAGCTTAACAGAAAATCATTATACAATGATTTTTTTGTTTTATTTTTGACAAAAGACGAAGTGAGGAAAAATTAAATATATATAAGTATTTAAAACTAAGTAGTTGGAAAAGGATAGAGAGACGTCATATATACGTATTCATTTTTTTGAGTCGAATTTTAAATTATTTTCTGGACTAAAAACGCTGACATCGTTTTTTTTTTTTAATTTCATAACATACACCTCAGTACTGGTTCGTTGAAAACAATTATTAGTAGAGAACTAACAGTCAAAAAGATCGGAAGTAAATTTTAGTAATAGTATAAAATATTTCATAAAATCATGAGTGACATTAGAAACAAGCTCGCACAATTCTTAGTTTATTTTGAGAGATGTGTAATATACGAACACATGGAAATGGTGAAAATGTTCCTCGATATGTTGAATGAAAATGATGATTTTGGTATAATGGACAAGACTTTAAGTCTTGTCCATGGAGCCATCCAGATTGTGAGGAGGGGCCAGATACCTGCCGGTGCTCCGTATTTTACTTACGAAAAATGATGATAAATCATTTAATTAATTCATATTATGCAATATTTCGATGAAACTAAATAATAAATCACCAAACAAAATAAAACAAATTCTGAATGTTTTTTCATTTTAAATATATTTGTACAATTTTTTTGTTTATTCCTCTTAACAATACAACAATTTTTTTACTTATTAATAGATTTAACTACTTAAATAAATATAAAAATTATTACTTAAAAATAGGGATACAGTTATAGCATTGCTTCTTCCTCTTCTAGTCTTGAAATTTCCCACAGTAACATGTCAAGTTCATAATCAGGATTAGTTTCCTCGATTCGAAAATGATACCATGCATATGTACTCATCTTATCGCTTCTTATTTTTCTTTTATCGTCTGCATAATTTAATACTACTTTATTTATTTCATTTGTATAAATTTGATGAATTTTTGATTTAAATGTTAGCATATCATCATACACAGTCGACTTATTGAATAAGCAATTTCTATATGAAGCTATACTATAATTATTAAGAATGCACTTCTTTACTCCTTTCGATTTTTTAATATCACTTTGATGTTGCACACTAAAAGAGTACATTTTTGACCGCAATCCTACAAATTCCTTCATTACCTTTCCACAATTTTCATCCTTCATCATACCCAATACCTTTTTGTTTACCAGAGGAAATCCATTTACATTGTCTTTTGGGTAATCTGATGTATCAAACTTATGGTCGAGGTCAGTTTTTATGTCAGCATAAAAGTCTTCTGTTTTTACTGTGTAAATGAAAGAGTCAGTGTCCATATAATTCAGTGATAAGTTTGACTTGAATTTGGGTTGCATGTACCCATAATGGAAATCATACATTTTCCATTTGGAAAGCTCTAATACACAAAATCCTAAATATATAGGCTTATTGTAATAGGTTTTCACTCTATTCATTTGAATCGCTACCATATTCTCAGAAAATATTGACAAACTATGAAAATTAGGTTTAGATATCCAATCTTGAGCTCCTAAATGATTACAGTTTGTCCTTTTCCAGTTCGTAACTATTCGCACATCTTTTCTCTTTTCCACATTCTCCATAGTTTTACCGTATACTGCATTATTTAACAATTTGAAAAAATTTTTTTCAAAAGTATTTTTTGCAGTAGCCCTATGTTTGGTATTCAAGTCTATATAACTTTTCAACCAGGTTGATTGCTTATAGGTGAGAATTCGATGCCCTTTCTTTAGAACTAGACCATACTGTAAACATTGGTTAAGAACTCTATAATGTATGACATATGTTTGTTTTGTTGAAAAATCTGCAACTAATTTAATGTGCTTTGTTTGCAAAATTTTCTTATTTTCTGGACAGAAAGGTAGGTCATTGTGAGAGTCATGCAAATGAGAAGGACAGTCTAAAGTAACTTCATAGACATATCCATCACTTGAATTATCACCTATGGTTTTAGGATCCAGATTTAGCTCTTCAGCTGACAGCCATCTGAATCCATCATAAGGTAAATACTCAGACATAGCCCAACCGTAGAGGTTATTTGCGTCTAAGTACACAATAAATTCTGAGGGCTTTTCTCTATCGAAATCAGGTAGATATTTGTTGTTAGCCTTTGAATATCGGTTACTGCATTGTACAAGTCCACCACGTATTCCTTTCTTGAAGAAATTGTACATATCTATGTCCGTCAAAAGCTCTAGTTCTATATTTGTGTACTTTAGCATAGCATCCCACGATAGTCCTAGTGCAGTGTAATATTGACATGGATCTAAGTGGTAGATGTTCTTGCAAACCTTTCTAAAACTTTCAAATATATCTGCAAGTAAGAGAACATCCGTTTTTAAATATACTTCCATGTAATCTTGCAAGGTTTTGCAGCCGAAAGCATTCCAAACTTCTTTTGCATGCTCATAGTCTTCAATCGAGCACTCCTTATTATTGAGATGGTTGAAGAAATTTTCCCTTGCTGGAAGTTCACCAACATTCAATTTTTCAAAAGAATTAAGAAAATCATAGGGAAAGACGCCTTTTCTTCTCACTAGATCAAACTCTTTTTTTGTTTTAAATTGTCTTTTAATGATGTGAAAGTCTTGTTCTGAAAGATTATTAGCTAAAGATTCTAAGCTTTCAGGCATAAAGCGAATTGTGTCTAAAAATCTAAGTTCAAGGTTGTAGTTGTCGGTCATTTTTGAAAATCTAGATAGTGATATGTATAATTCTTTGTTGAGCGGAAGGACTTTTATATTGTCAGATTTTTTACCCAACTCTTTAACAAAAAGATGCGAGTCATAAGATGAATAATTGTGGAAATAGATTGGTATAAATTTTGGAATTTGAAATTTTAAATTGTATCTATTATGAGCTGCTCCTCTAAATTTACCACTTATGTGGCAGTGATCTCGCACTCTATCATTGCCTAGATATTTATGACAAATATGACAATTTATCGCATTTCGAAAATTAAAATTTTCGAAAGGAGTTAAAGCATCCATTTCCCTTTTATTTACTAGATATTCATTATAAATATCTTCACAATCTTCAATCAAATTTTCTACAAACTTTTCTGCTGCATCCCTCCCCGTATATAATTTAAACTTATCTAAACTATCATTATGCTTACATTTAATATAATAACTAAAAGCACAAGGAATGTGCTTTTTGCGATACCTACTTTTGTCACTTACTCTAATATTAACCTCCTCCAGTATGCATTCAAAGTCTGCATACACAACAAATGGTACATCCATTTGTCGTTGGTGGTCTTTAAACTGCAACACGGCATTTTCCTCAGACGGCAGCTCCGCAACAATTTTCCCACATTCTTCTTTATGTCGCTCTAACGTCCTCTAATTGTGGGTGTATTGGAGGCAGCTATTACAGAAGACAAGTTTTTTGCAGTGCTTGGTAGTCTGAGATTTTAAAAGTCTGTGGAAAGAAAAAAGTTATAAGAATATATATTAATATATTTACGTAAATAAATGTATATTTTATTACTTACTTTGATATATTTGTTATAAGAATATAATGCTGATATCCTTCAGCATTTTCTAATAATAACAAATTAATATGTTTAGCTTTTTCATTCTTGGTGTTATAGAATGGTCCAACAATCTCATTGCTTTCATCATTGTATCCGAACACATTGACGCTAATATTTGGATTGCTTTCTTCAAATATCCTGATACTCTTTAACGCCAACGGAAACTTTAAATTTTTGAAATCAATCTCAATTCCGTTTTGCAAACATATGATATCAGGGCTGATGTCTGCAATGTTGTATGAGCAGCAACGTTGTGGTCTTTTAATATCAGATGTATCCAGTGCAGATATTATTGCCCATTTAAACCAATAAATGTCATTATTTTCAACATTTATACATGCCTTTTTACTTTTTAATTTCTCCGGCGTACTTATCCAGTTCGATCCTCTCACCAAAGATGACTTATTTATAGCGATTTCGAGGCGAACAATTCTAATTAAAGTCCATCCTGAATCCCGTTCTTGAAATTCAGACATTTTGTTGTGGATTTCTTGAAATTGCTTTGCCATAATTTCCTCAACATCATCTCCAATGCACAGAAGATCCATCTTTGCCCGGTGAGAAATAGTACACAATTCCATATCATCGCTTATAATTTTAATATACTCTCCAATAAGAGTAATATTAAATTTAATAATGTTGTGTACGGCAAGACTATTTTCAAGTCTTTCTTTGATGATATGTTTATTATCCACAATAACATCTTCAAATAGAATACAATCTTTATTTACTGGAACTCCAAATGTTGTAATATTATTTTTAAAAGCACTATTTATTATATAATATTTGCATTCATTTGGAGCTTGAGACAGTAGATCATCCGCAGAATTTGAGATATCCATTTATACTTCATTATTTTGTGTATTTGCCTGATCATGTGGAATAACTTGACTTATATCCATGTCTTGAGAAGGATTATCTACGGGCAAATAGCTTGGGTAATAATTAGGCATATTATTTTGCTGCAACTGTATAGGTACGCTATATTCAATGGGATATGGAATCTCCATAGGTGCTGTGAATTGGTTGGTTGACACTGGATACGGATATAAAGGATACGCTGGTACCTGCACTGGATACTGATACTGCACTGGGTACTGATACTGCACTGGGTACTGATACTGCGCCGGATACTGATACTGCAAATTGTTGTGGACCATTGAGTTGTATGCATATGTTGAGGGTTGTATGGACTGTGCGATTTGTTGATATGTTCCTATGGGGTTGCACGCAGATGTTGGGGGTTGTATCGACTGTTGCACTTGTTGTGGTTGAACATGACCTTTGCAATGTTCTAAATAAGATTTTTGGTATTTATATACCTTATTACAGATATTGCACTTGAAAATTGATGAACTCATTTTTTTTTTATATTTTTATTTACACTTATAAAAATTATTTTGTTTATAGTGTACTTTTTTATTAAAAAATATGTTGATTGCTTGAATAACAAGTAATATTACAAGAATTTTTATATATATATTTAAATTCTGTTTTTGCTTAAATTATATGACACACTCTTATTTTTTGATATAAAAATAATATGTTTTTTGAGAATATGTATTTATTTTCTGTCTTAGATTTATTAATAACACACAAGGAATTTTTTAATAGTCACGACTTGTTACTTTTAGATACAAAAATGTACTGAATTTTATCCTAAAAAATTTAGATTAATATAAATCCGTGAAAATTTTGTTTTGGTATAGTACGCTTCATTCCAACAAAGTAGCTTTGCGTTACTTTGGAAAAGTAGCGTATCTGCTGATAGAAACGGTTAAGATTAAAAAATTAGAAAAGAAACTGCTACGTGGACAAAACATTGTGGTATCTGATATACACAGAATGCCGAGGCATGCTTATGCATGCCTCTACAATACAAAATGTTTAAGGGAATGAAACTGCTACGTAGACAATATTTATGTAAACAAAAATTTTGATAAGTGAATCTACAGAGTACAGAGACATGCTTGTGCATGCAGATACGTTACAAAGTTTTGAACGGAATTTGATATATACAGAGTACAGGAACATGCTTATGCATGCCTCTACGATACAAAATGTTTACGGAAATGAAACTGCTACATGGACAAAATTTATGTAAACAAACATTATGATATGTGATATACACAGGATACGGAGGCATGCTTATGCATGCAGATACGTCACAAAATTTTGTAGCAAAAGAGACTGCTACGTGGACAAAACATTGTGGTATCTGATAAACTACAAAATTTTTGTAGCTTCACAAGTTTTCAAAGCAAAATTATCAAATTTTGAAGTTGAGCTTTTATTTGTACAATGAAGCTCTTCTGGTACACACCATTATATCGGAGACTTCAGCGTCACCATTTGAAGGAGTATTTAAGAAAAGCCAGACAGGAAGAGTTCGAGAAACATCTTGAAGGAGATGAGGAACTTTTTTTAGAGTTGTCATCGCAGCCAACATCTGCACCTAAAATATCAAATCCTTCGAATGCAGAATACGATGATATGCTAACAGGCGATGAGGATCACTTTTTAGCGGTGTCTTCGCAGCCAACCACAACAGACCATCGAAGAGAGGTAGCAATCAAACCTCAAATAGAAATATTGAGTGTTGAAATACTACCAAAAATAGATATACCTCTTTTTCTCGCGATATATGGAGACGATCAATTGTTGTTAGAGGCAGCGGATGTAGTACAGGCAAATTTAAATTGAGGTATAAATAAAAATATATACATAATTTGATAAATATTACATATTAATGAAAATTAAAACAATGCATATGTTTAAACAATGGTTCATTCATTCATTCAAATGGTCAAGGGAATATTTGGGCACAAAGAATAAACGCTTATTATTTGTTTGTATGTATATGCGTAAATGAAATAAATTTGTAGATATTTATGTACGCATGAATATGTACATCTTATCACATTTTATACTGACCAGGAAAGCAAGAAAGCGGACTGTCGTACAGACTCACCAATCGTCATACACACAGCCTGTCTGACAGGCAGACATTCCAACCGCCACTCAGAACACAAAAAACAGATACACTTAAACATAGCATAAATATTCATATTCTACAAAATACAGAAATCGCACCACCATCCAGATCCCCAAATAAAATCCATCGATGATCGTCATGTATAAAATAAACAAAACATCAGTTTCAATATATATGCAATAGTAATTTTTTTTTCACAACGTCTTCAAGATCAGAATAATCAAATTATTCCTCCAGACTCAAGCATTGCAAGCAAAAAAGTAAAAAAAAAACACTGAATTGCTGGACGACAAATCTTAAGTAAACACATCAAATTTTAATAAGCAAAAAAATAAAAGAAAAAATCTCACTCCAGCAAGAAGGAACGAACCACAAACATAAAGGGTATCCATATATAACTACTATACTTTTTAAATAGTATAATTCCTAAAAATGCTTCTAAATTTTTTTATTCACCAGGCGTACACAGTATAAATGGACAGACAGAAATTTCCACGCTCACATACAGACGGACATGTATATTCAAGGTCACATATGGACGGACATGTATTCTCAAGGTCACATATGGACAGACACAAATTCTCACGCTCACATACCGACGGACATGTATTCTCAAGGTCACATATGGACAGACACAAATTCCCACGCTTACCCCAACATTTTATTTAAAAAAAAAACAACAATGTGAACGCCCCTATTAAACCGTGGGAAAAAATACACACACGAACACACACAAAATGAAATTTGAGAATTTTGTGAAATTTGAGAATTTTGGCAATTAAAATTGAAAAATTTCAAATTTAATTGCTGAAATTTAATATTTTTAATGGTCCCAGCACATACAGTTCCCTACTACTTAAAAGCGATGTGATTCGCACAAGTAATATGCTTTTTTGTTTTGAGCTTTTTTCTCTTTTTAATTAAACTTTACCGATTATTTTTCGATTAGAAAATAACAGTTATTTCTTGAGGTTTTGCTTTGCTAAAAATAATATTAAGCGATGCCTGAATTTATCCCTATATTCCGTGGAAAAACTCTCATTTGATATACCAAATAAAATCTTTTATGTATTTTTGCTAGTTTGCAAACTATGTGTTTTCAAAAAAAAAAAATTTTAAATAAAAGAAGAGTACAATATATTAAAAAAATGTGATTCTTGAAACAAAACATATAACTGTTAGAATACCTGATATATACTTCAATGAAATTTTTTCTCAGAATCATATTTTGAAGATTTAATTTGTTAGAAGCATTTTTTAATGACACAACTTTTGTCTTAAAAAGACATGTAGTTTAAATTTAAATTGCAGTATATATTTACTGTTGTTTATTAAATACATTGATAAGTGTTCGATCAAAGAAGAATTACGGAGCTCAGCTGAATACTACAAAAATAAATAATAACGCTTATTACAACTACTATTGTAACCAATACAACTGCTAGTGTAAGCCAAACTGATTTTAAATCGTGTGATTTATGAAATCAAATAAAATATATTTCCTTCCGAGGGGAAGACATTACATCTGGAACAAAGAAATGAGCTTCTGCGGTATTTCTAAATAATTTCAACTTTGTAATTTAATCTGAAAAGTTCGCGCAATAAGTGATTATTTCATTTCGACGATCCTGTTAAAAGTTATACAAAAAATCTTGGAAACGTCGGGAAAAACTGTACCAACGAATTAGTATGCATATTTAAAAGATAGTGCTCAAGTAGCTAAAAGGTACTAAGCTTTTTTTTTATATTAGGCGTGATATACCCATAAGCCATAATCGTAAAGGGTAATGCAACTAATATTATGGATAACAATGTTTTCAATTATACTTGATATGACCATAGAAACCAAATGCATTTTAATTTTAGGTTATGGCGCTATAGTTATGCTTCATGTGAAAGTGCTGCCACATAGATTTAACCAATACAATTTGTCTATAATGTTTTAATAATTTTTATTTCCTGAAGATGTTAACAAACTGTTAACGAAATATCGAATAAAAATTTATGTATATATATATATATATATATATATATACGTATATGTATATATATATATATATATATATATATATAATATATATATATATATATATATATATATATATACATATATATATTTATATATAAATATATATATTGTATATATATATATATATATATATATATATATATGTACATATGTATATACATGTATATATAGATATATATATATATATATATATATATATATACATGTATATATATATATATATATATATATATATATATATAGATATGTATATACGTGTGTATATATATACACACGTATATACATATATATATATATATATATATATATATATGTATATCTATACAAATATATATATATATATATATATATATATATATATATATACATATATATATATATATATATATATATATATATATATATATATATGTATATATATATATACATATGTATATACATGTATATATACATGTATAAATTTTAATGAAGTGACCGTCTTTATTAATTAAAGTTGTATTAATGCTTAAATTCTAAACTCACATTATTGTTTTATATTCTAAATGAAGCAATCGTTGGTTGCAATCATGTGATATCATGAGTAATATCAGATAATTTCTCTTAAAACTATGAATAAACAAATGTTGAAAATAATGTTCTTACTCTTAAATCAATTATGAAAGATTCAGATTTCTGAGTTAAAACGGTAATTATGATAAGACTTATATTACAGTTGTTTATTATAAGATTCCTATTGCACGAACCGAATTAATAGGATTCACATTACAATAGTTTATTATAGGATTCATATAACAATGGGACACTTAGTCACCATAACAGTGTTGAGTAAAACTCCCCCGGACGAAGATTGGTTCCCAATATCTGAATGATTTTTGGGAAACGATACAATTGTTTTCTTAATTATTTTTTTAGATTTCAATTTAATGCTCAAGCACCCAACGAATAAAGTTGTTGCAATTATGATTACAATGTAAATGGTTATATTAGTAGTTTTTTGGTTATTTCTTAATTCATTTATACATATATCTTTTATTTCTAATAAGTTCGTATGTTTTGTTTTCTAGTGTTATTTTTTCTTAACACTTATTTGTATTTCCTTAAACAAACTAGGTATTATTATATTTTCAGCATAAACTTTTCTATCGTACCATTTTTCTAGTATCTGTATTTTACATTCTTCTATTCTAATAAGAAAATGACCCATCAAAGTTATAGGCATTTCATTACAAGTTTGATTTACAGTTATATTGTTCATGTTTATAGCAAAAATTAAATTAGAATTTACTTCTATTATATTTGTAAACGAGTTTTTTCGATAATTACATTTCATTCTTTGATAATTTAATATATTTTCAATACAGTTATCTTTTATCATTGCTAAATTTTTCTTATAATTAGTTTCATAATATACAACATTATCTTTTGCAATATACATTTGTATATCTTCGCTTAACTCTAGATTATTGTTATTTGGAATTGGTTGGAGAAACAAGATTTCATAAAATTCAGGAGTCAATTGTGGGATTTGGATAATAAAAAGGATGTTTCTTTTATTTGTCGCTACAGTCATTCTAATGTTTTGTAATTTTTCAAAAGTTATGTCATGTTCTTCTATTTCTTCATCTATCAAAATGTTCTGGCTCAGGAGCCCCAAGCTTGATGTCAAAAGTATTCCCTCAATCTTGTCAATTATTTTGTCTAATTTTTCTATTTGAAATGAAATCGCCTTCTTTCGAATCTCCAATTCGTCCCTTTTGGTTTGATTATTAGTTGTTATATACTCATAATAAAGATCTTTGTTTGCCATATCGTATATTTTAGACAATTTAGTTAGTTGTTCACCAAAACGTTTATTTATTTGAATCTGATCATTGGATTGTTCAATTACACTATGTGCATTACCTTTCATCATTTCTAACCTGTTTTTCTATTTCTTGCCTGTCTTCATCGTCCATTGTTCCAGATAAATATTTCAGTCCCGTTCCTAAAATGTTAAAAAGTCCTCGTCTCTGTCTGTGTGGAATAAGTGTTTTTAATGATGTCTTCAAATGTTGTAATTCTTGATTTATATAGTCGTCACCAATTGAATTATTTTCTAATTTTTCTATGTAGTCTTCATACCTCTTAACATTAAATATATGCACGATGCTGTGATATTCTCTAATAAGGTGTTTTTTACCTAGAACTACCACAGTAAATCCGTTTCCTACGCTGAGGTCCGTAAACTCAATCTTCTGAGCGTGTGTCACATGCGTCATTACCGCAATTAGCAAAGTTAACCAGATCGGCCTCCTCGAGTGTGTCAGCAATATTGTCTTCAGCACGATCATTCAAAGAGCTGAAAGTATCCTTAGCTGGAATTAACTGATCCCTGTAAACATTCTGATTTTTATTTCTATATCTTTTGTCAGTAATCCTTTTCAAAGCAACCTTTTCGTTTCTAGCCTCTGTCTTATGTGCTCTAAAATCTCTTTTGAAACTCTCATTTACTTTCTGATCTTTTCTATTTCTATTAAGGTATGTTAAGTTTTTCGTCTTTCTTGACTCAATTGCATCATTAATCTTTTCGTTTTCTATGGCATCATCCTGAAAATGAACTTCTATTGGTTTCTTACGAGTTGTCAAATGAAAGGTGTTGTTGTAAATAAAATTAGCTTGCACTGGCAAATCTATATTATAAACCATGTCAGATGTTTCTTCTCTTTTTTTCAAGATCCTGATATTCTCATTCAGGCTACTATGAAATCGCCCAACATCTGAATTACCTGTGTGACGGTAAGGAGTAGTAAAGTGATATTCTACATTATTTTTCTCTAAAAAATCTTTAAACAGTGCCGAATTAAAACCAGGTTCGTTGTCCAGAATTAATTTTTTTGGAGTTCTCATCAAATTAAATAGTATAGTAAAGGGTTTAATGAAATTAAGTGGAGTTCTCTCTTCAATTTTTTGTATAAGGGCGTATTTCGAGAATTTATTAATTATCGTTATGTATGGGTCTTTTGCGTCTAAAAACCATATATCGGCGTGGTATATTTTGTAAGGTGCACTAGGGGTTTCTGTTTTCTCAAAAGGAAGTTTAACAGGATTTCTTTCTATTTTATAATTGCAAATTTCACAATTATTTATAATTCTAGTTATTTCTTTTCTCATATTTGGGTAATAATATTTCCTTTTTAGTTCGTAATATGTTTTGTCAATTCCAGGGTGATTATTTTCATACTTATGATGCCTCATAATAATTTCTAACAACTTTTCTTTTTCTACATTCTGTAGTAGTGTATAAGTTCTATATATCCTCAATTTTTTTATTTTCTTCAACTCAATAACCTGATTCTGAATCATATCGTACAATTCTTCAGTATCCAATATATCACCAAATGTTCTTCCTTTTCAATTATTCTGATTATTTCTTTTAAAATTAATTTGTAGTCATTTGAGTTGATTTCGAATTTATATAACTTTTTACCAAATTGAAGCTTTTCTTCAAACGAATCTTTTTCTTGCTTTTGAATTAAAATTTGCTTATTTGCAAATTGCAAAGATCTTTCTGTTATCCCAATATGATCTAATCCATCATCCTGAGCGCTATGTGCTGTTGGTACCGGAGAACTTTGTCTATTTTCTCTTTTTGTCTTTGTGTTTCTAAGTTGGACAGTATTTCTATCCACAATTTTAAAATCTAGTTTTTCTCTTTTATGTATTCTTTGGAAATGTCTCTTTAAACCTACCTTGCTCTCAAAATTACTGTTAACGCTAAAGCGTTTTTTAGCGCCTTGTTCCGAATTGAACAATCGAAAACCTTTTTGAAACAAAATAAAAACAATTTTTCTGATTTCATTAAATTTTATTTCAGCGGATGAAATCTTCCTTATATATAGCTTTATTTTACAAATTCAGCCTTTGGCTTTGACTATTTTACTTGACAATATTGATTTGAAGTATTTTATTTTTTACTAAGAGAATTTTAATTGGGTTATGCGCAGAACGAAGTTCCCGAATAGATCTCTATTTGCATATCAATTTAAAGTATTGCCTTTTAAGTTCTTGACATTCTTTTACTTATGTACATAGTCGATAACTGTTAAATCACACGACTCATGATCTACATACTTACAGTTTTATATAAGTATATATACATACATGTACTTATGCATAATTAAACAAATGAAAGAATGCAGTAACAATAATGCAAACCAGTTTCTTACTGTTCGTCTTTACTCTTTGCTATGATTTTAATTATTTGGTTTTGGAGATTAAATTTTGATTTTACGAGGGTGCTTATTGTATTAACACTTTGTGAGGCGATGACGCAAAAGTGAAACTTCTTAACATTCTGCCCCCTCATCGGAAGCTCTGCTTGCGATGGTATTATCCGACTCAATTGGAAGCTTGCATACTTTAGTTATTGCTCTTTTGTGGATGCCATCTGCTGTTTTGACCGTGACTACACGTACTCTTCCATCATCACCTTGACTTATTTGTAAAATACGTCCAATAGGCCATCTCAATGGTGCAGAGTTTTCATCTTTTAGTAGAACCAAGTCATTCACTTGCAGGTTTGAGCATGGGTGATTCCATTTTAATCGAAGTTGTAATTGTTGAATGTATTCATTATGCCAGCGACACCAAAATTGTTGTTGAATAGCTTGTATACAATGATATCGTTTTAATACGTTCAAATTGGTAATTTGGAGAGTTGGTTCTGCAACTGTTGTAAGATTTCGACCAATTAAAAAATGACCCGGTGTTAATGTCGTGAGATCATTTGGATCACTAGACAGTGGTGTAAGTGGGCGACTATTAATGATAGCTTCAGCTTGACAGCAAACAGTGTGTAACTCATCATGGGTGAGAATGTGATTACCGATACAGCGCCGAATGTAATATTTACCTTGCTTAACTGCACTCTCCCATAACCCCACAAAGTGTGGCGATCTGGGTGGTATAAATTTCCAACTTATTCCATTATTACGGCATGAAGCTTCAACATCATTAATGTGTTGTTGTGTGTTAAAGTGAGCTAGCATTTGTTTTAGCTCACGGTTAGCGCTAGGCTTGCCACCCGTACTATATAATATAGTATTGTACTTTATTTCGAGTAGTTGTACTATATACTTTATTAGAACAATAAAGTACGCGAAAGTACTATATTTCGCATGGTTTGATTTATCTTGAATTAAAAACAAATTCGGATTATTTTAATCAGGTCGTAATGAACGGAATAAAATAGTTTTTTTCTGAATGACGATTTGTTAAAGTTTTTTATATGATTCTCTATTCATTTTGAAGACCATATCTCCACTCAACATAAATTGCTTTTTATTATGTTAGGTGTAGCCGTAGGGTAAAATTTTGACGATTTTTCCGAAAAGATAATCTGGCAGCACTATTTCACCTGTTTGTTTTGTTTGAGTGCAATAAGAAATTCTTACTGTATTATTTCTTCTAAGAATACGATTAATAGTTTTTATAGATATATGATAAAAAATATAAACAATGGACAAGTATTCTAGTAAGGAAAATACTCCTACAAAACGTAATCTTGAAGATGAAACGGATGAAAGTGATTCTGAATATGTTACCCCAAAAAAAAACCCGAAAAAAATTGATGCAATAAAACAGAAGAATAAACGGTTGCAGAAGTACAAAAATCAATGGGAAATTGAATACGGTGATTGGCTAACCAAAGATCCCCAAAATGAATATAACGGAAAATGCAAATTGTGTGGAATAATATTTGGAATTGCTTCAGCTGGAATTGGACAAGTAAGTGTGTTTGTAGTATAACGAATGTCAAATGATGAAAGGATTATTCATATTATTTTCAGGTTAAACAACACCTGCAAACAAAGCAACACAAATTAAAATCAGAAACGAAGAAAACATCTGGACTTCTTGAAAAATTTATAGGCACCTCTCCTGCTTCCACATCGTCTAAAAATTCATTCAGCAGTGATAAAAATTTAAATTTGCAGAAACTTAAAATAAATATGGATGAACTTTATGGAGAAGTTGTGGTATTAAACAAAATTTATGCTCAAATATACAGTTCTGAGGGTTTTGCAGAATTGTCTACTGCAAATAAATGGCGAGAATTATTCAAGAAGACTGATAATAATTTATTGAATTTGTACAAAGTAATTTCGTTTCTACTATCTATCCCTGCCACGTCAGCATTCACAGAAAGAGTTTTTTCTGTAATGAATAGCAAATGGCGCGACGAAAGAAACAAAGCGTCTCTGAATCTGATAAAAAATGAACTTTTAATTTATTTTAACTTAAATATAGACTGTAATGATGCTGTGCAATTGTTTAGTAATGATAATTATTTGATAAAACTTGCGAAAAGCAATAAAAAATATGCCTTTAAATTTAACAATAAAGAAAACTAAATTGTACTTTATTTTGATGTTGTGTACTTTATTTTTTTAACCTTTTATAACCAATGTACTTTATTTCCAAAAAAAAAGGTGGTAACCCTAGTTAGCGCCAACGAAGTTGGTAGCGTTGTCGGAGTATATAATCCGGCATTTGCCGCGACGAGCGAAGAACCTTTTTAACGATGAGATGAATGCTGCTGTCGTCGAATCGGGTACTAATTCGATGTGCACCGCCTTGGTTACAAAGCAAATGAAGACCGCCAAGTAAACCTTACTTGGAGGCCTACCTCTTATTTGTTGAGTTATCAAAAATGGTCCACAATAGTCGACGCCTGAAATTTCGACTGCAAATGATTTTACGACTCGATCAGTTGGCAAGTTGCCCATAATTTGTTCTGAGATCTGAGGCCGAAAACGATAACATAATATGCAGTCATGAATTATTCTTTTTACAGCATTTTTTCCATTGAGAATCCAATACTTTTCGCGTAATGTGTTGAGTAATGTTTGCGCACCAGCATGACGATTTACTAAGTGATAATGACGAATGATAGTTGTTACGAATGGATGTGTGGATGGTAAAAGTATTGGATGCTTTGCATCAAACGATAGAGTTGAATTTTTTATTCTTCCTCCTACACGAATCAAACCATTATGTATAAAGGGTGTAAGTTGTTTAATTTTTGATGAATTACCGACGTAATTATGTGTTTGAAACGATTTTAATTCGGCAGCAAAATTATTTTGTTGTATTAGGCGACATATGAATAGTAGAGCATCTTCGATTTCTTCGGATGTTATTGGCTGTCTGGACGAATTTTTGTTAATAAAGCGACGAATGTAGACCACGATGCGTAGAAATTTATTATAGTTGTTTATATGTTTGTGATTATTGAACGATTCTAATGATTGTGTGCATGCTAATGCTATTATTTTGTGACGTTGCTCTGGTATGCTGTCCATACAAATATTATTTGCGATTGGCCATAAAGATTTGTCCTTTTTGATGAATTCTGGGCCACAAAACCACAACTGATTACCGACTAGTTCCTTAACCTTCGCTCCTCGCGAAACTATATCCGCTGGGTTTTTCGAGGATGAAACGTGATGCCATGTGAAATTTTTAGTCAGATTCTGAATTTTTGTTACGCGATGAGATACAAATTGTGACCAACGATATGGCTCACCATTTATCCAAGTTAATGCAATGGTCGAATCAGACTAACAATGAATGTTTCCCGGCTGCAACGAGAATATCTTCAAAACATAATGTAACAATTCTGCTAGTAAAAGTGTTGCGCACAGCTCTAATCTTGGCAAACTTATTTCCTTTGTTGGTGCTACCCTGGATTTGGCGCATAGTAAAGACGAAAAGACTTCACCATTTACATTGGTCACAGCGTAAATGCATGCACCGTATGCTCGGGTGCTGGCATCTGAAAATGCATGAATTTCTGTTGATTTGATAATAGGTACGTACCGAGAAATGCGTAAGTGATTTAGCGAAGCCAACTCGTTCTGGAAATTAAACCATCTGGTATAAATTTCTTCTGGCACACTTTCGTCCCAATTTACTTTAAGCTTCCACAAATCTTGCATTAAAATTTTGCAACTTACTATTATTGGGTTCAATAAGCCTAAGGGGTTGAAAACACTTGCTAACTGCGATAATATTATTCTTTTTGACACTTTAAACTCTTTGTCTTGTATATTGTAGTTGAACAAAAAACAGTCTTCCCTTGGAGACCATTTCAAACCAAGTGCTTTTATATATTCTGTTTTTCCAAAACTTACAATTTCTTCTTTATCGCATTCTTTAACATCTTCAATAGTTTTGTCATTGTTTGATGCAAATTAACGAAGTGGGAACCACCATTTTCTAATAGTTCAGTTACCTGTTTTTTGATTTGAACAACATCTTCGATAGTTGAAGCGCCAGTGAATAAGTTGTCTACGTAAAAATCTCTAAGTGTGACAGTAGAGCCAATGGGAAAATGTATGACCTGTTCGATAGCTAATTGTCGGAGACATTTTATCGCCAAATATGATGCGCTACTAGTTCCATATGTCACAGTTAGCAGCTCGTACGAATCAAGATCATCAGTATTTGATTGTCGCCAAAATATGGTTTGCCATTTAGTATCTTGCTTGTCGATAAGAACTTGCCGGTACATTTTGGCTATATCTACCATTAAAACGATTTTGTGTGCTTGAACTCTAATCAAAATAGTAGCTAAATCGTCTTGCAATGTGGGGCCAACTCCTAAGACGTCATTAAGGGATAGTCCGCTGAACATTCGGCACGACGCGTCGAACACTACCCGCAATTTGGTGGTAGAGCTATCGAGCTTTGTGACACAATGATGAGGGATGAAATTACGCGATTCTGAAGAGTTTTTAATGCGAACCATATGATTAAGTTGTTTATATTCCTCGATGAAATTTTAGTACTGGTTGTGTAGATCAACATCTTGCTTTAATTTTTTCTCTAGACCAAGAAACCGATTTCGAGCGATATGGTATGAGTCGCCAAGACAGCTTGGGTCTTTTTTAAACGGCAATCTAACGATAAATTTATTGGTGATTGGACATCGGGTCGTTGTTTCAGCAAAGAATCGTTCGCACTCTTTCTCTTCGCTTGTAAATTGTGTATGTGGTGAGGCATATATGTGTTCTATTAACCAAAAACGTTCTAACATGTCGTCCAATTTAGGTTCATTGATTGTGGCATGAAGCGAAGTATGTAATGAAGACGGTATATTGTGACTAATTGGTCCAGATACCACCCAGCCTAGTTGAGTTTTTTGTAAAATTGGTAGATTGCCACCTAGTTTGATCTGACCTACCATAAGTAATTCATAAAAAATGCTAGCACCAATTAAACAGTCAATGTGACCAGGTTCCTCAAAATGCGGATCGGCCAAGTTTATGTTACATGGTATACTAATTTTGTTTTTCTCGACGACACTTGTGGGTTGAAGGTGAGTAATTTGCGGTAATACAATTGCTTGAATGGTTGTACTATATGAATTTTGAAGCGATTCAATAACGATCGAACATGTCCCTAGAGCTTTGACAGCTGCTGTTCCAATACCATGAATTTGTATATTTGATTTTTCTCGGCGTACTTGTAAGTGTTGTGCGATTTTTGACGAAATGAAATTTACCTGTGACCCGGAATCTAATAAAGCACGGGCCTTTATTTTGATGTTAGATGTTGTACCAAGATTTACGATTGCAGTTGCCAATAGGACGTCGCTTTTAAGTTCAGTTGCTTGACATGAGGATGTTGAATTTTCTGGTGCCGAGGTCTCTTTTGTTGATTTTCAGGTTGATTGGGATTGTGACACCTCGCGATGCAGTAATGTATGATGTAAGGCATTACAAACCTGACATTTATGTTTAGATGTACAATTACTCATCATGTGATTCATTCCCAAACAATTTAAGCACAATTTGTTGCGTTTTACCAATGCAAATCTATCTTGCGAAGTCATTTTTATAAACGATACACATTTAAACGGTTGTTTAAAAAAACGATTGTTCACTAGCCACGAATAAAGTTTTTTGTTTGCTTGAATATAATTTTTGTTGATGTGACGATGACGAATGGTGATTAGATAGGGCTGAGTCGATGAAACTGATGGTTTGACAACGTTTTTCTAAAAAATTAGCCAGGGCTTCCTAATTCGGAAGATTAAATGATGTGGAGCCAGTCTGATTAAATTTGGACGATACTTCTTCTTCCCAAAGAGCTTGCGTTTCTTTGTCTAAGCGTGATGTTACTAAGTACAGCAGAATTCCATCAGCGATTTGTATATTAGAGGCGAACGATTGCAATGCTCGAACATTGACGTTAATTTGATCAATAAATTGACGTAGCGATGACACATTAGGTCGCGTGATCTTTTCCACTTCAAACATTTTACTTCGATGGGCCTGAAAGATGTATCTTTTATTATCATACCTAGCCTTTAACAATTGTATAGCCTTGTCGTAGTTGGTCCCAGTGATTTCCAGTGACTGAATGATGTTCGCAGCATTACCCTTTAAACTCTACTTTAAATATTGAAACTTTTCAACAGGCAACAAATCCTTGTTTTGATGAACTAATACATTGAAAGTGCTATAAAAATCTGTCCACTCCTGCGGTGCTCTTGAAAATGTTGATAATTGCAAATTTGGTAGATGAGTGCGCCCAGACGCGGTTGCAGGCGTTTCTAATCGCGTGCTGTTCAGATTAGCTTCCAATTGAGACTTTAAAGCTGCTATGTGCTCCACCAATTTCGCTTTGGTTTCGGCGTACATTTCTTCAACCGATTGTCGAATAGGGTCATCTAGTTGTGTTTCATCTAATATTTCTAGCTGAGATTGGAGCTCTTCAAACTGCTCATAACTGCGATCCAGTAGCGATATTTTGATCTCGGTATAGTGTATCGGAAATGTGTCAAGATTACTTAAACCGTTTTTTGCCGATTGAAAACGGTTTACTAATTGTGTTCTTTGATGTAATCTAAACCGAAAATTCCGATCGGATGGAGGAGTTTGTACCTCATCAGCATTTACTACGTTAACTTCGTTCTGCATTTCGAATGAAACTATTACTATTAGAATTGCGAATTTTTAATCGGAGCTACATATCCGGCTCGAAGGACCTTGTGTTAACGCTAAAGCGTTTTTTAGCGCCTTGTTCCGAATTGAACAATCGAAAACCTTTTTGAAACAAAATAAAAACAATTTTTCTGATTTCATTAAATTTTATTTCAGCGGATGAAATCTTCCTGATATATAGCTTTATTTTACAAATTCAGCCTTTGGCTTTGACTATTTTACTTGACAATATTGATTTGAAGTATTTTATTTTTTACTAAGAAAATTTTAATTGGGTTATGCGCAGAACGAAGTTCACGAATGGATCTCTATTTGCATATTAATTTAAAGTATTGCCTTTTAAGTTCTTGACATTCTTTTACTTATGTACATAGTCGATAACTGTTAAATCACACGACTCATGATCTACATACTTACAGTTTTATATAAGTATATATACATACATGTACTTATGCATAATTAAACAAATGAAAGAATGCAGTAACAATAATGCAAACCAGTTTCTTACTGTTCGTCTTTACTCTTTGCTATGATTTTAATTATTTGGTTTTGGAGATTAAATTTTGATTTTACGAGGGTGCTTATTGTATTAACACTTTGTGAGGCGATGACGCAAAAGTGAAACTTCTTAACAATTACCATTGCAAAGTTGACACTGAAAAATTTGTGTACCATGCTTATGTTTTACGTGCTGATTCAAAACTTCTTTCCTTTTATACGTTATTTACATGTGTCACATTGAAATATATTCAATTCTGCACATTTCTCCATCCTTGATAACGCATCCGCGACTTTATTTTCTTTTCCCTGTACGTGGTCTATTTCAAACTCATATTCGTTGAGCTTGATTTTCCACCGAATCATTTTTGAATTTGGTTCTTTGAAACTAGACAACCAAATTAGTGGTTTATGATCTGTACGCAATTTAAACTTTCTTCCATAAAAATAATGTCTGTATTGACCACAAGCCCAAACAATAGCTAGTAGTTCTTTCTCTATTACACTGTAGTTGATTTCGTGTTTATTAAGAGTTCTTGAAGCAAAGGCTATAGGACCATTTTTCTGAGACAACACAGCACGCAATGCAAAGTTGCTGGCGTCTGTTGTAAGCGTGAAATCCTCTTCAAAATCAGGATATCGCAATACCATATCCGAAGTTAATATCATTCGCAATTTCTCAAAAGACTTTTTATAATCGGTGTCATTTTCATTGATCTGCCCGTCTTTTTTTAGTCTCAAAGTTAAAGGTTTTGCTATCTTGGCATAATCTGGGATAAACTTACTATAATTTCCGCTCAATCCCAGAAATGATTGAGGCTGTTTTAATGTCCTTGGAATAGGAAAGATTTTTATACACTCTATTTTTTAGGATCCGCTTTTATTCCATCTGATGTCACAATGTGACCAAGGAAATTTGTTTCTGATTTCAAAAACTCACTTTTATTTAGTGATACTTTTAAATTAGCCTGCTTTAATGCCTGGAACACCTTTGTCAAATTATCTATATGCTCCTGAAAGGAAGTTCCGAAAATCAATATATCATCCATATAGATGACACATATTTTATTAATATATTTTCTAAGCAAATTATTCATCATTCTTTGGAATGATGCTGGGGCATTTTTAGCCCAAATGGCATACGCTTAAATTCGTAGTGGCCATCGTTAGTAGAAAATGCCGTTTTTTCTTGATCATTTTCATCTACCTCTATCTGGTAAAATCCCTTGGTTAAGTCCAATGTAGTAAAGTAATTTGCTCGTCCCAATCTATCTAACACATCGTCAATAATAGGTAAGGGGTATTTTCTTCTCTTGTCACAAGATTAAGCTTTCTATAATCAATCACTATCCTCCAATCCTTTTGTCCAATTTTGTCCTCTTTCTTTGGTACTACCCAAATTTGGGAATTATAGGGTGAATCACTTGGAGTGATTATACCTTGTTTTAACATTTCCTTTATCTGTTTCTTAACTTCTTCTCTATGAACTTCTGGATACCTGTACGATTTTGTGTAAACCGGTTTATCATTATTAGTAGGGATCCTGTGTTTCACTTCATTTGTGAAAGTCAGGTCATCACCCTTTTTATAAAATATATCTAAAAATTTACGCACCAATTCCTTGACCGCCATTTCTTCCTCCCTATTCAAATGTTCCAGTCTCAATTGTTCTTCTACACCCAATTCATCAAGATGATGCAATTCAGGCAAATTTTTTATAACCTTCAAATCAAAGTTAATTCTTTCACATTCTCCTTCAAAATACAAAGGGAATTTCTGTTCATTTATTATTACAACTTTATTTTCATAGTCTATTATAGAATTGTTATCACTCAACAACCCTGATCCAAATATTCCATCGAATATGGGATGAAAATTACATATTCTAAATATTACATACATGTAGGCCATTCTTTGAAACCATAGCTTCTTTTTCTACAATCAAAAAACCTGCTGCTATTTTTATCTTCATTGGTTGTGCCAATGAATATACTAAATTTCTTGGACAATGACTTTCTGTAATCAGATTGTCAGTTGAACCCGTATCAATTAAGATTCTGGTTGCATTTTCCCCTCGCTTAAATAGAACATAGGGCAATCCACATTCGGTGGATCCCCCATGTCGGAGGCCATTTGCCGAAAATTTTTAGTTTTTTATTCATATAATGATTCTGTTTTCGAGTTTGTTCACTAATCTCCATTGGTTCTGGCTTCGGATAATCGCTTCGTCCTAAGAACCTATTCTCAGTGAGGTAGAAACCATTATGTCCATAACTCTTTTTTTTATTGTAATTTTTTGTTTGATAATTTTTTCGGATTTGGGATTCAGGACTAGGTTTAAAATTTTTATTTTGATAACAATATTTATTTTTTTCCTTATTATTAATTTTTTCGATAAGATTTGCTTGACCGAGCTCATGGAGGGCAACCTCCAAAGAACCTGGTTTAATTGCACAAAGCACTGTTCTTAAATTCCATGGCAATTTATTTATAAAAACTTTTAAACTTACTCTATTATTATGTTCTATTTCTATCAAGTTGCCGTCCAACTTTTGTCTTTGATTAAGTAAAGACAATTTGGCTTGTATAAAATTATAAAACTGCAATACATCACCTCTGTACTGAGCACCTCTAAGCTCTTCATACAGTAATTCGGCTGAGGTTAGTCCACATAAACTTAATTCTAGTTGATTTTTTATCTCCGCCCATCTTGAAAGGTGCGGGTGGATTTCTGAAATCACTCTAGCCTTACCTCTTATCTTGCCCTTTATTGCGGACAAGATCATTCGTTGGGATGTGGGATTATACCCATCCATCGCGGCTACTACATTATCAATACCTTCCAGGAAAGGGTAAAGCTCCTCTTTACGTCCATAAAAATCCTGGATCAGACCCAAAAATCTTAAGGGGTCAATATCTCGTCCCATAGGTAGTTGTTGCACTTGTTGCTGTAGTTGTACCTGTTGTTGTTCAAGCTGCGAATGAAATTCTTGTTGTAATTGTTGCTGCTGTTGTTGCAATTGCTGCTGTAGTTGTTCGTCCATCCTCGGAATTCGTCTGTTATTGTCAAATATTCCACTTCTTTTCTGTCTTGTCTCCACCCTCGGGCTGCTCAAGCAAAATCGTTGCTTGATGACACACAAAATGCATATACAACACAACAGTTGCCAATAGACAAACTCCTTTACGTGGAGTTGTTTTTTCGAATTTTTTTTATTTCCAAAGTTATTAGAATTTCTTCTCTAATTCACTTATACTGCTTTGCGTACATTTATTAGATTTTTTTTTTTCAAATTCACTTATACTGCTTTGCGTAAAGTTATTATTATAATTTTGGAGGGACCCTTAGGTATCGCAAAATTTATTTAATATTTTTATCCTTTTCCGTAAGATTTTTATTTTTTATCCTTTTTCGTAGGATATTTTAATTTTTATCCTTTTTCGTAGGATATTTTACCTTTTATCCTTTTTCGTAGGATATTTTACCTTTTATCCTTTTTCGTAGGATATTTTACCGACTGCGCCAATTTTAATGACGTGACCATCTTTATTAATTAAAGTTATATTAATGCTCAAATTCTAAACTCACATTATTGTTTTATATTCTAAATGAAGCAATTGTTGGTTGCAGTTATGTGATCAACGATTACTCATGATATCAAATAATTTCTCTTAAAACTATGAATAAACAAATGTTGAAAATAATGTTCTTAATCTTAAATCAATTATGAAAGATTCAGATTTCTGAGTTAAAACGGTAAGTATGATAAGGTTTATATTACAGTTGTTTATTATAAGATTCCTATTGCACGAACCGAATTAATAGGATTCATATTACAATAGTTTATTATAGGATTCATATAACAATGGGACACTTAGTCACCATAACAGTGTTGGGTAAAACTTATATATATATATATATATATATATATATATATGTGTATATATATATATATATGTGTATATATATATATATATATATATATATATATATATAATTATATATATATATACATGTATATATATATATATATATATATATATATATATATATATATACATGTATATCTGGCTATAGTGCCATTGTGAGGTACATTAATTTATATACATAAATACATCTGAAAAAAAAAATGTGCTCACAAAGAGTGTTCTCACGTTAAAGTCAGTTGTCTGACAATATTATTTTTGTAAGACATAAATTGCCAGTTCACACTGTTGTAAGATATAGTTAGCCATATTTTACGGAATATATTGCTAGATCTGACAAACTTATATGCATATGTAGCTTAAGGAGACAAAATATCAAATTGAACTTTGTAATATGGCAGTGTACTTCAGTACAATATTACAAAAATCTAAAAGCAATATGTGGAGAAAATATAAAATTTTTGTAACAGAGGAATACTTTTTAAACTATAAATTATCTGCTACATACAAACGAATGTATGAAAATAATAAGTAGTATTTTGATTATCACCAAAGATCTGCTAAATCGGTGACTTACTTTTAACTTAAAATGTTTACAATTTCATAACTACTTACCGTAATCCCTTTTGCAAAATTTGTTGAGGTTTAACCTTTTTGTGCTTATTTTGCATTTTTCGCATTCTGCAATGATATAAAATAAGAGATGCGGAAATGAATGACGTGCAACAATTTTTTAAATTAATTTTAGAACATAAATAGCAACCAAATTGTTATTGAAGCAAGATAAATATATGTATGAATTATAATTAATTACTTATGAAAATTTTTTACTTACAATCGTTCAAATCGTGTGTCAAAATTTCGAAATGTGCTAGTTGCCATTTTTGATGTGGCTATACAATTAATTATTAATTTGGTAGATAAGATAGGTTTTGTCATATAAGACAACTCGAGTCTAGTGATGACACTAGATATGAATAATTCATATGTCAGCGATAGAGTCTGATAGCGATGCTTAAAACTAAGTCTGAAGAATACAATCCCTTGTATTTTGATATACATACATATGTACATATATATGTTGATAGACGTCATGAAATATTTTATATACACACATGAAACATTTTATGTACATACATACAGCAATACAATACTTCTTGTGTCAACCTCTTCCTTCAAAACGTTAATATCAATTAATTTCCAAAAAAAAAAAAAATTTTTAATATCAACTACTTCGCTTTACATATCCAAGAAACCGATTTCTTGTGAGTCTAATAGAAATATTTACGTTTGCTCTCGAGAAGCTCATTCCGATAGCATTCGAGACAGTGGTGAACATGTTTGTTATATTAAAGCTATTTTCATAAAGCTATTTTCATAATTGAAAATTTATTAATCTGTTATACGCAATTAGCCAAATTAAGTCCGATATAAGGAGAATACTATCCATGGCAAATAATAAGACCCTCAAATAGCATTATATTCATGTCGCTTATAATTCATTCTTTAAAAATTCTTTTCTTATAATATTAAATGTTCGAATAAATCAACCATTGATGCAGAAAATAATATGGCATGCAAAGTATTTTGCATGCCTAATTGAAGTGTTTAAATATATATATACTTACACACATGCGAGTGCAATCTGGCCATAACCAATAATGAATTTTGCATCTGCAGACATGAATCCGATCACTGTACAGTTTTGTTTTGTTCAGCAATAACAACAACAATTAAGACTATTTAATTTTAAATGCATTAAAATTCAATTACCAATGCCAATTAGTAAGGCATTCGTGTTGAATGCCAAAATAAGAATAGTTTTCAAAAATAAAAATACAAAAGGGGAACATTGCATTCTTTAAGGGTATGAATGATTTAAGAATGGAGACATGCATGCATATATGTATATACTTTCATATACGGAGGAAAATACATGCAAATGGAGAGCGAACGTACATAGTTAAACTTGATGGCAATTGGAATTGAACTACTTAAATAAATCACAGTGCCTAAATAAACACAATTTGGCAGCATTTATGTAGTTTTCTAGCCAATTCATGAATCGAAACTATTATGAAATCATTCGGCCAAGTTTTCCCAGCATGACAACTTGACATTAGGCATAGACTGTACATATGAAGAAGCAAGACAACCAACTATTTTATTTTAATTAGAACAACCGGAAACCGAATGACATATAAGAATGTCAATCAAAACCAATGACCTACAACTGTTTTGGAAAAACAAATTATGATTTCAGTATCACCACAGCAACCACATCAAAAAGAATTTAAATATCTTCTAAAACAATAATTATTTTAAAATTATTTTGTTTACAATTCCTGAAAGCACTTGTACATATGAATATTTATTTACTTAAATTAATTTTTTGTGTGTAATAATTTATATATTTTTATAGAGTTTGTTTAGATATACAAGTATCTAAATTTTTTTTAATTGCAGTGTTAATTTATATTTACACTCATTATGTACATCTCCAACCAAAAAATTTATCGTTTAAATGATCTTGTATATAAGTATGTATGTATATTTTCAAATTTTCTATTGAATAGCGGTGGTGTGATACACTGATATTATACAAAACGAAATAGTTTTGAAGTTTTTTAAATACAAATTGTTTATCAACCTCAAGTCGTTGTACAATTTATATATGACAGGGTATTTAAAAAATAGGTATTATTTAATTTATATATGTATATATAATACATATATATATATATATATATATATATATATATATCTTTATTATTACTATTTTTCTTCGGCACCAGTAGAGTGTAAAGTATTGGTTGTTTCGTTGCAAGATAATGGCATTACACATATTAAATTTTATTAGCACAGAGTGGACCATAATAACCGAAAGAGTTCGATTTCCTTATAGCTAGATTTTTTTATTATAATTTTATATTTTTTTTAATATTTTGTATAGAAGACTTAGGGAATTTCATTTTCCATATTACCAGAAATGACTTTATTATGCAATTTCTTTCCCGCAAATAGCAAGTAAAATTATTACTTCATTCATAAGATAATTTGCAGTTGAATGGGTTAACGTTATGTAACTTTTTACGCTTATATGGTATTATAAAATCTGTACAAAGCTGCAGTATAAGAGCAGTTTAATCGCGAGAATTGCAATCAATTAAGTGGATCGTTTGGTCCGGTGTTTCGTCGGAAAAGATAATAGGAGCATATTTTTTTGTCAGATATGGTACAAAGTTAGAAAATGTCTTAAGGTCAGCCCTGGAAACTGTCCATAATTATGGCTCTAACCAGATGGCGCCAGACCACGCATATGAGAAGCAAAAAGTGACTATTTTTTTTACTTTTTTCCTGAAAAAATTTGTATCATAATTTATTTAAAAAAACCATATATAAAATATATTGCTTAAATAAAGGTTGCAATAAGCACAAATTCCTTCGGTCATTTTGGGCGCATTCGCGCATCGATCATGTTCAAAAATATATCAAGCGCTTTCGAATTTGATTAAAAAAGCACATAACGATCTATGTAAATTTCATGAAGTGTTTAAGCTGGCTAGGCTTCAAATGGTTCTTATCTCTACAAGAGCTTTGGTAGTATAGCCCCACAGAAAGTAGTCCAAAGGCTATAAAAGTACAATTAACTGACGGTGTACCGTTTTTTTAAACCAAACGTCAGCCAAGCCCACCTCTTACATTTTGGACAAGTAATTGCAAGCATCGCGCTCGCCATTCATTGTATATATATATATATATATATATATATATATATATATATGTATATATATATATATATATATATATATATATATACATATATATATATATAAATATATATATATATATATATATATATATATATATATATATATAATTGTTAATAAATTAACTATTTGACATACTGTCATTGTATTATTATGATATGAAATTTATGACGCTTTTTACCAAATCGTCAGTACTGACGATTTGGTAAAAAGCGCCAATGAAATGCATAGAGACATTGCTTAACCACCCAACAAATAAATTTCATATTATATATATATATATATATATATATATAATTATATATATATATATATATATATATATATGTGTGTGTGTTTGTGTAAATGTTTTCAATTTGTGATATGTGACGCATTTGGTAAAATTTATTTTCGCATAATGTATTTAAAAAATTTATTTTTTTCATTTAAACATCACGTGAACGTTTCACGAGAAGTTTTAAAGTGTAAAATGCAACACGCCTCTTGACTCTTTGTGGTTTAAATAATTGAGTGAACAACATCGTAGAAAACAAAACGGCGGGATTTTGTAATTCGACAGCTTGCGCGCGCCTCTTAATTGTATTTGAAATGCCATGATTTGTTTTTAGATTTTTTATTCATTTGAATCATTTATGTAACATATCGTTGCTGTTGCTTTGTTCTTGATAAATATTTATTCAATTTCATATAAAATGAGTCAATAAAATGTTAAATTTATTAGCACTAGATGGAACATTTAAATCTCCGAATAAGCAGGGAAACCAAAAATATTGTCAAAAATGCAATTCTTCAACAATAAACATATTGGCTCTAACAACATCTTGGTATTTATTAGTGGAATTTTCCGTACCAACTTTTACGTTTTCCATAAGTTTGGTTTCAGATTTTAAAAATATTTTCAAATTAGTACATGTGTTTGGCAATTGTCGTTTAATTCTCTGTAATTTTAATTTCGTGCTGATTCTTTTTTCCCAAAATGTTACTAAATATTTTGTTAGAAATGAATTCTTTGTATCACTTACCACTACAATTAGTGTCGGCAAAATGTCAACCAATTGTACAATAAAAACGTAAGAAAAGAAAAAAGGAAAAGTGATCAGTGAGTTCTTCTTCTAACTTTTATATTTGTTTTAGATTTCTCACTTGTTAAAATGGAAGTTTGAAATAATATCTTGAGTTATTCTAAGAAATGTTGGGTAAAAATTCCCTGATGATTGGCACTAGCCCCAGTGAAATGTGCATAGGAACTAGCTAAAACCCCTCAATTGATCACTTTGAATATTTAGTAACATTTTATTAAAAAAGGATCAGCACGAAATTAAAATTTTTAACAATATTTACCATTCCCCTCCGTAATTTTGTTCTAAAACAACATTAACTGTAAAAACTCTCAAATTTATTTTTGCGTAAGAGAATTTTGAATTTGAAAGTTTAAACCGTTTATGCAATCTAATGGTAGGTATAAAAATAAATAAATATATATATATATATATATATATATATATACATATATTTATTTGTATATATATATATATATATATATATATATATATATATATATATCATTGTACTACTATAATATGAAATTAATTAATTTATTTAAAACTGTGGTTAAATTTCATATTATAATAGTACAATGACAGTATGTCAAATAGTTATTTTATTAACTATATATATATATATATATATATATATATATATATAAATTGAGGCGAATAATCCATAAAAACATCAGTTGAGAAATTTAGTAAATTGTACCAAATGAGCAATTGGTACAGGCTACCATTGCTGTGTACGGTATCAAACCTATTATGTGAGATAGAGGACGTTGCTATATAAACGATTATAATTATTTTTAACATATTCCACAAAATTTTCTCAGATGTGGGTAAGTATCAACAATTTATGAAACGAAATATTTCTTTAACATATCCATATTGTTATAAACTTTCATATATTTTGTTGCCCTACTAATTTTTTGTATCTTACGCTGATGATTTGTTATACTGTTTTAATGAGTTTTCAAAGATCCTCTAGAAAGCACTTAGAGTTATGGACTCTCGCAAGTTTGAATATGCATTAATGCTATTATTTAGTAAACATAAAAATCTACATAAATTTTATAAAAAAATAAGTAACCTGTTTAAGAAACTAATTTGTTGATGTTTGTCAGAAAATTTTAATTTTGGAATAATTGTTTATAGGTTGTTGTTTAAAAATTATTTAATCTCCTAATGGACTGTTTCCAAGCAAGCACTATGATATTTCAAAATTGACCAGCATTTTTACCACCCAATCAAATTTGCTCGATGAGACGAAGTTTTGAAACATCTAAGGAAGAAATAGGAAATAATTTGAAAGGAAATTAATTTAAAAGTGGATATAAGAACTTATTAAATTTTTGTTAAATAGTTGATATTTCTAATGACTAGTAGCTCCGAGAAAAGTGAAAAAGTTTAATAAGGAACGCTGATGAGATGGTATGGAGGCCTCAAAATTAATATTGATGCGTTCTGCTAGTATGATGGTTACAATAAATATTTTAAATATTTCGCTCATAAAAAAAATCTCGAATTTAATACAAATCCGAAATGATTTGTAAAGTCACGTGTTTGAACCTGAGCCTGAATTATTTTTCTGAATTATGAAATTAAATATGTTGGTTCTGAAATGTCGGTGGTTCATTGAGCCTTGATTAAAAACACGATTTCATATACACACACTCGCATACACAAAAATGGCTTATGAGTATTTTATCTAATGTGCCTAAACACAGATCTGAAGAATCTAATAATACATGAAAACTTAAAACGATAATTTAACATTGATGTGTTTTTGGAATCAAGTTTTTTTATATAAATGATAATTAATTTACTACATTTATTTTATATACATATGTACATTTGTTTTTTAAGCATATCCTATTCAATCTGTTAAATATTTGACTACTTTTTCCAATAAATCTAGCTGGCTTTAATATTGGCTTCCAATACTTCGAGAGTTGCTGGTTTGTTGGTATAAGTCAATGATATTACATCAATAAAAAGTAATAATGAGGCGTGAAAGAGGGGGCTAGTGAAGAGGGTCACTTGTGGAAATAAAGCCAGCGCCTAAATCGACAGAACGGTTTCGTTCCATACAAGAAAATTCCGATTAAACCAAGATTGAAGTAATGGTTTAGTCAGACATGGAGAATTGCTGTCAGATCCAGAGCGGAAGCATTTAGTATAGGCGTACAGTGCTAAGATGCGTAAATGATGTGTACGAGTAGCGTATTCATGCTAAAGTTCTTACTGCCTTTAGGGATAGCAAAAGTTTTTGTGCATTTGTAAAGAGAATGAAGGAAAATTCTAGTTCTTCATTACTGACTCTTTTAAGAGATGACCCGGTTGAAAACGCTAATATTTTATCTGATATATTCGCAAATAATTCGTAATCAAGCACTGCCGTTTCTTAAAAGTGTATTTGTAACTATGCCAAAAGACAAGTTTTCGACCTCGAGCGGTAAAAGTGTCTTAGCGGACCTTAACTTTCACATGTCACCTGAACTGAATGGAACTCCAGGAAAACTTATTGCTTTTGATGTCGGCGAATTCTACTCTCGATTTATATCCAACTTTCTCAAGAATCGAGTTATAAAAGTTGTTATAGATGGAATCTAACGAGTTCAAAATGAGTTCTGGGGTACTGGAAGGTCTGCATGAAGTTGTATGTCAAAATTCAAAACCTGTTTACTCTTTTATAAATAATAGCAACTTATACCATTTACATGGCTAAAATTGTATAAGATTTTTTATACAACTTCTTAAAAATATTTTTTAAACAACATTCAATCTACTATAAAATGATTATTTAGCCATAGAACTAAATTTTTCTTTTTATTATATTTATTTGCATTGCATCTCATCAAGTATTTCCAGTGTGAGTTAATAATAAAGTTTTATTATCTAGCATATATGCTTCGGCACAACACTGGTAATAACTAAGCAACTAGCCATAACTTTATTTATAAAGATTTCGTCTTGTGCTCCATTTTCTAACTTTTACTACATATTTTGCTTATGAGCATATTGTTTCATGTTCTTAAAGCAACACTTGCAATACACAATCGCTTGCACAAAAACTATTTTTCATACCAGTTTAACTTTAAACTTATTTAATAATAGTTCCCATTTTTTAGATGTTTATCGAAAGGATTTGTTAAGTGTTATCCTGGTAGAACTTCTACAAAATAATAATTTTTTGTTTGAACAATAACTTTGCGTGCTGTTTTAGCAGATGGTGTCATGATTTATTCATAGTTTTAACCTCAATATAGATTCGCTTAAGCCGAATTTGGTATGAAACTACGCCCACTTAAATAAGAATATAATATATAAATATATATATATATATATATATATATATATATATGTATATATATAGTTTCAGAAGAACACATTGTAAATTGAGAAAAGCTTAAAATTAAATTTAAATATAAAAATTAATTTTATATTAAACTTGACCGACTATCAATTTTTAGTTATCACGCCCGTTATTGCCACTGTATAGAGTATTCTTCATACTGAAACCCCAATTCTTGGTTATTAAATAACTCAAACAACATGCTTTTCTTTAGTTGGACTTTGTTCAATCGAGTGAAAAAATGTCTTTGTGTTTTTAAAATGAATGTCGGTAGGAGTGCAGTAAAGTAAGTGGAAATAAGACTACTGTGTGATAGAAATACTTCAAGTTAGTACTCTGTAAAATGAAATTTCTGACAATATCAAATTTTCAAGTCAACAAAACAAATTAAGCACATTTATATGTATGTATGTACATACTTACAGCCAGTTCACACGTTGAATATCATGCCGTATAATTTTCGACGAGATTTTTTGTTTAGGACCAAAAGAAGGTATAGCAAGCGGCAAATAAATATTTGTTCGAAATCTGTTTTATATTTCTCTTCTCAGTTCTTGTTGTAACGTTTGATTTTATTTTCAAGTCACATACATAAGTATATTTAGACATACGTATGGAACAATAATAGAGATAGACATGAAAAGCAAATTCATATTATAGAATTTTGAAAGCAATGAGAAGAGAGAATTAATAAAAGTAAGATGTCATAAAAAACACACCTAATTAAAAGGTGACTAAATTAAAAGTTTTAATTTTTCGGGCTTTTATGCTTACACAATACACGTGTTTATTTATAAGGTAGATAAAATAGATCATAATCTATGTATATGGATTTCCTACTAAATTGTTCAGAATGTTTGCTTTTAGCTATTTTTATTACGACCAAAAACAGTGTTCGATTTCTGAAAAACTAAAAATTTTTAATTGAGTCACTTTTGAATTATGTGTGCGATATATATATATATATATATATATATATATATGTATATATATATATATATATATATATATATATATATACATATATATATATATATATATATATATATATATATATATATATATGCGTATATAATATATATTAACAATTTTTGGGTCTATTTAATTTGCACTGTCATTTGAACGTTATTTTCTTGTCGGCATACATACATATTCTACGCTGATTACAAAATTTCTACTCACGGGAGTACTTATTATATTAAACAGAAAAAAGTTAATTTCAATGATATAAAATATATTTATTTTTAATTTAATAATTACTATATTAGTTATATACGTATGTAAAAACAATAATTTTTGTATTCACTAAGAGTTGCATTAAAAATGTCCCATGAAAACAAAAAACTGGAATTTAGCATTGAATATATTAAACAAAATATTTAACCATGTTCTGCGGCAGTAATGATGTTCATATCGCATTCATGGGAAGGTAAGTACCTTGTCTGAAGCTTTATATGTCTTGTAAACCAGTCCATTCATTTCAGCAACGTCTTTTTAAATTGATTTCAATCCGGAAACCCGTGTGGAAACTGCAGAACTATTTTCATTTTCTTCAAAATCTATTACTAGGAAGCGATTACTAAAATCAATCAGCTAAAAAGGGCCGAAACGTAGAAGATTTTCTTAGATTAGCACAAATAGATACTGGAGAAATAAACACCATTTGGCAATTTTCTGTTTTTTATGTTTTTTCTATGTTTTCACAATTTATTAGTTTTAAATAGTTGTTAGCTTAAGTTAATTTGAAGCTCTTGACATATTCTATCTGAAATTTTTCCTAATTTTTGGACGAAAGCGACTTATCATTAATTCTTTATAGTTTTACAGCTTTTGGTAACACTGAACTGGCTAATTTGTTTTTTTGTTTTTGGACCAGGATATATTTTAGTGTAGTGTCTATATAAAAAATTTAGTTTTAAAATATAAGAATATTATAAATAAACAAATTTTTCCGTTGTTTTATAATTTTATTAATCGTTCGTCATTTTAAATTGTGTTAATTAATCTGTTGACTATAGTAGTTTAGACTTAGACCACGAAGTATAAGTTCCCGGGTTCGACGCAGCGTTTAATCATGAAGTGGTATCAAAATTTTCTGCTCGTTGGTGATGTTAAAAGTAAAATGGCTTTCTTTCTTCTTCTGTCCTTCAAATGTTATTCCCTAGTCCACCTTAAAAAACCTGTTCATAGCATCGAAAATATTTTACGTGTTACCAACGTGCTAACAAAAAACATACGTTTTCTTTTTTGTACTGTCTAGAAAAATAGTGAAAGTATGCAATTGAGAGTTAAACAAATAATTTATTGTTTTTGTTGGACTCAAACTTTTGCCACCAGGTAAAAAGATATAAATTGAAGTTTAGTCATATATACTCGTTAATTTTATTTTAACATGTAAAAGAATGTGCTCTTTTATACACTTAAGTAAAGAAATTTGTGTAAAACAAGATGCATTTTGAAATTAAGGTAATATAAGCATTCTAATACTGACTTGTGTATGTATCTGCTTAGTAGTACATTTAACTCCTATTTGTAGCAAAAATTACTCTAACTATCAGATGGAGAGATTGATTTAAATCATTTTCCTTTAGAGTCCTCCTTAAAGTCTTTAACGATTTTAATACTTATCTTTAATATTTACAACACACCAACGACAAATGCTTCATAATTGCAACCACACCTTCCCAAGAAACCTACATATTATTACATTTAAAGATAATTTGACTATGATATATTTACCTCAAAATTCATATTCGTCCAAGCGTATGAAAATTTTTTTTTGTTTTAAACATTATTTGAATAATAATGAAAAATTATTTTTCGAGATGCACGCTTCGCAATATTGTGAATATTTCATATTCTGGCATGTTGTCATTGCTTAAATAAATTTATTTTTATAGAGGTCTGAATATGAAATAAATTATTTCCAAATTAATTAATTGATTACTCTAGCGAATTTTTTTGGATCCCATTTCGAGTATTTTATTTTGTTTATATGTCTTCATTAGGTTAACATAAAGTTTGAGATAAAGAAACGGCTAAAAAAATTTCTGAAAACGCAACGACGATTCTTTGGTTATTTTCATGGTTAAAAAAAGATACTTCCACTTAAAGTTGTTTTACAATTTTTTGTTTTTCAAATTATTTTGTACGCAACCTTTTATCAAAGCTTTGCAACGTGCAGCGGGGGGGAAAATATATTCCTGGAAACTTTGGAATATCATGTGTTTAGTTCTTAATTCAGTGTGCTAGGCAGCGTTGGAAAATGTTTAGATTTATCTGCATTTCGCAGTTTTTCAAAGCATTGTGCAGCTTTGAAGTTTTTTTAAACCTCTTTAAATTTAATTATGATGCTGATTCTTTTTTCCTAAAATCTTACTAAAAAATTCAAATGATCAATTGAGGGGTTTGGCTAGTTTCTATGCGGCTAATGCAGATCATCAGGAAACCTTTACCCAACATTTCTTAGAAGAACTAAAGACATTTATTTCAAACTCCCACTTTAA
The DNA here is from genome assembly GCA_963675445.1 of Linnaemya vulpina. Lineage (NCBI taxonomy): Eukaryota > Metazoa > Arthropoda > Insecta > Diptera > Tachinidae > Linnaemya > Linnaemya vulpina. The sequence goes on along the minus strand of OY776280.1, from coordinate 55,837,940 downwards.
TAAGTGAGAAGCTTAAGATAAGAACTCACTGATCACTTTTCCTTTTTTATTTTCTTACGTTTTTGTTCTACATTTGGTTGGCTTTTTTCCGACTCTAACAACAACAACTAATAATTGTTTTAATATAAACAAGTAAAAGTGCTATATTCGGCTGTGCCGAATCTTATATACCCTTCACTAACGTACGTCTACTTTCTAACTTATAAAATAGTTTCAGTTAGCAAAAAATAAAAACAACTTCAGTCGCGTTTTTCATGTTATACAAAATGTTGCAGTATCCAACCCTGGAATCGAAATTTTTCTTTTTTTTTTTAATTTTTAATACCAATTTTGTTTTGCCGAAATAAAAAAGAATTTTAACTTGAAAAAAACGACATTAATTGATTTTTGGTTATGTATTGTATAAAAAAATTTTAAATTTCGGAACCCTGGATGGGAACTTTAAAATTTTAAATTTATTTTTAATCGATGCAAATCTTCATGATACCAAAAATGGTTTTATTTAAGAAAACCTTAAAATGTTTAAACATTTTAGTTACTATATGTACCACAAAATACCGAATGTGCCAAAAAAAAAAAAAAAATCCCACCCCTGGAGACGAAAAATAAATTTTTTTAAATATTGTTTTACCAATGCAAGTCTTTATGATGTATAAAGCGGTTTTATATAAGAAGAACTAAAATTTGTAACAATTTTTGTCACTTTCATGTACTACAAAACATTGCATTATCCAACACTGAAAACGAAACTTTGATTTTTAAAAATATTTGATACCAAATTTGTTTTGCCAGAATAAAAAATAATTTTAACCAAGAAAAATCGACGTTAATTGATTTTTGGTTATGTTATTGTATTAAAAAATTCAAATTTCCTAACCCTGGATGGGAACTTTAAATTTAAAAATATTTTTTCATCCATACAAACCTTCATGTTACCAAAAACGGTTTTATGTAAGAAAAACTTAACAAATTTATATATTTTAGTTATTATATGTACCACAAAATACCGAATGTGCCCAAAAAATATTTAAATTTCTGATCCCTGGAGACGAAAATTAAAACTTTTTAAAATTATTTTTTAACAATGGAAGTCTTCATGATGTATAAACTGGTTTTATTTAAGAAAAACTACAAATTTGTAACCATTTCTGTCACATTCATGTAGTACAATATATATCAGTTTTCGAGCCCTGGATAAAACGACGTTAGTTAATTTTTAGTTATTTTAATGTACACAAAATATTAAAATTTCCTAACCCTGTATAAAAATTTTTAGTTTTTAAAATTTTTTTCCATCTATGCAAATCTTCCTGATGTATAAAACGGTTTTATTTAAGAAAAACTTAAAATTCTTAAACATTTTAATTATTATATGTACCACAAAATACCGAATGTGTCAAAAAAAAAATATTCAATTTCCGATCCCTGGAATCGAAAATTTCATTTTTTTTAAATTATTTGTTACCAATGGAGGTCTTCATGAAGTATAAAGCGGTTTTATTTAAGAAAAATTACAAATTTGTTACCACTTTCGTTACTTTCATGTACTACAAAATATTTGCAGTACCGAACCCTGGAATCGAAATTTTTATTTTTTTTTAATTTTTGATTCCAATTTTGTTTGAAGAAATAAAAAGTAATTTTAACCAGGAAAAACGACGTCAGTTGATTTTTGGTTAGCTTATTGTATAAAAAAAATTTGAATTTCCTAACCCTGGATGGGAACTCTAAATTTTTAAATTTTTTTTTCATCGACGCAAGTCTTCATTACACCAAAAACGGTTTTAATTAAGAAAAACTTAAAATTTTTAAACATTTTAGTTATGATATGTACCACAAAATACCGAATGTACCAAAAAAAAAAATTTAATTTCCCATTCCTGCAAATTTTTTTTTTTTTAAAGTTTTAAATGGAAAATTTAGGAGTCCCAAGGCATGAAATAGGTTCGATTTTCAAATACGCAAGAAAATAATCGGTTTTTGGTGTTAATTTTGCGTCGAGAAATAGGTGTAAGCTTCCCAGCTCTGGAACCGTCCTTCCGATTTTTCTGAATTTCAATACCATCTAAGTTAGCTCACTTCCAATCGATCAGTCCAAGAACGAAGTCTCTGGCTCTTCTGGGGGCTTGGGAAAACCGATTTCACGTACAGACAGACGGACAGACGGACATGGCTCAATCGTCATCGCTATTCATAAGGATCCGAAATATATATACTTTATGGGGTCGCATATTGATATCGAAGAAATTACACACGGAATGACAAACCTAAATATACCCTTTCACATTTTTGTGAAGGGTATAAAAAAATTATTTATTAAAGTGTAGACAACATACATATATTGTTTTATATTTTATAGGCAAATTGTTCTTTGCAGTGTTTACTCTATACATAAGTTTTTGATCTAAACATTTTACTTTAAGCTTATGTACTTACATAGATAGTTATTCATCCTTTTTAATACGCAATTATGTTTACATAGATCGAATTTAGACATATTAAGATTTTACAAGATGCGTGCTTTAATATTGAGATTACTTTTAAGGTTTGCCAAATTAAGTGTTTCTAAATTTTGACAGCACTTTCTTTTAAATTAACTATATTCGATTCTTATATAAACATTTGGCTTAAATACTGTTTTTGAATTTGTAACAAAAGTGATAAATTTTTAATAAGAAACAGTACATCAAACTGTGCTTGCTAAATTCTATTTAGCTGTAAATAGCAAACACTTTTATTTATTATTCAAATTATGTGGGTACTGTCAACTACATATGTATATGGAATTCAAGTTTTCAGTTGTTCAAAATAATATAGGATATTTGATTTGAGTTTATATTCTGCTACTTGCTATGCAATTCTTTAAAGAATGTGTAGTTCAAGATGGTTCATAATCGCCAAAATGTTCAATACTAATAATACTAATAATTTGGAATAATTCATCAAAAAAGTGTGCCTTACAGTTCGCAGCAAAAGGATCTTGCAGAGAGGACGAACCGATCAGTAATTGAGAAAGCTAGGTGCATGTTATATGATGCAAAACTGCCTAAACATTTTTGGGGAGAAACAGTAAGTACAGCTTGCTATTTAATTAATCGAATCCCACATCGAATTACTAAGAAGTGAGATATGGTTTGGAAAAAAGTCAAATGTAAGTCACTTAAAAGTTTTCGGTTGCAGCATAATGGTAAATATTCCGGATCAGAAAAGAAAAAAATTGGATCCAAAGATTAAAAAAATATTTTTGTTGGATACTGCGATAAATCGAAAGGTTATCGATTATACGAACCGACAAACACATGTATGAGATTAAGTCGTGACGTTATATTTTTCCAAGGATAATTCAAACCCATTAATAATGAGAACTCAATCAAAAATACTGGGAATTAAGCGACATTAATATTATTTCTAACTTTAAAAACCAAAGCAAAGCAGCAGAGTCAAAGAAAATAGCAGAAATTTTGAGGAGTAGTAAAAGGTTAGCAAAGAAAAGTCAAACTAGACTTACTGCCACAAATTATGTTACTGAAGATTCTTGTACTTATGAAGAAGCCTTATGTCATCCAGATAAAGAAAAATAATTAAAAGCAATTAATAACGAGATTGAATCTTTAGAAATCAGCAATACGTAGACAGAAGTGAGTTCTTGTAATTATAAAAAAGCATTAAAAACAAAATGGGATTTTAAAATTAAAGATATAAGGCACGCAGAGTCATTAAAAGCTATACACAAAAACAAAAGGAATAGACTATGCTATACACAAAAACAAAAGGAATGGATATACTTCAAGACGTGTTTACTGTCGCTCCGTGAAAAGTTTTCCAAAAGTTAATTATTACTTCATTAAAATTTTTATCTGTGCTGTGTTTTTGCTGCTTGAATTGTTGCTGAAGGAATTGTGTAATTGGGTGCTGAATTAAATTGTAATTTTTAGGCCTGATTCAATATTACTTCGAATTGGTGCTAAGTATACGCACACACATACATACCTAAATATCGACAATCATACATGCATGTTTGGACATACATACTATCATCTCTACTTAAATTCTTCTGATAGTCACAAATTATTCCACCTGTGCGATCAGCTGGCTATGCTGAAAATTTTGATACATTTATTATCATTCGTTAATTGATTTATATCTGTGTCGCCATCTGTTGGTGAGTTGATTTTGGTAAACCCAGCGAACATTTTAAATTGCTCTTTTACCCTACTGTTATTTTACAAATAAATCCATATGATGTCTTGTCTAAATAATGGATGTACTCTTGATACCGATTATGAAAATATGATATGCTGTTGGCTGTGCCACGATTTGTGTCACTTTAAATGTAGTGGACTTTCAGTGATTGTAGCTGATGCTATCTCAAAAAATGATTCTATACGTTAACTCTATTATGAATCGTCCCAATACACTTAGAGTTATACCGCCAAATAAAACAATTTTCGTGTCTCGACTAGCGTCCGATACTACTGTCGAAGAACTCCAATCGTACATAAATTTGAATTGTGGTACCAACTTAGGTGTATCAGTGTACAAATTTTCCTACACAGAACCAAGAATAGTAGCATCTTTTAAAATTACAGTACCGGATGAGTTATTCAACAATATTATTTCTCCTGGATTTTGGCCTGATGGTATATACGTTCGTGAGTTTATGTTTAAAACAAGAGAAAAGAATACTGTTCGATTGCCGTCATCAGTAAAATCTACTTCAAAAAACTAAATGGTTACACTGAAAATTTTACTCTTTTATATCAAAATGTTCGTGGCATTAATACAAAGTTATTATCTTTATTTAATCAAAGTTATGCGTTTGATTTTCAAGTTATCGCTTTCACTGAAACTTGGCTTAATAATAATGTATTGGATACTGAAATAATGGGTGCAAGTTACTTAATATATAGACGTGATCGTGGCAATAACATGAAAGGAGGAGGTGTATTAATTGCAGTGTCAAGCATGCTTTCTTCTGAAAAGTTATCGTTTACTTCTTCACTGGATATTGAGTTTATGGGTGTTTTGGTAAAAATAAATCATAAAAAAATTTTTATAACCTGTTCGTATATTCCCCCAAATTCTCCTGAAATAATTTATAGAAAGCATTCGGATGCTATTTCAACTGTTGTGCATATGTCTCATCATAATGATAGCATCATCGCAGTTGGTGATTTCAATATGCCAACGATATTTTGGGATTTTTCGGCTGATAATGGTTGCTTTACACCATATAATTCTACTTTTAGTCTGAAATATAACGAGTTTATTGATTGCTTATTGGATATGAATCTTTATCAGATAAATGGCATATATAATGATAACCACAAGCTTTTAGATTTGGTTTTTGTAAATGATTGTGTTGACACGTCTGTCCTTCGCACTATTCCTCTAACCTTACCGGAGGACTGTTATCATCCCACAATCTTAATATCTACAGGTTTTCCATCTGTTTATATATCTCGTTCTGCGTACAACTCAAAAGTCAAGAGTTTATGTTTTAAAAGGGCAAATTATAACAAAATAATCGAACTTCTACACAATACAGACTGGAACAATTTACTCGTAGCTTCGAACTTAGAAAACAATCCCGATGTTATTGATCACATAACCATAAAATTCTACGATAGGATTTATTGGATCTTGACCCAATGTGTTCCTAAACAAGTCGCTTCTCAAGTATCTGGACCTCCATGGAATTCAAAGTTTCTTTCCAAACTTAAAAATAGCAAAAACAAATATTATAAAATTTACAAAAAATCAGGATCATCCTCAGATTTTGTAAAATACTCTATTGCCCGTGCCGACTATAACAAGTTAAATCTTATATGTTATAAAAGTTACTTACAAAAAATTAAAAACAACTTGAAGAAAAATCCAAGGTCTTTCTACAATTTCGTGAACTTAAAAAGAAAATCAGTTTCCTTTTCGCCCACTATGAAGCTAAATGAAAAAGAATCAGATAACGAGGCTGAAATTAGTAACTTGTTTGCGGATTTCTTTTCATCTACTTATTCTGCTGATCAAACTATTACTACTGGGTTGCAATCAAATTTTTGTCCTGGAAGTCAATCTATTTTAATTCCATTTCTGGATGAAATTTCTGTTCTTAATGGATTGACAAAATTGAAATTCTCGTACAAGAGTGGACCTGATAATGTTCCTAGCTGTGTTCTAATTAAGTGTGCTGATGCCTTAGTGTTTCCTCTTACATTATTGTACAATCTTTCAATTAAAGTCGGAAAATTCCCTGAAATGTGGAAGAATTCTTATATTATTCCATTGTTTAAATCTGGTACCAAATCTGACATTAAAAATTACAGAGGAATCGCTAAACTGAGTATTATACCGAAACTCTTTGAAAAATTAATTACAAGTAGCTTGTGCCACCAGGTGTCATCAACATTATGTTCTAGTCAACATGGTTTTCGTAAAGGCTGCTCAACTATAACCAACCTCATACAATTTACAACTTTGGTAAATCGTGGTTTTGTCAATAAAAAACAAACTGATGTAGTCTACACAGATTTCAGTAAAGCATTTGATAAAGTTAACCACAAACTTCTATTGAGTAAACTGCATTATATGGGATTCACACGTGGCTGTTTGAATTGGATTAGTTCCTACCTTACTAATAGGAAACAAAATGTTTTATTCAAAAGTACTATATCTAAACCGATCCCCGTTACGTCTGGTGTTCCCCAGGGAAGTCATCTGGGACCCCTATTATTTTCACTATTTATCAATGACTTACCTGCAGTTATCAAAAACTCATTCATTCTTATGTATGCTGATGACGTAAAAATATTTTTTACCTACAATATCTTTGATGATCATAAGTTTCTTCAAGCAGATTTAAACTCTTTGTACTCTTGGTGTGAAATGAATTTAATGACATTGAATCTAAAAAAATGCAAGCATATGTGTTTCTTTCGGAGGAGCCATTTCAACGTAAAATATTTTTTGGGTGGTTATGAGCTGGAAAATGTTTGCACTTTCACAGATCTTGGAATTTTACTAGATCCAAAACTGAATTTTATTCAACATATATCTCTAACTGTTAGAAAGGCCAGAAGTCAACTGGGGTTCATCAAACGCTGGGCAAAGGAATTTGAAGATCCTTATGTTACTAAGCAGCTTTTCACATCGCTTGTTCGTCCCATTTTGGAATATGGATCAATAATATGGGATCCAACATATAAGGTTTACATCAACACAATTGAATCTGTACAAAAACAATTTTTAATATTTTGTCTTCGAAGTTTGCAATGGAACCCATTTTGTTTGCCTTCTTATAAAGCTAGACTAGCTCTTATTAAGTTACCATCCCTAAGTAGTCGAAGATCTATGTTAAACACTTTATTTATTTTAAATATAATTAATGGTAAAACCTGCTCTGAATTCTTAATTGAAAATTTATCATTTTGTGTTCCTCAACGTCCTACTCGTTTCTTCTGTCTACTTAATATTAAATTTCTAAGAACAAATTACGCTAATTCTGATCCTTTTATTAGATGCTGTAAGGACTTTAACATGATATATTATTATGTTGATTTCTCTTTCAGTGAAAATTTGATTAAACGAAATATTTTGTTTGCATTAAATAACAGCCAATAATTGATATTTCTTTGAATTTTAATCTGTATATGTATGTAAATAGTCTGTAAGAATTGTAAATTCATAGACTGTAAAATAAATAAATAAATAAAAACAAATTCTCCGGTGATTCGTTTCACATCTTCAAGAATGTTCTTTACATTGGCAGCTAAATACAGCCTAGAAATTGAACTTATGGATGCTATAACAGTATTTTCACAGGGAGAATTAAATGAAGAAATATTTATTCAAAAACCAGAAGGTTTGAAGTGTTTAAACTCAAACGCGATTCTTAAACTTATCAAGGCTTTGTATGGATTGAAGCAGGGAAGTTGAGTATGGAATAAAAAATTGAATAAAGTTTTGTAAAAGGTTGGATTAAAATAATCAGAAATAGATCCATATGTTTACTTTAATATGAACAAAGCAAACCGAACATACTTGGCAATTTATGTTGAATTGAAATTTCGTCAGATCAGAAAAATAAGGTTATGTTAAAAAATTTTTAAATATAAGAATTATCAAACAAAATGAAATACTTTTTATATAAAAAAGAATATATTAAAAAAATACTCGATAAATGCAATATGTCGGAGTGTAATACCGTTCAAGTACCTATGGATCCAAATCAAGAGCTTAAAAGGCATGAAGTAGTTTCAAATAAATATTATCCCTATCAACAAGCAATTGGAAGCTTAATGTATTTGACACAGTGTACAGGCCTGATATTTATCATCCAATGAGTTTTTTAAGTCGTTCTAATAATATTACAAGTCCGGAACATTGAAATGCTGTAAAAAGGAAAACTAAACACTTTAAACTTTGCTTTAATAGAGATGAATTAGTTTTTTGCTAATTTTTCGACCTCTTGTTTCTATAACACAAATTTTTCTAGCTTAAGGTCTTTATATTATATATATATATATATATATATATATATATATCTATCTATATATATATATATATATATATATATATATATATATATGAAATAAATTAATAAATATATGTATATATATATATATATATATATATATATATATTTCGTTAACTTCTTCAGGAAATTCTAATATTTTTATAATTCATATTTTTTTCGCTCAATAAAAATTTTTCAATTTCAATATCATAAAATTTTAGTTTCAAAATTTTTTCTCATTGTGAAAAAACTTTATATTTCTATAATATATATTTATGTCTATGAATATTAACAAATATCAATAAAAAATTTATAATATATGTATGTAAATAACATATAATTATGATATTTTTACATAACCAATATTGATAAAACCCACCGTGTGCCCCTGAATACAAAACTATTTCAATTATTACATATACAAAATGTTAACAACATCATATATTTTCATATGTTCTGTTATTCAATATTAATATAATAGGGTGATTCACACCGGCCTTGTTAATTCGTTAGTCGTTATTCGATAGTTTTTTACGTGTATTTTGTTTTTGTAAAATTAACAAATTATCGAACTGCCGAGTAACAAAGTACCAGTCTGGCAAGCTTGGTAATTTTCTTGTTACTCGGTAACAAAAAACAACAGCTGTGTTTATTTGTGTTTATATTCTCATTACTGCAAAAAACTAAAATTTTTGCAAAAGTAAGTAATTTTTCTATTTTTTTTTAACAAAATTGTTGCATTCGCTTTGATTATTAACTAATTTTCAGTGGAGCCGCTAAAGACAATGCGCAAGCGGGAAAAACCGCAAAAGAAATGGAGCGAGAAAGAAAATAGCCTGATTTTGGATTATTTGTTGGAGAACGTGGAAATTGAGGTATTTGTTTATACAATATATTAAGATAAAGCCAAATGATTTTATTAATTATTTATGGAAGCCGAACGCGCAGCTGTACTACAGGAAGATGATAGAGAGAACCCAAATTGATGCGACTCCCGAAATGCTGCGCTGCAAAGTCCGCTACTGGAAGCAGCCTTTCAACAAAGCTGAGCAGTGGCGGAAATCGACAGGCGCTGGACTTGATGTTGGCGATGAGGCTTCCACAATAAAAGGTAATTAAGGCCCTAATGTTAAGCTGAATTTTTCCTTGGTTTAACTTTCACTTTCTTTCAGAAAAACTTCTCAAAATTTGCCCTTCCTACGACCGCTTTTCGCTGCTGTTTGGGGGTAAGGCTGAAGCCAATTGTGTTGCAGAGTCGTACACTTTTGATGTGTCAAACTGCAGCAGCGATTTCAACGACTTCACAGAATTGTTGGAGCTTGCAGCAGAATCGCCTGCGCAACCATCAGCTTTATCTGCGCAACCATCAGTTTCATCTGCGCAACCAACAGCTTCATCTGCGCAACCGTCAGATTCAACTTTGCAACCATCAGTTTCATCAGCACAACCATCAGCAGCATCTACGCAACCATCAGCTTTATCTGCGCAGCCAGAGGAGTTGCCTCTATCAGAGATAGAGGCAGCTCCTCTGCCTCGTACATCATTCCTCGATAAAGTGAAAAAACGAGCTCCAAAGAATAGCTTAAGTGAGCTTAAGGAAATGCAAAAGAAGAGGGAGCAATTTTTTGAAAAACGAATACAAATAGAAGAAGAGAAGTTAAAGTTGGAAAAGTTGAAGATTGAAATGGAAAAGGAGAAGTCAGATAAGGAGTTTGAATTAAAAAAAATGGAATTGGAGCAAAAAGAGAGGCTGGCAATGCTTGAATTAAAATATAAATATAATAGAGAAAAAGTTTTTTTTTTACAAATTGTGGTAGCTCAAAGCAATACCCTCTTATGAAGTACCAAATATTTTTTAAAGACTGAATATGATCTCTTGAAGTAACTTAATGAAAATGTGAATTTTTTAAATTTAATTATAATTTTTAATTTAATTAAACTGAATTTGGAAACATAAGATGACATAAGGATTGTCTTTTTAATTCAAAGTTATTTGAGGTCGTTTCTTCCACTTCTTCTTCATTAATGTCTTCAGGTGAACTATCTTTTAAGTCATCACTTTCACTGCTATCTATGAGTATGTTGTGAAGAATGCAGCATACGAGTATCCATTCGTTGCAGTATTTTTGACTACTTTCGTTTTGAATTCGAATCCTTAGTTCTTTTAAACTGCAAAAACGCTCTTTTAATATGCCGAAGCAGTGTTCAATCCTAACTCGGTATCTGCTATGCTGCTTGTTGAATTGCTTTCTTTTAGCTGGTTCAAATTGTTGAGAGTTGCTTCTGTAAGGCGTTATAATGATGTTACTGAGGGGGTATGCTGAATCTCCGGCAACCCATTCCTGTCCGGAAAAGAATCTTGGCTGATGTTTGTAAAGCGAACAATTTTTAAATATTTTTGCATCGTGAGTAGAGCCACTGTAGCCAACGACAACATCGCAAATTTTGCGCTTGTAGTCGCAAACCATTTGAGCTTTAATTGCATAAACATGATTTCTGGAAAAGAGCGCCTCAGGATTTTTTATTGGCGCTTCGGCGAGCTTTATTTCAGTGCCATCCACGTAACCTACGCAGAATGGTAGCTCGTTGAATGTTTCCCGCACTATTTCAGAGCGCTCAGTGGGATCCGGCCAATATATATATATAAATGAAGTTGCTTTAAAAATGCCTTGAATACTCTGCGAGTAATTTTAGTCAACGTTCCTCCGTCACCAATCCCAAAAGTTGACGCAATTTTTCGGATGGAGGCACTTTCTCCAGAGGAGCCTAATCGGTATAGAACAACAGCTAACTGTATATTGACGGGTAATTGCTTGCCACTACATTTCGCAAAAACGTCGTCGTTTTCTATAAGGGACAATAAGTGAGCAAATTGAGTTCGGTCCACACGTAGCATTTGACGGAACCGATTATCATCCATTGTAGTTAAAATATCGTCGCACCACTGAATAGATTTTGGAATAATATTTTCCACACCTCTTCGACATGTAAGTACAATGAGCAAGTCATCATATAGCTCGTCAATGGTATCCTCCCCCAAATCTTCATCATCACTAAATACGTCTTAAAAGAATTATAAAATTAGTTCCATGTCTTTCTGATTACCTATTTTAAATACTTACCGTAATAAATTTTATTTCCTCCAAAGAATTTTCAATTAAATTTTTTACTATTTTTGTTTTTGCACTTTCTCGAGGCATTTTTGCTTTTTAATAAATTTAAATCATCTGTTTTGTAGCAAAAGTTACCGCACTACTGAGATAGAACAAAAAGTGTGTTCACAGTAAAGTGTTTCAACAAATTACCAACTAACAAATTACCGGATTAACAGACTCGGTGTGAATACCCTAATGTAAATTAAAAATTAAAGTAGTTAACGTAAATGTACGTTTAAAATATTTTAACAAACGGAAATACATTAATGAAAAATAAAACAAATTAATACTTTACACGAAATATTATTATTCAAAATAATAATTTTCATTGTAAGCTTAAATATAACAGAAAAAATTATTAATTTTTATTTTTTAGTAATAAATGTGTCCTCCTCGTTGGGCTATCACCTCCTGAAGTCTTCTGGGCATTTAGTATATAAGATTTGCATATGATCTTGGCTTATTTTAGCCCATTCCTCAATGACGGCATTATTTAAGGACTTTACATTCAAATACTAGGTGTTATTTTTAAATACTTTTTTGGGTGGTATTGTCCACAAATTTTCTGTTGGATTCAAATCTGGACTACGTGCCGGAAATCCAATACAGGTATGTTCCTATATATATATATATATATATATATATATATATATATACATCATATTTAGTATGTATATATATATATATATATATATATATATATATGTATATATGTATGTAGATTCTTTGTCATGCAGTTGCCGAATACACATCGTTGCAATATAATAAATTACGTTTTTTTGTAGCTGAAACCGCGAAACCGGTTATAGTTTGGGAAATGAACCCTATTCACTACAACGAATGACCCAACTCTTAATTTATTTGGAAAATTACAACTAATAAGTAAAAAGTTAGTCTGTGTTCATACGAGTCATGTTTTATTGACATGATTGCCACTTTATTGGTGAGAAGGACGAGGGAAAACTAGTTAGTAATCATGTGCATGTAGTGTGAGTAAGTTTTGCTTTCCGATTCTGATCGAAAACGTACAGAACTATATGTATATATGGTCAACAAGACGTGAATTGTGTGAATACTAATAAAAGTTGAAAGAAAAGGTAAGAATCAGACATAGTTGTGTACGCTTTTATAATTACGAATGAGAAATCAAAACGCACTGACAGTACATGGGCATGAGTATTCTTTACTTTTCCCCTCGACCCAAGATTGAGAAAGTTCTTCGCTTAACACAAGAAAAGTTGCAAGAAAAGGAAAAAAAATCTACAAATTTAACAACAAAACTACAAGAAAAACCAGGTATGTTTTGAGACAAAAGTGTAAATATTTAATAAAATTAAAATCAATCAATCCACTCTTTCTCATTAAAAATGGCCAAGACCTAAACTTATTAATAAAATCAATTACTATCTAAGAATAAAACCATCCAATCTCAACAAAAGTGTACCTCAGACAATTTCATGACTTTATCTTCTCGATAGACATACATATGTTAAAATAAACTCTGTTAAGTGGGAACTCTTTTGATAAAGAGATTTTTGTTTGAAGAATCAATGATATCAAGGATTGAACTTAAACAGCCACCCTAGAACACATATATTTCAAACTAGCGGTGATATGTCACCAGGTACTCAATTGTATAATAAATTCTCCCAGCTTAATGTGTTAATTACTCCTAACAAATTAAGAAAAACAAGACCCTTAACAGAAGACGAAAAAAGATAAATTTTTTCTAGTTAACATAATGGATATTGGTAGCAGTGGAATATACAAGGATTTATCATTCATAAATTCGTATTGGAACTCTTAATTTCCAAATATAAACCTATACTTTTAGCCCTACATAAGGATTACTCATATGCTGAATCAGGTTTAGCAATTTTCATAAGGAATAATATAAATATAGTAGCACATAAAACATCTGCAAAGCGTAGCACATAACATACAATGGTTAGTGATATTTCTCTCGACGGTGGCTTGCACCTGATCTTACTGCGGGATTTTAACTCTCAAAATATTTTATGGAGCTCTTCTTCCAATTTAACTAGTGAACGAATCTGGGAGGATGTGCAGAAGATAAGGATATTAATGTTGAACGATAGCTCACCAACATTAATAATTACCAGAAACACCCTAACCTCTGTAGATGTTTTCAATGTCCAGTTCCCAAAATTTTATTTGATCACGTTTGTTAATGTCGGAAGTTGGAGATCAAATTTCTAACAATACTGAATTTTATTTAAAAATATGTTCACCATATTTTAGGGACAAATCCGCTGAATGGCCAAGGTTCGTTGAAAAAGTAACAGTTGTTGCTGAAAAATTTGCAGTTTTTAAGAGCTCGCTCAGCTGAGATAATGTTTTCGAAAAAAATTTACCATCAGTAATGTTCTAGGATTCTATCAAAATTTTGTCATTATGAAAAAAAATTGAAGCGGCAGATTTAAATGGTGTTTTAAAAACGGTTAAAGGATCCACGCCATCACAGGATAAAATAACTTATTCAATGTTATCGAATTCTCCCAATTGTCCTTAAATCTCATCTGTGCGAGCTTTATAATAAAATCGAGATCAAAGGTATTTTTCCACATGATTATAAAACAGCAGTTCTACTACCTATACCAAAACCTGGTAATAACCCGAATCAGATTGAGGGATAGAGATGGATTGCTTTATTACCGGCACTATCGAAAATTCTTGAAGATTTTGACCAGACGTTTCTGGAAAAAAAAAAAAAACAATATCCAAGTTGTAACATGCTTTCATACCCAGGCATGGAGTGCACAGTGTCTGCCGTCAACTAGAAGAACTATTACGCATAAATCTGAGAAGCGGCAGACATTCTTTCAGAAGATATTGAATCTACATTAGTAGTATATTAGTGCCACCACAGTTTTAAAAAATAATCTTAATTGCACATAAGACGACATCATACTTAAAAAATTAAGACACAATGTTTTACTTCTTTGGATACCATCACATATTGGTATTCAAGGAAATGAGAGAGCAGAGATTGCTGCAAAAGAAGCTTTCAATGTACGAAAATATATGTAGGTGAATCTGTCTGTTTCCCTATGGCCAAAACTAGCGTTTTTAATATGTATAGAAAGCAACAAATCCTACCGTTGTAAGATCGAAATATTTTTACAGCCTAATAAGGCAACAATGTGTCATGTTAGCTCGACTTAGGATGGGAAAGGCTGTTTTTAACACGAAGCATTATTACGAAAAGAATGAACCACCAAGATATACAACATGTAATGTCCTACCTTCAATGCCACATATACTTGTTAAATGTCCCAAAATCAAAGATCAATGAACGTTTAGAAAGAATTCTTAGCTGTGCAGATGACAGCTTTTTGTCTAAAATAATTAAACGCCTATAGAAGCATTACATTAGTGGCAATTTATACCAATTTCCCATATCATATTTTCTTAATTATTTTATTGTTATACCCTTCACAAAAAGGTGGAAGGGTTTTAGGTTTCTCATTCCGTGTGTAAATTCTTCGATATTAATATGGGACCCCATAAAATATATATTCTGGTTTCTTATGAATAGCGATGACGATTGAGCATGTCCGTCTGTCTACGTGAATATGGTCACTCGCTAGACATAAATAATACATAAGTATTACAACAAGAACATAATTATAAAAAAAGGTTCGCAGTAGCAACGCTACATACAATTAACACTCCAGCCGAAATTAGGATGAACTGCAAAAAAGACACGGCAAATTGCACGCAGACGTATAGACATATAATAACAAAACATAATGAACCAAAACAAATTAAGTAAACATTTAACTCTCTTTAAAACTAGACGACTTTACTCAAAAATAAGGCAAAATATATATATATGTACGTGTAGTTATTTTTATAGTTTTAAAAACTCATTTATAAAAACTCTTCACATAATTTAAATTAATTTATTTTTGTGATAACGAATTTGTTTTTTCAGTTTTTTCTGAAGAAGAACACGGAAGTTGTTCGAAATATCGAAATAATAAAAAAAATATATACACATATACCGAGATAAAACATAATAAGTGTTTTATTTTCCATTCTTAGACCTAGAGCCTGAAGAGTAATTACAGTAAGAATTTTCTGGTGATTCCAATACATTTTACACAACTACGTCTCGTCACAAAAATTTTGTGCAATAATGTGAAAAGTAAAAATTTTATAAACAGTTCAATAACATTCTTTTTCTTGTTTTTACTTTCTCCAGTAAGATTTAAATTTTTTCAAATTTCGGCTTTTCTACTTGAGACCCTCGAAGAATATATACACACCAAAGAACGAAATAGCGTACTTTTTTAACCTTTGTGTAAACAAGTTTACATCAACGTCATCGAAAAAAATGACATTGAAAAATGTATACATGCCACATTTTATACACAAATACATCTTGAGTGTAGAGGACTTTGCATTGAAGACAATGAAAATATTGAAGACATTGAAAACATTGAACACATTGAAGACATTGAGTATGATAACATTATATTTGTTTTTGTATCTTTATAAAATAATGTGTGGGACTATGAGGCGCCAAGAGTTTTTAAATAGACGCACACATAACAACAACACCACAAAAAACAGATATACTCATAATAAAAAGGGTCAAATAAAATATATTCATTTTCCGGGCAAGCAATAACACAAAACAACAGAAACGCGACTATTTTCCAAGAATTTGCTGCATTTTGCAAATGAAATTAAATGTGAAAGAGGTAAGTATACTTTCATAAATAAAACGATCCTGATAAAATTACCAGGAAAACGAATTTCAAAAGATATTATTATTATTATTTCCATCACTATAGAGGCTTGCCACTGTGAAATATGGCATCTCCATATACGAGGAGATGTACACAAGTACAGGCCGAAGATGTACACAACGAAAAGTGTACACAACGAAACACTATTTCGTTCTCTTTTACACACATGTCCCCAAGATTAAAAAATGACAAAACTTTTCACTGTTGTGGCATTAAGAAAAACCTAATTTATGGTCTGGTTTTTATGCGCTGCTTAGTTGTTTTGTAAAATATTAGAAACAAAAATTTAATTATGGATGTATTGTTATTCGCTGAACTTTTCGTAGATTAGCTTGCAAAGTTAAAAATTATTTAACAGGCTCTAAGTTCCATCGGAAAATTATTTTTTTATATTTACTAAAATTCCAATTTTACTAAGAGTCGAATATTTTGAATATACATACATATGTATTTTATAGTGAAAAAAAAGAATGTCAGAAGAACGCAAAATCGGTGTATGGGCAAAACTGAAGTATACCCGAAATATCGGTATTCGTTATGCCTTTAGTAAAAACCGAATGACGGTTTTATCTTGGAGGTACGAGGCGTATATATGTACGTAAGTACATTTCAATGAAATCATTCAATTCAACTCAATTCCTTTGAGTAATTTTATTCGAATAATATTATTTAACATAATATTTTTTCTCATATGAAATATATTTGTTGGGTGGTTAAGCAATGTATATATGCATTTCATTGGCACTTTTACCAAATCATTAGTAGACTTAAACCACAGTTATTAAAAGTTCCAATCCTCCCATCTTATCAAAAGACCTTTATAAACCATTTGAGAATTTAAATGAAAATTCACAAATGATTTTAATCAACCACATTATAATAAGTGTAGTGGGCTATGAAACTTATACAAACCAAAACCCAACAAACAACTTTTATTCGATATGAAGTCTACTGATGATTTGGCCAATGAAATGCATATAGACATTGCTTAACCACCCAACAAATAAATTTCATATTATAATAGTACAATGACAGTATGTAAAATAGTTGATTTATTAATTTTTTTCCCAAAATATTTTATTTTAACAGTATTTTATTAAATTACTAATTATTAAAATGAAATCAGCACTTATTTTTGTTTTAAATGTTCTCAAATGTTATATTATTAACAAGAGCATTTTTCCCAACTTTTATATTTAAATATATAATTAATGATCACTTTAAACCAATTGCTAAAACGGCATGTTGCATTCACTGTGACCAATACACGTTATTACATTCATTATTAATCAATCTTATTTACATATCTGGACTTGATCTGCGCCAATATGATCGCTTTGAATTTTCCATTTATTTAATGTTTATAATTATATTTGTTTTTCACTTAATATCACAGATACCATTAAAAGTTGTAAACCACTCATCTCTTTGCCGGAAATATTTTAACAACATTTATTTTTAACACTTCAGACTTAAGTTCTTTCTCACCATTCAACAAATGGCTGTAACTCATTAAAAACATTTAACTTCCTTAGAGTCTATTGAACTTGCATACATATATTCTGAAAAGGAAACTCAACTTGGCTACAAATTAAAAAGGAACTTAAAAAATCGTTAATGTTTAGCAAATAATATTAATTAATTAAATAAAGAAATATGATGACTGACACCACAAACGGAGTAGGTACTTCAGGGTAAGAAGTACTTGTACTTTTTGTGCTCTGTTAAAACAAAAACAAACAAAAAAATAATAATAATACTAATGAAGGAGAGTTTTACTGGAAGAGAATATTTGAAGCGAATAAATTTGATAGCATATCGTTAGTGCTGAAGATTATTCAAGATATTCGAATTTGTATTCGAACAAAAAATTTTATTTCAGGCGATGGAGTGTTCATTTTTACTTCTATTGAAGTGAAGAAACATTGAGTCGTAAAACCAATAAAGAATATAGAAGTGCTTTGAGAAGCTTTAATACACATATGGATGCAAAAGTGCAATATATACATTTCTCTCCATCCAGCCCCATCAAATTAGTAATAATGAGCAACATGAGAAACACAAAATACACACCATAAAAACTGATGAATGAAAAAGCAACACTTACTTACCCCTCCCACCTTCAGTACGATAAGGTGATGTGGAGTCATGATGAGATTCTGGCGCAGTGTTCTGCGTATCCAACATATTACTATTACGCGGTGGAATTTCTGGAAGTATAACATGAAAAGGTACACGAGAATAAATAAAATAACATAAAGTTGTGAATAAATTGAACTAAATGTATGTATGTTATGAATGAAATTATACTACGAGTATATTATGAACGACAGTTGAATCTAATACTCACTTATACAGGGAGCAATATGGGAACGGCTCTGTTGATAGCCACGAGCACAGCGATTACACGTTAAGCCGGTAACACCATCCTTACAAGGACATTGACCGGATGTATGGTTGCATGTTTTACCCGTTGATCCAATGGGATGACATTCACATGCTAAAACGAAAAAGAGAGGTACCAACATAAAATATTTATTTAATTGAGTATCTACTTTTCTACTTTTATAGAGTTCATTGATATTTTCACTTACATTTAAATGAAAACCTTAGGTATGATGGAACAAAAAATGAAGAAAAATGGGACATGAAGAAAATAATCAAACGGTAACACGGGTCTTAAAACAAACGTGTTAACATCAGGTTGATTCAGCTCTCGGATTCTTTTTCACAATAAAATTTGTGTAAATAGGAACTGTTATCACATTCAACTAAGCCACCTAAACAGTGGTGATAAACACAATATACACATGAGCACTGAAGATGAAAGTGTTGAGACTTTTGAAAACAGCTGTTCTGCTCTGCTGTGTAAGTTGAATAAAAACTGATGTTGACTTTCCTTTGTGCCTAGGAATATTTATCATCATGTCTTTTGAGATTTTAACTAAGTTAGAACAATTAGCCTATATAAATATTAATATAGAAAACCTTTATTGTCTATTTGTATTTACGAAGACGGATTGATAAGACTGTATTGCAAATAACTTTCATCCAAAAAAAGGAACAACAACAAGATATAGAGTTTCTGATTTCTTTCTTAATTTTGAAATATATTTTTAATATGCATAAAAATATTGATATATTGTATCCATGGAGCTCTCACAATCGCATTTAAGCCCGCACTATAATAATAGTAAAAGGCTTTGATTGATCTATTACAATTAAGATTTTTATACTTTTTTTACAAGTTTGTATTGAAAAAAATATATGTATATATGAAGAATGCCTGTACTTCTAAGTACTTGAACTGTGTTATTTATACGTTGTAAGATAATTCAATTCCAAAAAGCTATAAGAAAAATTCCTCATCGGCTTTGGGAAATGGTACTTTGCAGCTTAAACTGAAAGTATCGCTGTAAAGAGCCAGTGATCATTTTAGTTGTCAAACACGTTCGAATTCTATAAATGCTATGAATTGGAAATGCAATGTAGAAACACAAAAATCTGGCTCTTATTCAAATATATTTCAAAATAATGGAACGATGGATTTTGTGAGATCTTTCGAATTTGATAAAAAAAAACAACACATCACAAATAGAGATATGTTTGAAATCCTTATTTGTAATTATAGAATTTTCTATCTTCGTCGTCTTTAAAAGAACCAATTCGTTTCTCTTTTCGGGATGCATTGGAAGGTCTTGCAATGCTTCTGGCTGCTCTCCAATCTAAATAGGGCTATTTCGCTTGTTCATATGCAACCAGAAACAGACTTCGTCGCTGAA